>OZ014455.1:3445905-3878754 GCA_963966035.1 Acleris laterana | reverse complement strand
AAACAAATGAGTTGATTTTATTAAATTTTAGGGTTAAAATAGGATCTACACGTGAGTTTGGTTAAGTTAACCACTAAAAAGGTTGAAGCAACCTTATCAATGTGTTATTTTCACTAAGGTTAGGTGTTACCTCAACCAAACTCATATAATATGTAGGTCCTAAAACTTAGTAAAATCAACCCATTCGGTTTTTCAGTGAAACGCCATCATTGTCCCACCAACCTTTAGCGCACCTTAGTCAAAGTTGTACACAGCGCAAACATTAGGACGTCCCGTAATTTGTAGCCGCGCGGCGCGGGCCCGGAGCCGAAGCGATCTAAAAGAGCTGTGACATTGTCGAGCTTTCATACCTATACATTACATTACCCATTAGTCTTAGGAGAATTAAAACTGCACCGAGCAACCGTCGAGCGTCCAGTGGCGTCCTCATTACTATTATTGTGTTTTCTAATTAACTAAAGAATTTCCTTGCAATCAGACGATACGTTCTTGTAGTAACTTACTTTACTTAATGTAACTTAGTTTTAAGTACTATTATGTTCTTATGATTGAAAAATTGACCTGCTGGAGTTTCTTGCGGCGCTTCTTCTCCGCAATGATGGTCTTGTCGCGCTGGTAGACTCACCCTATATTACCGACGTGTAAAAGAGCCGCATTTAATGCGCATGATATTTTGAAACTTTTTGATTATTTTCTTGTATCGCAAGTAAAAACACAATTTATGGGATACCTACGTAACAAACTTTAATAACAATACCCTTTGAGTAGTCAGCTTAACGGGAAAAGGTGGCCACTTTTTTCCGTTAAGTTGATAACTCGAAGGTGAATTGTTATTAAACTATGTGATATACGCTATAAGTTGTGTTTTAATTTGTAGTACAAAAACCTACCAATTTTAAGAAAAAACTTTAGTTTATTAGAAAACACAATAATTGTAATGAGGGCGCCACCGTACATCCGGCGTACGCTCGGCGCAGTGTTAATAGAAACACTAGCTTCTGCCCGCGACTCCGTCCGCGTGGAACTCGTTTATATCGTAGCTCCATACAAATATTCACCCTTTGTTTCACCCCCTTAGGGGGTGAATTTCGAGAACAAACTATCCTATATCCTTTCCCAGGATACAAACTATCTTTGCACCAAATTTCACCTAAATCGGTTCAGCGGTTTAAGCGTGAAGAGGTCAGACAGACAGACACACTCTTGCATTTAATGTTGCACCCTGTATGTGTATACTAGCGACACACCCTCGCTTCGTTTCTGTTTACCTGAGTTTTCTGTAACACCCATACAATAAACAAGAGTAACATCAAAACGTTCAATGAAACATTATAAAACTGATGGCGAAAACTGTATTAAAATCCGTTCCGTAGTTTGAAAGATGTAGCCACTTAGTTATATACAATGTAGAGATAAAAGTTAATATATCCCAAGAATTACGGTTCAGGAACAAAACTAACGTTCACTACCGCGAACGCAAGTGTTCTCCTAACATTCGCCCAGTCCCTTAAACGCATATGTGCGTCCTTTAAGTGCGTAAGCTCCACATGGCTGTGAAAACTTACAATAAAATACCTCTTACAATCAAAAACATAACAAAAGAGTCTATATTTTGTATTAAGTTAAGGAGTTTTTTGATTACAAAATGTTTTTATAATTTAGAACAGGTTTTTCATGATCATCATCATCAGCCTATATTAGTCCACTGCTGGACATAGGCCTCTCCCATGGCACGCCAACGAGCACGATTCGTGGCCACTCTCATCCAGCTCTTTCCAGCCACCTTGCGAAGATCGTCACTCCACCTAGTCTGAGGGCGTCCTACACTACGTTAGAATAGACATGTAAGTATATTATTGTATCTTGTTGCAGTGCCCTTGCAGGGTTTATGTTGAAGCTACCTACTGTATTTTTAAGATCTCATTGTACAACATATAAAGCAATAAATGAATATGACTATGACTATGACTATAACGCATTCACTGGCGGCAACGCATACAAGAGTTCTCCTAGCTTTCACCGAGTGCTTTAATCGCATAATATGTGCGTTTTATCAATATGCATGCTGCGTATAAAAGTTCCATAAAACCCGTTTCCAAGTTGCTAAAATTACTTGATAAAAATCAAACTAAAAACAACCTCAAACTGGGTACCTACCTATTCTTAAGACGACTGTACGTAGGTAAAATACCGTTCCTTGCCAAGATCACTGCGGTAAGGAAATTGAGTTACAAAACTTGGCATCTGTTCTCTACGTGCTCCCTGATACCGAAACCAGATACCTCTAACGAGCAGTCTGGAATTCATTTTTATTGGCTACGGGTATCTAAAAAAATAAACCTGTCAGCGCTCCATGAAATGCAACGCTAAAAAGCCTATCTTTGTTAACATTTAACATTACGATGTTACTATAGCTTTTGCCCGCAACTTTGAACTTAGTTTTCGATATCGTTATTCCCCCGGGAACTTTAAAATTTTCTGAGATAAAAGGTAGCCCCTGTGTTAATCTAGAGTATAAGCTATAGCTCATTGAATACAAAACGGACACATTCCAAAATAATTTGCTCTTGCATTGAAAACCTATTAATTTTAAAATGCAACACTGACTCATTTTGGAATGTGTCCGTTTTGTATTCAATGAACGCTATCTCTACACACACAAAACACATTTATAATACTAGCTGGTACCCTCGGTTGTTAAGTCTAAGAATACATCAAAAAAAAAAACTCAAGAACATACGCATGCTCATCCCACAAATATTTGTCCTTACCGATCGAACCCAGGACCGCTAGCTTTGTTAAAATAAAGAGCCTTAGCCTGAGATTATAATACTTAAAACGCACGTGAAATTAACCAAAAAAACCTTTTTTCTATGAAAAAGATATCATGATAAAACAATACCTAATATAAATTAACTTATTACAAAAACGGTAACAAAAACGGAACTGGCAAAAAATGGCCGTTGCTCCTAAAGGAATACAACAATACAAAGATACAAAAACCGCTAAACGCGGCGCTATTAGCTAACGCTTCAAATAAAATGTATGCGGTCATTCTAGTTCAGAGTTTGACCAACCGCGGAAATAAGTTTGTATTCCCATAAACATAACAGTAAAGGCGTAATGGACTGGCAAGATACGAACAAGTTTCCGTGCTATTTTTAAGGCAATTAAAACTGTTATTGCTTGGGTCCCTTCTATTACTGCTTATTGCATTACGGTCGAACTTAATGCTGCTTGGGGATACATTTTGCTGCTCATTTCTGCATAATATGTTGGGGTTGTTACACCCGTATTTGTAGTCAAGTAAAGTAATTACTTGAGTATTAGTAGTTTCAAAAGTCATATAAAAATCCTTACTTTAGTCATTACTTTTACTCAAATAATTACTTTTCTTGACTATAAATACGGGTGTTAGAGAAAACTATGGACCCGCCTTGGCTTCGCTTCGGTGTATGTGAGTTGTCTGTAACTCCCGTACATAAACCAGAACTTAGTATACATCAAAACCTTCCTTTTGAATCACGCTATCCATTGATGAAAACCGCATCAAAATCTGTTGTTGAAAGATCTAAGTGTACATATAGAGGGACAGACAGCGGGAAAACACTTGTTTTATACGGGTGTCCCTCGGAATCCCTAACAACGTTTGTCCTATCACATCGTTTGTCCGAATTTTCGTTTGCCCTAAACTTGTTTTCAGATGAGTCTGGCAACTTCTAAAGTTTTCAAATTATATTTGCAGTTCAGTTAGGTTAGGGTTGTATTATAAGAACACTTAAAAGTTAAAAAAATAAGCAGAAATGGCATTACGATAACTACTTCGTTAATTAACGATTTAGATAAAAAAAAAACTATTCTCCACCTCTTATAGCAAAGGCTTTTTTAACGCTTACAGACTAGCGTAGTGGTCAATTGTCATCCCATACATTTTGATCTTGGTTAGAGCCCCTGATTTATATTATTTTATATGAAGCCTCTTTTCTTCTCAATATTTCCACCGTCAGACAGCATCCAACGAAAAATGCCTCCGAAACGGGCGGAAAATTAAAACCAAATGAAATATCACATCGGTTTCGTGATATGATATATCTCGGAATCCTTTATGTTTTTATGTCATCCGTAAGACGGATTTCTTTCCCGCGTGTATTAATTTTCATTTTCCATTCGCAATATTCATAATGTATGGTTATGTCAACACGTCATGTGGTATTCATAATTATTTCGTATGAAAATATTTACGGTAATGTGTGGTGAATATACATACATTAAATCACGCTTGTTTTCCAGAGGGGTAGGCAGAGACCACTTCTTTCCATTTGCTACGATCTTGACAAATTTCTTTCGCTTCTTCCACATTCATACATCGAGTCATTCACGCACGTCGGTTTCGGGTACTTATTTCTTTTTTTTTTCAATTAACATCTGTTTGACCGTGAGGGCATCCAGTTCGGAGCAGACCCCTTACAGGTTCTGAACTCCTGGTAGGATGACTGAACACCCTCATCTGAATGATTGCCAAATTAGAACAGCTTGACGAACTGTATTCCTTCAAGGAGACTTGACTCCTTAAGATTCCTAAGTACATACATACATACATAAACTCACGCCTTTATTCCCAGAGTGGGAACTACAGAATTTCCAACAACTCTAAAAACTTTTTGAAAATTCTGTAATCACATTTTGCACACTTAGGCGAAGATGTTTACCAGTGTATTAGTGACAGGTTGCAAGCCCATCGCCTAACAGTACTACACGCCCTTATTACCTTAGTCGGCTTTTACGACATCCACGGGAAGACTTGGAGTGGCACTATTCTAATCCGGCAACCACACGGGGATCGTTCCTAAGTCTTGGATGTTTTCTAGGTAAGTATGTATTTCTCTATACTGGGTGTCCCAAAAACCAACGCCAAAACTGAGAGGGTTAATAGAGCAGCTAAAAAGCTATCGATTTAACCCCTATGTATATTTTGTGATTTTTACTAGTTTCGGAGATATTGATCATTTTACGTTTAATCTGATTTTTTGTAATTTCTCTTAATCTCGGGGTGGTAATGTTAGATGGTACCTCCTCGTGGTCCACCCCGGGCAACGCTTTCCTCCAGTAAGCGGCTAAAGCTATCTGACACCTTCGGTCCGCCAGACTTGCTCTCACAGGGCCTCCTGGCGACTTTTCCTGCATCAAAACTAAAAACATGTCTTCCAACATGCCTACCAAAAAAGGTTCTTCTCAGAACCCCCAGACAAGGCGTATCGGGCCTTCAGCCCTTTTACTTCAAATAAATGTCGAAGGACTTTCTCAGTCCAAATGTGACTATCTGGCTAGACTAGCCTCTGATAACCATACCGACATAATTGTATTGCAAGAGCACCACATCTCTAATTTAGTAGATTTTGACAGACGGGGTACCATCCCCGGTTTTAGCCTTCTAACCTGTACACTGTCACCCATTTATGGTTCAGCAGTCTATATCAGATCCGGCCTTAAAGACGTTGGTTTCCTTGATGTCAGTGTTTCAAAAGAAAATACTGAATTTATTAAATTTAAAGTCTCTAACTTAACCTTTGTCGCCATTTATAAGCCACCGAAGTCCTCCTTTTCAAGGCATGTACTAAAAACCGAATCCCACCCCGTTGTATATGTTGGCGATTTCAACTGTCATCACATCTCCTGGGGCTACCGCAAAAACGACCAGAATGGGGAAACCCTAGCTGACTGGGCTGACAGGGAGAATCTGACACTCATTTTCGACCCTAAGGACAGGGGCAGCTTCCGTTCAGCCCGTTGGCAAAGTGACAGTAATCCCGATCTATGCTTCGTCTCATCTGACCGGCAGGGCCGTGCTCTCGCAGCTTCACGAAAGATACTATCCAACTTTCCACGTAGCCAGCACCGTCCCGCACTTATAAAGATAGGCCTAGAAATACCTCTCATTAAATCAGTGCCGAAGGCCCGATGGAATTTCCAAAAAGCAAACTGGAACGCTTACGCTTCCCAAACCGATGCAACAGTAAGATGGCTGAAGCCTATTTCAGACAACTACGAGCGTTTTGCG
The DNA here is from genome assembly GCA_963966035.1 of Acleris laterana. Classification (NCBI taxonomy): domain Eukaryota; kingdom Metazoa; phylum Arthropoda; class Insecta; order Lepidoptera; family Tortricidae; genus Acleris; species Acleris laterana. The sequence continues at coordinate 3,872,696 of OZ014455.1, read as the reverse complement.
AAGGTTCTTATCGGAGCAGCAAAAAAGCATATACCCAGAGGATGCCGCAAGGAATATGTCCCCGGATGGTCAGTGGAGACTGAAGAGGCCTTCCAGGAATACCAAACGACCCAGAACCAAGAGGCGGCTACAAAACTCGTGACCGCACTCGATGAGGCCCGACGTAAAAAGTGGATGGAGTCTGTAGAGGGAATGGATTTTACGCACACTAGCAAAAAGAGCTGGGCACTACTGCGGAAACTCGGAGGAGCCCCTCCACCTGAAACCAGGGATCCGGAAATTCACCCTAATGCTATAGCTAAACGGCTAAAGCAAGTGTCTGAAAGCGCAAAATCAAACAAGACAGCCACAAGGGACATACGTAGAAAGTACATGGAAGACTTGTCCAAACTGGAAAACAGCCAGGACTTCAGCCGGGAATTCTCACTCCCTGAGCTCAACCGGGCCTTGTTATGCGTAAAGCACGGTAAGGCTGCGGGCTTCGACGGCATCTACCCAGAATTCCTCCTGCACCTTGGCAATAATGGGCGTAGATGGCTGGTTAAGTTTTTCAACAACATCGTTGAAACGAATAGGCTACCTACAGTCTTCAAAACATCAAAAGTAGTTGCCATACTGAAGCCGGGAAAGCAAGCGAACGATGCAGCAAACTTTAGACCCATATCGTTACTAAGCGTAACCTACAAACTGCTAGAACGCCTCCTGTACAACCGCTTGAACCCTGCAATAAACCCGCATATCCCACCCGAACAGGCGGGCTTCAGACCGGACAGGTGTTGCGCTGACCAGGTACTCGCTCTCACCAGCTATATCGAGTCCGGTTTCCAGAAAGGCCTAAAAACATTTGTGGCATTCGTAGACCTCAAGGCTGCCTACGACACGGTGTGGATCACCGGGCTCCTGCACAAACTTAAAACTCTTGTCCCCTGCGGGAAAACGCTACGCCTGCTTAAGAACATGCTAGGGCCAAGGCTGATTAAGGTCGTCCTCAACTCAAGGGAGAGCCGGTTTACCCAAATAAAGAACGGCTTGCCACAGGGCTCCGTACTTGCACCGTTATTTTTTAACGTATATACGAGAGATATGCCTGCCCTCTGCGCTGAAAAGTTTATGTACGCCGACGATCTAGCTCTTGCATATCAAGCCAAAAAGTTCAGCGACGGGGAACGCACTCTTACTAACGACCTTCAAGTGCTTAACACCTACTATACTGAATGGAGACTCTGTCCTAACCCGTCCAAAACAGAGGTTGCGGCGTTTCACCTAACCAACGCTCTTGCCAACACTGAGCTGAACGTCCACTTTTGCGGGAAAAAACTGTCGCACAATTTCACCCCCAGGTATCTGGGTGTAACGCTGGACCGATCGCTTACGTACAGAAACCATCTGGAAAACGTTGGACAGAAAGTTAAAACTAGAGTGAACCTCGTCGGCCGCTTAGCGGGATCCACCTGGGGAGCTCGAGCTGATGTCCTGCGCACTTCTTCCATCGCCTTGGTCTACTCGGCGGCCGAATACTGCGCGCCAGTCTGGTATAACAGTGCCCACACCAACAAGGTGGATGTCCACCTACACAGAGCTATGCGCATCATTTCGGGTACGCTGCAGCCCACCCAGCCCGCGATTGTGGTGCCCCGGAACAAACCATCTACCACCTTACAAACGAGTGCCCAAACGAAAAATTCACTGCTGGAATAGAGGGACTGAACAGGATGACACCGGAGGCTGTAACCTGGCTTCAAAATACTAACCTTAATCTATAGGAAAATGCAGGATTGACCGTACGAAGAAGAAGAAGGATCTCCATATGTCTCGAAACATCATTAATTTAATGTTTTACTTCATAGGTTTTTCAGTAGTATCTTACATTATTAGAATCTTTACGAATCAGCAGCGTGGGCTTTGAACCCATTAAATTTGTTCGTTTTTTTTTCCAATCAACTTTTGAAGTAATGACATTGTTATTGTTATTGTTAACTTTATGTGACTTTTAAGACAGTTACTAGAAAAACGGGCCACCAGATTTAAAACTTTGCTCATTCGTAGGTAATGATTCTAATTACGAAATAAAATGTGAAAATTTACGATATTGATAGGCTCAATATCGGAATTCAATTTCGATATTGAAATTGTTCCGCGTTTGTTCCGTCTAATCTCGGAATTGTAATTTCTGAAAAATTGGTCCGACATTCCGAGATCTCGGAATTTATGCCCCAGTACAGTCAGCTGCAGAGAAATCTAACCCCCTTTGCTAGGAAACTTGTATGCAGGGGGGGTTACTTTTCTCGGCAGCTGACCGTACCAACCTCGTGACTGTACAAGCGTTGAGCTAAGTTGGAGACTAAGGCCCATATTAATAAACTCATCTTGGCTGAGAAGCCCGGCACAAGATACGTCAAAGTAAACGTCAAACCATAGAACACTAATTTTTGACGCATCTCGAGACAAGCATAAGAGTTGAGATTAGTTTATTAATACGGGCCTAAGTAAATTTAAATATCACAAAGGGATGAGTGCCAGTGTTATAGGGACTATGCCGCGCGCGGACCTGCTAGAGGGGGTATTCTTTTTGTAGTGGTGATTTTTATTTTAATCTTAATTTTTTCAGTAGCTTAGTTTTATTTTAATTAAAATAAGTTTAGTTTTTAACTTTGAATTGTAGATACGATTGTATTGTAGGAGGAAATAAATTTTAAAAGAATTATAGTAAATTTGTGTCAGATTGTTCCTTGATATTTATTTATATAAAAACACTGTGCCCTTCTAGTTAAGTTTTTACTGTCAGCTCTTTTACTTTAGCTTTTCCTCATGTCATGAGCGCCAGCTGCATACAACAAATCTATTTACGAAAAAAAATGGGAATCGACTATATAAATAAGAATCATCCAATAAAAACCACGTATATACCTGCAAAATTCATTTAAATTCCTGAGTTACCGTCCGTAGCGTTACATGAGTGAATTTAATAAGTCCGCCCATGCGAGAGGTGTTTACACGGGTAAAAGATATTAAAACTTACTTCCTTATTATGACAGTTCCTATGAATAATTTCACAAAACATTGTATCGGTAAATCATTTGTAGGGTCCCATTCAATAATAGATATCAACAGCACACAATAAACTGTACGGTGAGAGAAAGAGACAAGTGTAACTCATCCTAAACTGAATTTTATGGTAACCACTCATAAATTTTCATAGTATTCGTGTTTCGAGGCGATTTCAAAAGCACGTCTTTTGACGTTAATTCTCACGCATTATATCAAAGACGTAAGCATTGTAAATATTTACCGGTAAGATTCAAAGAAACGTACTTGTATTAATCAGTAAAATCAACTACCTTGTTGGTGCTTTAAATGTTTTTTTTTTACCTGTTAAAAACTGTATGCAGGTTACAGTTTTTAACAGGTAAAAAAAAAACATTTAAAGCACCAACAGCGACAAAGAGTTCTTCCCAAATTGGAACCTTTGTCACATTTCAAAGCTGCTTCTTCAAAAGCAAAACATAGTCGTACCTGCCAACAGAACACCGATAACTTCCCCAAATCCTCGGCATTACGTCATCGATATAAAAACCCACTTAAATAAAACGCAGCAATCACTACGTGGCAGCTCTAATTCCCAGTTTCGTTGTTACATCGCGTATTATTGCTTACAGGGCAATAAAATTGTTTTATCGCACCAATATCGTGACAATATTGTAGGCGGTAGTGATGGGAATAAACAATGAAGATTAAAAGCCGAGTATAATTTGAATCGGTTATACTCCTGTGTGGTACTCGTTTGTGCTAGATGTAATAATTAATATTAGTTACATTATTACCTTGTGGTGTAACTTATGTTAAATGAATGAATGAATGTACGAATAAGTTTATTTGTCAAAAGTGGGTGTACAACAGTCATGTTCTTACGTTATAACATTATTGTAATTTTATGTTTGAAAGAAGAACTTCCCGCTGAAATTTCTTGCGGCGCTTCTTCTTTCACTCTATGTAATCTACGTGTGAAAGAGCCCGTATGTAGCCAATTTACTAAATAAATATTTGGATTTTGATTTTGACCATGTTTAACCCATATGTGCCCAGTGGGTCGTTTTCGACCCGTTTAAAAAAACAACCTTCCAAAGATTTATATTTGATTCATAGTCCTTTGACACCAAACATAGTTCTGCGGGGTTATTATGACATGGCTATGCAGTTCATTTTACGGTGAGCGTAAAGGACGGAGCTATACCAGTTATATAACTCGGTCCTTTTCTTTAAGTATAAAATGAATTTCACAGATACCTGATAATAACCCCATTGGGCATAATATGGGTTAAAGGTAAATTGTAAACAGCCAGTTAAATAAAATAAGAGACTAGACTTTGCTAAATGAATTCATTTTCAGACTAATTTGTTTGAAAGTGTTGCTAGATTCAAGAGGCCTATCTCTCAAAACTTAAAGCAGGTACGAAGTCAATTTTTAACGAACTTGTAAAATTTTAATAGACGCAAAGAGCTTGGTAAAAAGATGATTATCTGGAAAGGATCGTTACTTGGCGATAGGACCATGTATGAGTCAATTAGAAAAATAAAAAAATATTTTCGCTTCGGTTTGTGTGAGTTTGGTATATAGCCTATAGCATTCCTCAATAAATGTGCTATCTAGCACTGAAATAATTTTTCAAATCGGACCAGTAGTTCCCGAGCTTAGCGCGTTCAAACAAACAAATTCTTCAGCTTTATAATATTAGTATAGATTATTAACAACTACTTGTCCGTGCCCAAAACCCACTGGTTTTTTTTTCATACAAACCATCTCCTGATAATTACGAACATTTCAAAAAAACAACAAATCGCTCGAGACATTCTTGTGTTATGGCGTGACCGCGTGACGTGACCGACAGGGATTCATTCTTATATAATATTATATAGATGAGTATGCAGATACACGAAGATATCGTCACATCCCTATTTATTTGCACGGTTCGGTCGATTTAGCCGTATTGCGTATTGTTCCGGCTGTTCTAACATTATGACGTGATTTAATAACTGACCATCGCTTTGATTTAGACGACTATGGGTCTTGTTTGATTAAACTGGGATCACATAGCGTCAAAAAAAAGTTCAAAGTATTTATTCACAGTGACATTATTCACATGAGAGTGCTTCTACACGCTGGTTATATGAAGTGAATCTACTAGCGCTTCGGACAAGAGCATCATTGCGGAGAAGAAGCGCCGCAAGGAAGTCCAGCAGAAGGTACCTAATGTTTTCACATTACAAGTTAATAAAGAAATAATAATGATTAAAATTAGCCAATAAACAATAAACTAAAAATAATGTCGAGGAGAACAACACTACGAGGTCTCTTCTTTGACGTTGAGACCAGAAATTTGATTTTGTTGACTAGCTAATGTAGCCATAACTAGAATAATTAACTGAACAACAAGGCCTTGCAAACGTGAACTGACCGGACCCCACAAACAGGGGTGTTATTCTCTCAAAAACAACGGACGGTCGGACGAACGAGCGAAATCGCAGCGGCGAGTTTAAGTAGTCCCGTCAGAGCGAACAACATACATTTTAGCGCGTGCATTTTCAACTAAGCAGCCTTATACGTTCGATTCATCGTCAGAAACAATGATACTAAATTAAAAATGCACGCGCTAAAATGTGTTTTGTTCGCACTGACGGGACTGTTTAAACTTGCCGCTTGGACATTCACTCGTCCGTCCGTCCGATCGTTGTTGTTCAGAGAATCACTACCCAGTACCCGTTCACGAGTATGACGCGTATCTCAGCCATCGCCTCCCTCAGCCATGTGTTCGGGTGGGTGGGAAACACTGCACTTGTTTTAAAACAGTTAAATTACTCGTAGTTCCGTAACCGTGGCCTAGCCATGGCTTTACAGGGCGGCGGCGACTGCAGTAAAAAAAATGCATAGAAATCGCCTCATCGTCGATGCGACGCTAGTAGCATGCTTCAAGCAATGCACTATGCATTTTGATCTTAGCCGCGTATCGGTCACAAGTCGCAGTATACTAGAAAAGAATTAAGGGGATCCCCTTTTACCGTAAAACGGGGTGAGTAGGGACACATCTCAAAATAAGTCATAACTTGTTACAAATAAGAAGAAGTATTAAATGGACAATAACGTTGCGTCTATTGGAAAGAAATTAAGTCTTATAATTAGTAACATATGCTTCATTGTAGGTTATGTTATATCCCTACTCACACGTTTTACGGTATCAATCTTTTTATTGAAAAGAAGAAACTAACTGACTGATCGATTTATGCACAGCCAAAACCTATGGATGAACTTGTACGTTCTGTAGACTAATCGGATTGTTGTATTTTAGCATATGAGATGTCTTAGATTTATTTGGTTATCTCTCTTCTCTTCTTAGTCGTACACTCTTGTGAGAGTGGTCGTAGCTGTTGGGGATGTTATACACGGTTGGTCTTGACCTCCGGTTTGTTTGTTCGAGAACACTTCCCTCGCGATTTCTCTCCATTTTTTGCGGTTTAATGCGTTGCGTATTTGGTTATGGGAGTGACTTAAGCAAAATTTTAATCACTGTGATCATTTTCGCCTATGAACTGATCCGATTTATTAACAACTCGCTTCGCTTCGGTTTGTGAATGAATGAATAAATGAATGAATGAAGGAATGAATAAATGAATGAATGAATGAATGAAGTATGATTTATAGCCTATAGCCTTCCTCGATAAGGTGGGCTATCTAACACTGTAATAATTTTTCAAATTGGACCAGTAGTTCCTAAGATTAGTGGGTTCAAGCAAACATACAAACTCTTCAGTTCTATAATATTATTAGTATATATTTATTACGGATTTGTACGCATATTACGCATGTGCTTGTTGATATTAAATATTATAATACAGTTGAGTAAACAAAACATTTGAGTATCGACATAAATAAAAAATCCTACTAATATTATAAGCGCGAAAGTTTGTGTATGTATGTATACGTGTTGTTACTTCAAGCTGCAACGGCTAGACGGATTTGGATGAAATTTGAAATGGAGGTGGATGGATTAATCAAGATCAAAGGCTACTTTTCATCCCGGAAAATATTAAAGTTCCAGAATAACGATAATCTTAATCTATGCTGACGAAGTCGCGGGCAAAAGCAAGTTTTTAAATAAGGCTTTTAAAAATTAAAAAGTGCCAAGTGCGTCAATGTCAATTTGGTAAAGCACTTTAACTTCAAAGCTAACTTAATCTTAGATGTATAATCTGAATAAGTTGAGAAACCACTATTTAAATATTAAGACGATCCTAATATTAAAGTTATACTTCAGAGGACAATTAACTTTCGTTTTGGAATATTTGTAGCAAGATTGGTAGTCGTTTACATTTTAATTACACTGGCGAGCAAAAAACGGTTTATATCATTTTCATAAACAAGCAGAAACTGTTATTTTTGCTTGACGTATACAGAGTGTGTTTTATAATATTAATCAGTTTTTTTATCCACTTATATTTTGTATTCGTGAAATATTATACAAGGTTTTATTCAACAACAAGGTTTTGTACTGTTCGTATGTATGAAATTTGTCCACTTCAACTAAATTTTGAACCAGTTCCCGTGAATGGAATTATTAATATTATGACAATTCAATATTATGGTATCTAACATGTTATTTTTTTTACCACAAGTACATACACTTACCCACCTAACCATTCATCCATGTTTATTGACATAGCGCTGTTCTCGTTATTAAAAATAATAATTACAAAGTTACTTTATCTAACGCTCGCAGCTTAATCGAATTTTGCTCACTAACTTTAATAAACTGTAGAACCTATATTTTTGAGGTGCTGAGGCGAAAATTTAACAACTCAATTAAATGGAGTACAGGAAATATGTATGCCCGCATATCGATAGTTCCACATCAATTTTCTCACTAACCATAACTCAGTAAACGTATTTACCTATCGCATCGATACCGATCGTGGCTTGTTTACGTCAACCATTAAACACGGGATATCTTTCGACATTCGGAATGAATGACAGGCTATTCCGAAATTCGGAGTTAGATTAAAATAACCCAGCGTTAGTTTATGCTTGCCTGGTACGAGCAAGAGTTATTGCGGTTTTGTTGTACTCTAAACGAAGGGAATAGAGTTCAGTTGGGCGCGATAAAACAATGTTACAATATAGGGTGATTCGTTTTGGTATTGTGACATTTGAATCGGCCATCGAGATAGCGCGGGAAAGATACGATACAACATGTGTATGTGCTGCGATTGTTTTTAGCTAATGACTATATTATTGGTAGGAATGAATCAACCAACCATAATTGAAAAATGTTGTCGAATTTATACAGTGTGTTAGGATCTAATGAAAACTGACAGGCTGTTTCAAACCATTATTCTGAAATGAAAATGTTGCAATTTTTTAGAGAAAATGCACGCGTATTTTTCGATCTCAAATAGCGTATTATAAAATACTGAATATCATTGTGAGGAATAAAAACAAAAATAGCGCATTAGTACGAAATACGTTGCAAAGAAAAAAGGGTTTTTTAAAAGCGTAACGCCAGATTCTTAAATTATTGGGACAAAATCAACTGAATCTCAATTTAGTACAATGTTTTGATACTATAGTTTCGGTAGACTGGGTCATATCTTAGACACGTGAAATATTCTCCTGTGTAGTAGCCTAGACCGCATCACACAACATCTGACAGTAGACGTCAATCGCTCCCGATGCTTACCTACAAATTGATTGACCGCGTATATGTTTCTTTCCTGTGTCGTCTTGGAGACCACAAAACTGGCCGTGTTTTGCGCGGTCATTCTGCAGTCTCCGTGTAAATCGTCCTAGAGCCCCACTCAAATCCGCAGGATTAACTAGTTAAAATCTAAAGGCAAATAAAATATTGAAAGTTTTTACCTTAATCTTTAAGGCGTTACACGAATATCCAATATCAGACATCAGTTACGAATAATCTTCAATATAATTAAGCTCAAAAGCACTTAAATTAACTTGTAAATCTTGAGACTTGGCGAATAACAAACTTCGATATTCGATAAAAGACTTAAATCGTTTAATGCCTTAAAGTTTGAGCGGCCATTTTGGTGTCGGTTCTGTTTTAATTTAACTTTCTCACGGTGCGTTGTTTAAGTAATTTAACTGAGTTTTGGCTAAATTATGGGGTAGAACGTTTGTGTTGATTATAGAAGGGAAGAAACAGCTTGTTTAAGGGGTGGTATTAATAACACTTTCAAATTCAAATTTAAAAACACCCCCTATAAGATCCAACGCATACAATTGATCTTAAACCACGTCCAAATGACAAAGTCACCATTGCAAATGAAAAAACTGCATCGATTTATCGGTTCTGGGGCCTAATATAACTGCGTTTATTGCGTGACAAAATGTGGATAAAACATCGTCATTTTCTGACACTTACGAGTATCATAAGCACGAGAGTGACGGATGCTTTATACACATTTTATCACGCGATTAACGCAATCATACTAAACCCACCCAGTCCATGGAGATAAAATAGAGACATGGAATGACCATTTTAATCTAAGCTTTTCGTTTCGACGAACCAAAATGGATGCAATTTCATCCATTTACAGGCAGCGCGGTGTGATGCCACGCTTCAAGGTATTAGCACACGATCAACGGATTATCCATTAATCAACCTCCAAGCAGCAATGTTTGCATTGCTATGTTTCTGTGTGGGGATAAGCTTAAATAACCGGTGAAATTATTAGCATACTAGCCATGCCATGTTAGTACTCAGAGTTCACGATGGATATGAAGTCTTAGGATTACAGTCTTGAGAATTCATATGGGTCTCAGATCACTTCCCTTCTACATGCCATAAAAAATGCAGAATTTCAACTAAAGTTTTTGCAATCACGATCAAATTTGGCAAGACGCCACGCCAACTGGCGCCATAGACTAACCGTAAATGTTCAGCTTTATCCTGTTTCCTGTTACGCTAGAGGTGAAGCAATTACGGAAAGAATCTATCACAATTCAAAATCAAATACGGTTACGTTAAAAGTCTACAGTAAACTATACACCAGTTGCACTTAATACGGGGTTAATACAGTATTGATTGACCTGAATTTCGTGTAATTGTGTCAATTAACACATTGAATAACTGGTTTAGGTAGATCAGGTTAGATAATTGTCTAACGGCCGGTTTAAATATTTAATCTATCGGTTATCTATGCATAAAGCCATGCTATCTTACCGTCAATTATGTCTAAATAAGAGATAGAATTTATTTTGGAACGGTCCCGAAGGCTGAAAATTATGCTGAAATACCTAAAGATAATTAAAAAGGCATTCAATTTAGCTCTCATCTAAAAGCATCTCATTTTTTCAATTTATGTTAGAGACATTATATTTTAACAAAAGTCGGTTATAATAAAGCATCTAACAATTTTCATAAGATGCTTACCCGAAATTAAGCTAATCAAAAACAACATAGAAACATCATAAGAGAACATAAACCTCTCAAGAAAATCCAAGCTTGAAAAATAATTCCGAACCACACGTCCGATGCACAGGGAAATAAAAATGACTTTAAATTCTTATATTTCTGAGACATCCTGTACAGGTGGCGGGAACTAATGTGCGAACGTGAATAAAATTTTGACGGCGACGGCATTCAAATTAAATCGGAAAGGAATTCAAGTGAAAAACGATTGCGTGGCGCGGCGTGATTGAACGTTATATGAATATAGTTGGGACGTTATTCACTCTCTACTTTGAGGTAATTTTAGGCTACGTCGGAGAAAAAATTATGTGCAATGTGATACAAAATGCCTGCAGTGATGAAATATTCCGCATTATGAAGTTGTAAAAATGTTAGTTGTTAGCTTAAGGTTTGTAAAATTTATTAGTTATTCTGATGTGAGCCTACAAAATATACGGGGTGTTCCGGATAAAATGATTTAAGGGCTAATAAGAGTTGAAAGTGAACATGCCACCATTATGTTTTCATTTCTAGCTCTTTCCGATTGTAACTTTTATACTTTTGTACTTATCTATTTATACTGGTGTACTAAAAGAGAAAAAAAGGACCGTGATTTTTCGTTTGTACACACGCTGAGACAATAATAATAGATCTCATAAGGTTTTTGATCTTACTTGTGTGTAATAAAAGATTTCTTGTGTACCAGTGTTGTTACCGCAGTTTTTTTTTATTTCTATGCTAAAATTGGAAAGGGACAGTATCACATGGTCGTTTCCAATATTCAAACCGCGGATAGTTTAGGTTACTTGAATTTAATTACTATTAGCTACACACAAAATGTATTAAATTAATTCTAAGTCGCTTAATCTGGTCGCGGTTGATGAATATAAGGACCGCTAACTAATGTTTTTTTTTAAATAAACAATATTGTCAAAATAACATGGAAACTCAAAGCCAAATACAACAGATTGCAAGACCAAGTTTTTAATAGGCTTAAGCCTACGAAGGCATAAACAAAATGGAAACGAGTGTTTAAGGCAATAATGAAAAGCCGGGGCTGAACGAAAATATTTTTGTTTGCCGCGAATGTTATGTTTTCATTATCTTTTTTCCGGGAAACGTCTTATTCTTGTGTTGTCATTCTTTCTCTGTAATGCGAATGAATCATGTTGATTTCTTGTTAAGTAAAGCCTTGAAGTATTTGCGTTGGGATTTTCTGGTGAGTAGATAACGGCTTCGAAGCCGAGATTAAAACCAATAATATAATTTACTCAGTAAAGTTGAGAAAAGGGGGTTTTTTTTTGGACACCCTATAACTCTTAAACCAATAAGCCGCCGAATCTCAAACCCAAAACTCAAGGCACTTATAACTCACGTATGTTAGTAAAGAGGTTGATATTGGTACAGGAGTTTTATCTTAAATACTGCCTTACGAGGGGAGATATGGTATTTGAGGTTAACCAATGGCAAAATGTCGTCATTTCAGCGTAGTCAAGATACAAACGCCGCTAACGTCTCTGTTTTCTATCGATTCGAAATGTATCGCTCATTGAATACAAAACGGACACATTCCAAAATAATTTGCTCTTTCATTTAAAATCGTATTCCAACCGCTTCTAATTTTAAAATGCAATACTGACTCATTTCGGATTGTGTCCGTTTTGTATTCAATGAACGGTATGCAGTTGACATAATTAAGCTGTTAAGGCGATCTGTCATCAGCTTACGTCAATTCTATATATTGCCAATTTACGAAAATTCCTAAGTTGTTATGCATCTTGACTATGCTCTCTGAGGCCCTAACTAAGATGCTTTATGCTAACTACCGTTTCTATTCGTTTCGTTTTTAAACCAATCGCGTCACCGGTAGATCACGTGATACGAAGATACGAAGAGTCACGTGATCTACCAATCGATAGGTACTGAAACTAATGTCCGGTTTCTATATTCAAACCGCGGACAGAATATAGACTTATTCCGATTAAAATTTGACATTTTGTTTGGGCAAATGTCAAATTTTAACCCGAAGTAAGAATTATCTATATAGCATGATAAATTATAATTCCATATAAGTAAGTTGATTCTATACATGTAAGTTTATCAATCTCTTATACCCATAGTAGAAGCCTACATCTTAGTTTGCGATTAGGTCAATTTGTATGATATTGGTCCCTGATATTTATTTATTATTCCGATCACCATGTCGAGGCACCATGTCGTTTTATTATAGGTAATTAGTAGAGCCCGAATTTTCCGCGGTAAAACAAAAGACTGTCGCAATCTAGCTAGGGTAAGAAATATTTTTTTATCCATCTATCGATAATTATATAACAGAAAAAAAAGGGCCACGAAATAAAATAAAAAGTTAATAAAAAAATTACGTGTGGGTTTTATAAATTTATATAGAAACAGATGCAAATTCTTTTTCAAAATCCACAGCAGCACTTGAAATTTTATTTGATTTGTGATAGTGATAGTACTCATTTTGTCTATTGTCGCTCAATTCAAAGGTTTACCTCTCAGTTACCCGACGAGTTATTTTATACTTGATATGATAAAGTAGGAGATAAGATCTAGGTGGAATAACACATGTAAAACGACTGTCGCGAACGATTATAAAATAATGTAAATACATCGGCATGAGATAGTTTATACAATAATACTCGATATCGATACAAAAAGTGATTCTAGCACTAGCTAGATTGCGACAGTTTTTTGTTTTGCCGCAAAAAAATCCGGGCTCTGGTAATTAGGCTACATCTTCACTAGGTTATTATTATTACGAGGTTATAATCACGAAATGAGAAGTAATAATAAAATCCTGAGCACAAATAATGCAATAACAAAATAATAGCCCCAGGCTGGACAGAACTCCTGGTATAATTACTTCCTCTTTATTCGTTTCCTTGGGTGTTCTCTCGAAAACAACGGACGGTCGGACGAACGAGTGAAATCGCAGCGGCGAGTTTAAGTAGTTCCGTCAGAGTGAACAAAACACATTTTCAATAAAGCAGCCTTATACGTTCGATCCATTCGGCAGAAACCATTCTGCTAAATTGAAAATGCATGCGCTATAATGTTTTGTTTTGTTCCCTCTGACGAGACTACTTAAACTCGCCGCTTGGACATTCACTCGTTCGTCCGTCCGACCGTCGTTGTTGAGAGAATTACTACCCTTATATTAAAACTACCGGTCGTTAGTAGAATGACTATGTTGAAAAATTACGGATTTGCAAAATGACCACATCGCTTGTAGCCTACATCTCAAAATGTCTGAGTCGCAAAAGGACTACTTTCTTTGCGTTACTAGGTAGGTTAGGTTCGTTAGGTGACTTAAAATGCCCGAAGGGCAAACTACCTAGAAATAGGAGCCCCACCGTGCGGGGCTTCGTCGACTGTACCTGGAAAATGAAAACAAAAACGTTGAGGTAATTTTGCATCTTGGGCATTTTGAGATTATAGGCTACAAGCGATGTGGTTATTTTGAGAATCAGTCAATTTACGATCCCGTCAATCTACTAGTGACCCAAAAATACCAATCAAGGGTTCTCACAAGGAGGTTCCGTACTTCTATACAATGCCATAAAAGTTTGAACATAATGGTGACCCCTTCTTTCAGAGGTGATATGCTTAAATGACTCTACCGATTTCCATGAAACTCAGTTAAAACCCACCGCTAGGAAACCTACTGTTCAATTATAAAACCGCATCCTAATAGGTTTACCCGATTAACTACGGTACCACAGACTGACACACACATACGTGCAATCACACGCACATAGCGGGCAAACTTATAACATAGCTCTTTTTGCTTCGGGGGTAAAAAGAGTTCTAAAATGCTGCTTTTTCTGTCGGTTTTTAAATCAAACGGTGTTATAATGCCATTTATGCTACAAAAGTTAAATACGCAAATTGACATTGAGACTCACTTACGAATCACTGACGATGTCTTAGATGTAATTCGCTTTGGGTTCTCTCCAAATGCATAATATGGAATCACCCTATTTTAAAAGCTTTTATTTGACTTGCAATTTATGTAAGTATGTATGAATGTATGTATGTAAGGGTCAAATCTTGCAAGTTAAATTTGACCCACTTCCCGGTTTCTGATGAAGCTGAAAATTTGCATACGCCTTAAGTTCTAATGACAATACAATAATATAATACCATCGAGCTGGTTTGATAATTAAGACTCAGGGTGGCGATAGGGACTCCTAAATTACATATGATAAACCCGTCGTGTTAGGGCTGGTTAGAATTGTCTTGACAAGTAGATGACGAATGTGCAGAAAAAAGTACAGTTGGCAATAAAAGCTGGTCCCAAAAATTATCGCTAGTTCCGCGCTCTCGCGTGCACGCTCGGCTCACGCGGAACGTGACACTTTTCTGTGCGTGCAGATGGCGTTCATCGATTTATAAGACGTTATCACGTCAAAAAAACCTCACAGGTGCAGGAGCACCTGTCACTGAAATGAAAAACATTCTAAGAAATTAGTGTGAGTGATTCACGGGTCAACCCGCGGGTGGTAGGGCCTTGTGCAGGGTCCGTCCGGATCGCTACCACCATCTTATCCATTAACCTACCGCCAAACAGCAGTGTTCGCATTGTTGTGTTCCGGTTTGGGGATAAGACAGCCGGTGAAATGACTAGCATAGAGGCATTCCATCTTAGTCCTCAGGGTTGGCAACGCATTTGCAGTCTTAGGATTGCATTGCAGTCTTGTGATTGCGAATGTCTATGGGTCACCGTTTCAACTTTCCATTAGGTGGCCTGTGTGCTCGTTTGTCTTCTCCATGGCATAAAAAAAAAAAAAAAAAAAAACCCAAATCTCGCACAACCTGAAAATGTAATTTTAAATTGAACACATTTAATTACCTTCTTATTCGAATCATAAGGCTTCCTATTCACTATCCCAAGATCCCGTAAACCCTTTCCCTCCTGAGCTAGTCATCAATCACGACGAAAAGCCCTCTTTTTACCGCGAGTCCCTGATCCGAGTTACGTATACATAAATGCGAAATACATCGGATTTCGCTTAAACGTTGAAAGGCTTGCTTTATTTATTACTTACGTGGTTTTGTGAAAAACATTTGACGTATTTCTAGTGGTAAGAATTTCTTTATATGACTAGTAGGGTGGCGGCACCAGTAATGGACATTTCACTCTTAATTCAAATTTCATACGGCCCTAATTTGATGATGATGCAAAACAAATGAATAAGCCTGAAATTATCTTCTGTAAGGGAGCGCAATTTTCACATAACTTTTTTGTTCATAATCATTTTGTTTTTAAAAATTGTTATTCATACTTTTTTACCGCTGGAACCGTAAACTGAAAAACTAACATTTCCGAAAAAAAATACGTTATGAATTCCGATGATTATTATGACTTAAAACACTGTATGAGTAAAAATAATTATGACAGTTAATATGGACCCCTTCTGTAAAATAAGAAACAAGTGTCCATTATTGGTGCCTTTTCCATTAATGGCTCCATCACCCTAGTTATCTATAGGGTGTTCGAGAAAATGAAGCGTCAATACTCACAAAATACATGTCGTCAACATCAGAATTACAATGAGTGGTAAATACTGTAGAAGTGCAACAAGCACAGTCATAACTCAGTTACATATTCCCAAAAACGTCAAATACGACTTTCTGTCGCTGGTAATATAAGATCGTTGAAAACCTAAAAGTGTATTTGTCGTGATTGTTCTAAATATTATGAATGCTTTAAGACTGTACCTAGTAGAGGATTATGTACAAAGCAAATAACAAATAACAAGGTTTACAATAAATAAATATCAAAGAAAAATCTCAAATAAACTGACTTCGGCCCAAATTATGATAGGTTTGTAGGTACGACAGGAACTAGGAAATCATAAATTATACTTAACCACACAACAATAAATATGCTCTTGCGGGAAACCAACCCATAGAGTGTTGTCAATAATATTATTGTTTTCTCTCAGCATTATGCCAACAGCTCAAGTTTTATATGATCTGACTTACGATGGACATAAACACACCCTTTATGTGAAAAAAAAGTAATTTAAAAAGACAGAAACAGTGCCAGTCTATCATAAAAGCTGGCTGTGACAATATAAGGGGTGTTCACGTGCAGTTAAAAGCGTGTTGCGTTGGATTACACTCCCGAGCACTGAAACTGGCGTGTTTTTTGTGTCACCTTTTAGTTGGGGCTCCAGAGGCAGCGTAAATGAGATATGTAATTAATTCCGACCACATTGTAACCCTTACTCAGATGACGTTTCATCAAGTTGGTAGTCACCCTGGTTACAAAACTAAAAGTCCCGGGTTCAGTCATCATAATATGATAATATTATGTAACATGATCGTTATTTTCAGAGGTTTTTAAAGTGTAAATATTCATTATTAACTACCCATACAACAAGCCGTAGAACATACATTTGCTCTAAATGAATTATTATTATGTAGCATTTTCCCATGAAATTTTTTTAATGGGTTATTTTAGTAAATCATCATATAAATGTTGATATTTCTTGATGCTGATGATGATATACTTGTTCCTAATAAGATAATGATGACTGACACAAAGAATTGTAATATTTTCGTGGCTCAACTTTAAACTGTGATAAAAACTAAAATGAACGGTATAAAACTACAATGTCCGATATGGTTTGCGAGTGGCAACAGAATTAAAACCACTAGAAGAGTCAAGCTACAAAAATAAATACAAAATATTATCTCTATGACGCACTACAATTATAATATATAATTATTATATTATTGACCAGGAAAGTTAAATACAAATAGCGAAACTTTCAAAAAAACATTTATATCACTTTTTAAAGGTCGTTAGCCTTTATGAAAGGTGTTTACATTTTTGAAACTATTTCAAATATCTTGATGCTAGATTTAAATCTGAATGAATTTAAACATGTTAAATGTAACATTTTTATT
Source organism: Acleris laterana (assembly GCA_963966035.1). Taxonomy (NCBI): domain Eukaryota; kingdom Metazoa; phylum Arthropoda; class Insecta; order Lepidoptera; family Tortricidae; genus Acleris; species Acleris laterana. Next base: position 3,855,300 of record OZ014455.1, on the reverse strand, counting down.
TTTGATAACTTTTATTTTGAAAGACACTGACATTTTAAGTGGATTTATATTTGGAACTACTCTAAGACTGTTTTTTTTTTCAAACGCATATTCGGTTCCAAACTTATTATAATTAAACATCTCACTCATACTCCTGCAAGCCCCCGTTTCCCGGTCTCTACAGTAATGAACAGATGCCTAGATGTGAATAGTCTGCTGTCTCAGCTAAATGTGAAAATTACACAAAAATTAACCAATCCAAATAAGTATGACATCGTAGGACACCTACGCCACACTACATGTATTAGGTACACTACTTCTGTACAGTCTGAAAGCATTTAGGTGCTTCGGGCTTGTACTTCTCCCTCTCTTGCTCTTAATAAGAGCGTATAAAAGCGAGTGAGAGTGATGAGTACAAACACTGTCCAACGCCTAAACTACACAATCCGAGATGATCGCCGATCGTCTGATCTTTAATAATCGGCACGATCATCGTGCGAGCATCCACACGATCGTCAGTAGTAGTTAGTCGAACAGCAAGTGTACAAGAAGGACGTGGAGGAAATTGCTGCTTCATTGACATAATTTCGGTATTCAATTATTATGTCAAAGTGATTCAACGAAAAGGATGATGGTCAGTTTTGTATGGACACTGGCCTAAAAACCAATAATGACAAGCCATATGTCCTTTGAAAGATATTTTCATATTCTACAACTTTTTGTATGGCAAGAAATCTTCAATCGCTGTGTGAAATATTTAAAAGTCTGGAACATCGGGACGCCTACCTACATAGACGACGTTAGAATAATAACTTGGAAAAACCGCGGTCTTTGCATGGCAATAACTTTTTTCACTCAAAGATTTCGAACCACCTGTCATAGTAATAATTGTACAACTTAGAATTACCTATTCGGGGACATATCGCTTGTCCTTATTGGTCATTAGGCCAATTAGCCCAACCTCCTTTGTGAAAAATAATGGAGGAAAAAAAGATGGTAGTGTTTGAGTATTAATCGCAATAGAACGAAGTAAGTAAGTAGGTACAATAACCAAGAATGATCGGCGATCGTGTGGGCACATTTACGCAACTACATGGAAATCTCTTTGATGCGTGCCCGAAAAACTGACAGCTCACGGGTCGCTGGCGATCATAGACGATGATCGTCGACTACAGCCGAAACCCTCGAAACGATCGTGCTCGCAGGTAATCCTCGGTAATCGCTGATTGTACAGGAACAAGAGCTATCTCACTATAAAAGTCTTTCTAGTTTCCTTGTTCCTCGTTTATCGTAACGTTGATGTCGACAGTGCATTTATTGCACTCGCCGTGACACCGGAAGAATTCCCCATCGACTCTCCCGGTCCCTGAAGTTTTTAATGCTGTTTCATACCGTTGACGTACGTTGAAACTTGGATGAGAAACGCTGTAAGAAATAGTTGCAAGAACTATACTTCAGTTTTTTTAGAATTAGAAACCACAATAGCATTATATTGCGTCTGTTCAACTATTTATTATCTAGCAAGGGGGTTATTATGACATAGCTATGCAGTTCATTTTACGGTGAGCGTAAAGGACGGAGCTATAGCAGTTACATAACTCTGTCCTTTTCTCTCAGCGTAAAATGAATGGCACAGATAGGTCATATAACCCCACAGTACAATAGTCGCAAAACAAAATTGTTGTAATGTCACTTTATTTGCGTGTCATCAATTGTTACTCCAGTACAAATTGTAAAGAGATTACAGTTCACGAGCCGCAATATAATATTGTCGTGGTTTCTAATTCTAAAAAAACTGAAGTATACTTACGGTCTTTGCGCGGCTGGCAGTAACAAATGCAATATATATTATAATAGTCTTAAGAATGCGTCATAGGTATGTCTATGGGTCTCAGATCCATAAAAAAAACGCGACCACTAAAACTTGTCGCCCTCGGCCCTCCGTAATTAAACAATGTGCACACATTCAAACTCGCTGAAGTTAAAACCCGAACCAAAGCGACAATGTGACAAATGGAAAGTCTTGCGTTGTTATAATTGTGCACTAATTGCACAAAGTTTGGCGCCTCGTTAAAACTTACTGCGGAGTCGGGCGAACCCTGGACTGATCTAGACTTTGAGGGTAGATGAGGCTTTAATTCGGGGAAACTATTATTTTTCAAACAAGTCTAACAAAAATCGATTTTGCACACGAAGAATTCCATACCGTTATTGTTCAATTCAAAAATTCCAAATTAAAAATATTTATTCAGTGAATTGACCACACGTCTTTTACACGTCGGTAATAATATGAAGTGAATCTACTAGCGCTTGGGGCAGGACCATGATTGCGGAGAAGAAGCACTGCAAGAAACTTTTACGCATTGTTTCGGTTTTAAATTTTAACCGACTTCAAAAAAAGGAGGAAGGTTCTCAATTCGACTATATGTTTTTTTATATTGAAATTTTATTATTTGTTATTATAGCGGCAATAATATAAAAAAAATGTGTACAGAGACTGTTAAGGGCGAGCAAACAACGACAAAAAGATCACTTTTTTTGATGGGCCTGGCCTTCATTATATTTAATTAAATTTTTCTAAAGCTACATTCTGTGAAAATTATAACTGCCAGGTTCATAAGATACCTACTAACTGCTGTCATTTTATGGGCCTGGCCTTTCATTATATTTAATTTATTTTTTACAATGGCGATAAAAAGCCACACTCTGTGTAAATTATAAATACCAGGTTCACACGATACTAACTGCTGTCAGACAACAGAGAGACAGCAAAAGTTAAGCAACGTGTTCCGTTGGCACCCTTTGGATACGAAAACCCGACTAACACTCCAGGATCAAGAGGTTCAAATAAAGCCATTACAATCTTTGGTTCCAGACCAATCCAAGGATACCCGGGTACTTGAATTCCGTCAAGGCATTCCACCCAGAGGAGTTCACATAGCAACATTATAGACATATTATGCCCAAACTGCACCCGAAACTGACGTGCGTGCAAAGTTGATGAATGTAGAGGAAGCGAAAGAAGAATGTTTGGACCGGTGCACCTGGCATTCCATGCATAAATGCCTGTGCCTGCCAATGAGGTAGACAGACAGTAATTATTACTGTATATGTACCACATTGGCAGACACAGGCGTTTATGTATGTATGTATGAATACATACACCCGACAAACACTAACCTTCTTTGGAGTATAGCAAGTAATTAAAGTAAAAATATTGAGCTCCCTCTAGGTACGGTAGACCCAGCACTTAGATGATTGATTCCTTTTCCGCCGAATTGATTGGACACATTGGACACATTCTCTTTTCGAAAAAATCCTGTTTTTGGACCTTGTTCCTATTATCCTCTCAAACAACTGCAAAATTAGGAATTTCAATTCCAGTCCGGAAATAAATAACTTTACGAGAACTTCCACTATTTCATCTTTGTCAAATTTATCCAACATTATGAGTAGAGTTAACGCCTTATTTATTAACTCACTATACACGTGTTTTAGTTAAAGTATTCTTTGATTCTTTCTTTCGAATTTAGATCTCACAAAAATTTTAAGCACACTTTATGTATAATTTATCTAATAAAAAGATAAGAAAATAATGTAGTAACTGTCTCAACAAATAAAATACACTCATAATATTACGTATCCTTTTGTCAATTTCCTATTTTTTTTATGTAATCAATAAAACTGAGTGTTTCCGCATAAACAATACTTCAAACAAACAGAAACGTCTCGTTACGGAAGATATTTGCATATTTTAACGGGCGACGTCTCAATTTGTTGGGGCTAAGGACGTATTTGCATTGAAAAGAGTTTTAGACAGCGAGAATTGTTAGAGGAAAATATGGGTAGGAGGATAAAATGTGCTTAAATCAAAAAGAACCGTATAGTTCCTGACGGTTGTTATAATGTCATCCATGTAAAATGAATGACTCACTATAAAAAAACCCGACTGCGGCTATAAAACCTAAATGATCATTAAAAAAAATTATGCACAAAACCTAAAGATGATTTTTAACCCACGATGATACCTCACTTGTCATAATTTCCTCATAATATTCCATTTTTATTTTTCACGATTTGGAGTCTGGTTGCGACCGTATAACATAAAAATCATCAAAATAGCCTCCCGCATTTCTACAGTCTTAAACTAAGTTCTAAGCTTGTACTATGGGTACTAGACCACGATATAAATACTTATATAGAGAAAAACATATTTAAATACATAGAAAAAACCAAATGACCATGACTCAACCAAATGATCATTCTTTTGGCAATTTGTGTGTAATGTTAGTGTCACTCTGCTTATTTTTATTTTTTATATTTTTGTCAATTGTATGTGTGTTTTGTAGTACGCAAATAAACGTTTTATCGATCTATCTATCTATCTACTCAGGACCAAATACGAGTATTCTCGCTCATCACACAAAATATCTGCCCTTACCGGGATTTGAACCCAGGACCGCCATCTTCATCAACTAGGCCAACGCGTCGTCAAAGATTTAAAAATAAAGATAAAAACTAGAAGTAGATAAAAAATATAATTATGCAAGAGGCCCTAATATACTTAATCCATGCGTATATTATGCGACAATCGCTGCAGCCGACTCGGCGGAGTCGAGTCAACTCGCCACCTTTGTTAGCGCGAACTCGGCGTGTGCTGTTTGAAAGTCGCTCTCATTAATGTCATTATATTCCTTGTTTTTTTATATAATCCTTGATACATTTTGATATAAGCCTATTTCTACAGTAGAGCTTTAATTACGTGTTAAAATAAAAATAAAAAAAATATAAGGGGGACAATCTCACACCAATTGACCTAGTCCCAAACTAAGCTCTAAGCTTGTACTATGGGTACTAGACAACAAAATAAATACTTATATACTTAGAGAAATATATACTTAAATACATAGAAAACATCCATGACTCAGGAACAAATATTCGAGCTCATCACACAAATATCTGCCTTACCGGGATTCGAACCCAGGACCACTAGCTTCGTAGGCAGAGTCACCACTTGACTACCCACTAGGCCAGCGCGTCGTCAAAATATATGTAATGCAGCCAATAAAATAGTAATAATTACAATTTCTCTTGCGACCAGCCTTCCAATTGGTGTTAAAACCAATGAGTCTTATCATTGTCGCTGCGGTGCAAACGTCGACATCTTAGAGCTGATTTTTCAATTACCAGATAACACTGTCTGTCAGGTAAAATGTAGCTCTGTCCTTATATTTCTTATGACAAAGAAAAGGACAGAGCTACAATTTACCTGACAGGCAGTGTTTTCTGGAGATTGAAAAATTTGCCCTAAGGCATCATTGCCTATCTTGTTCAAGAAGTGACAATGATTTGGCGCATATTTTTTACCAATAGTTAGTTTATATTGATTTGGTTTTAAAATTGGCTAGTATAGTTTCGTTTTTTAATGTAATGTAATTTAGTGTACACTAAGTAATTTTTTTTATAGACACTCGTTTCATAGACACTATGACTTCACAGAATTTTCGTTTCATGGAAAACTATTTTCTGCTGTGTTGGTTTTATTTTTAGCCTGTGTTGTTTTCAGGTTATTTAGAAAATGATTCACGTAGGTTATGTTAGGTTAGACTTGTAATCATCACAATTTAAACTGAAATGAACACGGGTTCAGCAGAAATTCGTTTTCTATGAAACGAAAATTCTGTGAAGTGATAGTGTCTATGAAATGAGTGTCTATAAAACAAGGGAACACCGAATATTTCATTTATTATTTTATTATTAAGTAAGGATTAGTAAAAATGGATCAAAGCGTTAAATCCAAAGACCTTAACGAGAATCCCTTAAACTTCGAGTGGAAACTGTGATTGTAGCAAGAGAAAAGTTAACGAAGGAGGAATTCTGATGAAGCATGCGCTGTGTTATTGTAAAGGAAACTTTCAGAGTATTTAATTAAGAGTTTTAATTGCTTGCATTTGGGAGTGGTAGTGTATGTTTAGACGGACAAATTTAAAATGTACATTTATATTGAGACTTAGGTCTTTTTCGAGTAGTGTTTGATTTGGGTACGTGAAAATAGATTTTAAGAGTTATCAGCTATGAACCACTAATAATTTTCTGAAAGCCCTCCGCACACGGCGTCGTATCGTAAGCGTATCGTAACGGGCGTAGTACGAGAGCGATACGACCACATAAACCTTTAACTCTACGATAGTCGTAGCGTAATGGCGTAAAAAAGCAAGATGTACCATTCGCTAGCCGTAAAGCCAGCACTGGTCTTCCGTTGGAACCACTTGGTGAAGAGACGGAAAGTGGCACACTTAACACAAAATAACGTAAAATGAAAAACATCAAGGATCAAAATTGCAATCATTTGATCGAGATTATCTCAAACGACCATAAAAATTACACCCTGTTAAGGTTGGCAACACTAAGGAAAGAGAAAATAAAAGACTCGTCTATGGAAATATAAACGCAGCAAGCAATATAGGTTACGTAACAATAACAAAAATTGGTTGACTTTTAAGAAATAAAATAATGTTTTGTTGGTTTTACATACAACACAGACAACAGCAAGATCTTTAATGATTTAACTAACATTTTAAATGATGAATCTAACGTCTTATAATTCTTATATGGAATCATAACGCTTATGCACAACAATCACAATTTTGTTAGAAGCCACCAGTAGGCTTCTGAAGCCGTTACTATAAGCACAATTTTTTTTCTCAAAACAACACATATAATGTTTTTTTTTATTTAAAGTAATTTTAAGCTGTCTTAGATGTTTTTTTGTAGATATAAATAATTTAACCATCTGTATCTTAGCAACCAATCAAGTTAGTCATGATAGTTATCCTTTTAAGTTGGTTAGGGTAAAGTTACCAGTGGTCTGCCAGGGAGTTGTATTTGACCTTGATATGAGTGCGAAGAGTGGGATATATAACTTTCGTACTCTTCCCACTCATAGTACAGGCAGAGGTCTTTGGCTGAGCACTGGTGAATTTACTCTATATGTGTTAGTATACAAGATATTTTTCAGAGATTTATCACTTGTAGTTGTAGGTATAACGCGCAACTCTAGCGAAAATTACACTTTACCCCAAACGTAACTTTAACGATACCCAAAATATGTAAAGGTACATTTTTGATAAAAAAATACACACTGTTTTTTTAAATCTAGTTTCATAACTTAAGTATTAGATCGGTTTTCGTAGTTTTCCCGCCTTTTTTTAGCATCGACGTCTTTATCTTATAATAGACTTATTCAATATCTTTATAACTCGCATTATAAGTATTATTCATGGTTATAGGCGTCGGGTAGGAGAGGCTCAGTTAATCGGCGATTTATGTAACAGCCTCTCCAAGATCACTGGATATCAGTGGATTTATTACTACTTAGAGGATATTGATGATTTGACGGAATGTGAAATTCTTTTTAGAACGCGAGGCTAGATAGTTAGGGTTGTATTTGAAAAAAATATGTTAAAATTGAAGTCAGAGGAATATTGATTTTAAACTATAACCCCCTTGCTAATAAACGTAGAATAGGCTTGGAATAATTTCTGCCATGCTTTGTCACTTTCTGTCAGATGCAAATGTTACAATTACAGATAAGGACAAATAAAAATAATAAAATAAAAATTCTTTATTTCAGACCAAGATCCATAGTGTGTTAGTAACAATTGACTTAAAACAAAGCATGGCATAAACTATTAAAAGATGAAATATATTTATTCAGTAAGTAGGTCGCACGGGCACTTTTACACGTCAAGAATCTACCAGCGCTTCCCAAGAGGAGACCACTGCCGAGAAGAAACGCCGCAAGAAACTCAGCAGTCAGTCGTTTTTTAACCATATTTAATACTACAATGATACTACTTAGTCTAGCATTATATAAATCTATAAATATAATATCAAATATCAGTGAAGTCGCGAAACACTTAAAAATAAATTTATTTCGCATAGGTACACATGCCACGTATCTGCTAAATTATCAGTATCCTGGACCTTGCCAAGACCACAATAAAAGAGAGTAAAGCTCTTGGTGTAGGAACGTTAAGCGCATTTCGTCATAACTTTGAAAAAACCTCGTATCTCATATTTTGTAACGTACGGTTTCAAACTTAAACTTAAAGAGAATTAAGTTCAAACTTATTTATCTCGAAATATCAGATACGAGTTTTATCTAAAGTATTAACGATATCGTTTGCGAATTCCCGCGGGAAAAGTGAACAGTCTTCATTATTTTGTGTCTCTATCACACTCCATTTTTACATGAAACGTTGAGGGACAAAATGGCGCTTACTCTCAGTTTTTATGTGTATAGTGCATCATTGCACATCGCATACACGTAATGCACATGCGACCAGAGTGTTGTTTTCCTTTTTAAGGGTAACCTATTATTTTGACGATTAATAGCATTTCGTTCATGATCATAGCATATTTCCGTGATAAAATAAATCTATCGTCGGATTCTGTAAATCATCTCCACAGCTGAAGTCAAAGGTGAGGGGTTGTAACAGCTACCTATCGTCATAATAAACAATATTTTCATGCCCCCCCTTTGATTTTGTTTGACAAAAAACATACATACATACATAAACTCACGCCTTCGCTCCCAGAGTGGGGTAGGCAGAGCTACAGAATTACCTACAACTCTAAAAACTAGTTGATAATTCTGTAACCACATTTTGCACACTTAAATAGGCTAAGATGTTTACCAGTGTATTAGTGACAGGTTGCAAGCCCATCGCCTAACAGTACTACAAGCCTTTATTCCCTTTGTCACCTCTTATACACGGTATATTCAAAGCTTACAAGATGCAAGTGCTGAGTGTTTTCTATGGGGTATTAACATTTATTATTGCTTTACCTCGTCAAGAATCGCAAATATGCACTACTATGCAAAACTATGCACCTTTTAGGACCAAAAGTCTACAACAGGCTACCTTCACACATTAAAAACTTACAAAGCAATGCAGCATTCTGTAATAAATTAAGGAAATGGCTTATTGAGAATTAATTCTACGTTTTTAATGACTTCATCTTAGACTAATGCATTATGAAATGAAATTTTTACTTCAAATTTTACTGTGTAATCTATAACTAATTTTTAATATTATTTAAAGTACCTACTATAATGGAACTAACCGTAACATAACCAAATTTTTGTAATTATTTTGACATTGTAATATTTTATATGTAATATTGACGAAAGAGATGTACAGATCGAAAGTGAGTGGACGGGTCGGAAGGGGCCGCCCTAGGCGTACTTTTTCGAGTCAAATCGGAGAAATACTGGAAAAGGGCCGAATCTTACGTACCCGAAACCGACGTGCGTGCATGACTCGATGTATGAATGTGGAAGAAGCGAAAGAAATTTGTCAAGATCTCAGCAAATGGAAAGAAGTGGTCTCTGCCTACCCCTCTGGGGAACAGGCGTGATTTAATGTATGTATGTATGTAATGTGAACGTTTTGATAACTCTTAGGTATTTACTGGACAGTAATGGCGGCAGACGTCAAAACAATACTGTAACAGGTCAAATACGATATGGTTTTTAGAGCCGGGAATAGAGGCCCTGTGGGGTTATTATGACGTATCTGTGCAATTCATTTTACGCTGAGAGAAAAGGACAGAGTTATGTAACTGCTATAGGTCTGTCCTTTACGCTCACCGTAAAATGAACTGCATATAGTCATGTCATAATAACCCCTCTGGTCATTGCCAACGGCTTTTGACCGCATAATAGAGGACCCCTCTGGGGAACAGGCGTGATTTAATGTATGTATGTATGTATGTAATATTTTATAATATTATAAAAAAATGAGTATGAGTATGAGTATGTGTATAATGCGTAGCTAATATGTCTGTCATCGGTTACCAACGTCTATTTATCCAATATAAACTTCTACGTAACTCTATATAACTTGTATATTTCTTTGCGCGCTGTTGTTGGAATAAAATCGCGAGGGACATAGGAATGCGTCCGTTGTCCCACCACGTGCTTTATTGCGAGTGCACCGCAAGCCATGAGAGTTGAGCGATTATGGTAAATAAAATTAGTAAAAGAAAACGAACGAACGAAAATGTTATAATAAACTTCAAACTGAACATCAAATGTCTAGCATGATAATAATTATGGCAGTCACAGCAACAAGGTTCTCAATTAATTATGCTCAACATTTTTATTGAGTGACAGTACTTATTGAATTGATGGATTGTGTTTAATGGCGTTGTATTTAAGTATGTTTTAATCCGTGTGCTGGTTCGTCCGGATCGGTTCCAACATCTTATCCTTTCGTGTAGTATGTATGTAAACTCTGCAGAAACAGAAAATAACTTACTAAAAAGAAAAAGAAACACTCCTTTCAACATTTTCCAACGCTTTCCTTTGATTCTGCCTTGACTCAGAATTTTGAAGTCAGAAATTGCTAACAGCCACGCTTGGCCTTGTATTCTTTGAAATGATGCAATTCACAGCCTACAATGATTTAAACATCTATTTAAAGTCTTGTATAGGTACTTCCATAATTTGTTTTTGGCACTCTGACGCGGAAACAAATTAACACTGCTAATGACGGATATAAAAAAGGTATCTAAAGCGGATCAAGAAAATTCAACGCGCGAAACTCACCAAAAGTTTGGCGCCATTAGTTGGACATTTTACGATATAAAACCTTTCAGGTGAGTTGGACTTGTTTAAATCACACTTCACTAAATACAGCGCGATGATTAAAAAAAAAGGTTTTTTTTACACACAAATCGGGTTCCAAACCATGGAGGTAGGCTTGTGCCACGGGTAATAGACAAGGATAAACCTAGGTACTTATCTAGAGAAACACATACCAACAAGTCAAAACGCGTCGTGTAAAACGATTTATTTGTCTTAATAATTTAAAATATTATTGATGTAGCAAGTGGAAAGAAGTGGTCTCTGCCTACCTCTGCGGGAAACAGGCGTGATTTTAATATAATGTATGTATGTGAGTAATTCTTTTAACTTGAACCACTGCTGACGCAGCTCGGTTAGCCTTACACCAGTCAATTTTGAAAGTATTCTGCATTGCCAGCTGCAGTATTTAAATTATATTTTAAAATTTAGCATCCATATTTTTCTTTCTGTAAAACCCCTAATGTGTCGATTAACTAAAAACCTCCAACCCAAATATTCAAACACCGCAATTATGTAAAACATGCCAAAAACCAGCGCGTTAAATTAAAATCACAACAACGCATTTCATATCCAAATCAAGATGGCGGCCGCTACAAAATGGCGGCCATACATAGACAAAAGAATGGTCCGTTCTCATCCCGCCGCCGTAATGTTGGGGCCGGTCATTTTACGCTCATTTCGATGCAAATTTAAGGGTTTCACAGTGTTTAGCAGTCTATGTAAATACAGCCAGGCTTAAGTATTGGATAAAGACATCTATGCAAAAGATTTTGATGAAAATACCGAGCCACTGTATTAGCATCTTAACTGCGGGCGGGCAGGGTATTATCGTAATTGAAAATTAAATTACACGGAACAGTGGCTTTGAGGGGTCGGTCCATGGCTATAGAGAAATATGCGAGTATTACTTTGTTATTAGGTGGATGAGAACCTTAATTTTTTAATTTAAAATGTCGATTATTATAGTTACTTGTTCATTTTAAAATCATAATCACGTTACCTAAAAACATTCACTGCTTGATAATTCAGAATCTTAATCCTCAAAATTGGCAAAGTGTTTTGTGGTCTTAGGATTGCAGACATAAGATTATAAGCTTGAGATCGAAAATGTCTATGGGTCACAGATTCCACTTACCATCAGGTGAGCTGTGTGCTCGTTTGCCTTCTCCAAGGCATACCTACAGAAAATAACAGGGTTGAGTTTTAGACTACCTGCGTCGCTATTGCCTAACGCACTCGCAATCTCAATTGGCTTCAAAGCGAAACAATTCTTCACATTTTGTATGCAGACAAACCTTCGATTTTCAAAATGAAAACAATTGCGATTGCGAGTGCGTTAAGCAATAGCCCCTCTGGTTACTATGTTCAGCAATAGGAAATATGCATGGATTTTTACATCGTATTTGTCAATAAAATATGAAAATACCATAACTGAGATCACCAAAAGTGTAATTAAAATTTAAATCGGCCGAAAATTACGGATGATACAAGCATTTTAAACTGCTAATTAAATAGAGAGATTCGATATGCACTGAGGCGTCATGTAATAAGTGGATCATATAAACTCCATGTAAAATTATGTTTTTCTAGAAAGAAATAGAAACAAATGTTCATTTTTATAGATTCTCAAAAACTGTTTTTTCTCAACTGTTTGTAACATGTATCGGCTTTTATTGAAGCTGTGAAAAAAGTTGACTGTGTACACATACATTGACGAAACTGTTCGGCGTTAATAATTAGAATGATAGAACAAGCCTTCGTGGCTTGAAAACAGTATTCAACGGACGGGCTCGGATCGTCCCAGGTAGCCTTTTTCCTTTACCTCGTGCGGGGGAGACTTGAACTAATCCGTCGGCATTAGCAGCTCGTGATAACGGGTATTTGTTTTACAAGTTTAAATATTATAAGCTACTTTCGTACCTCATACACGTAGGACTACGGACGCGAGTCAGAGTCACGCTTGACCAGAGTTTCATTACTAATTAATATATTCTCTACTTTCGCATCGAAAGTGTTAGCCAAAAGCAATTTTATTCAAAATTAAATTTTAACCGTAACATCTCAATATTATTTTATCAGCAAAACGTTGTTAAAGACTGAAGTGGTAGTAAAGTATCCAAGTGGTACAATATAAGGGCGCTCTTATTTCCCCTAATAAAACCATTATGAAGCCTTGTTTGTTTACCCTTCATCCAATTGTTTTGAGGGCTGTTTGTTGTAATAATGGATATCAAATTTTCATTTTTTATTGTTGTTGTGTCAAAATAAATTTAGTTTGTATAGTAAGGTTATGAGGGATGAAAAACAATACGATAATAAATCAAAAGCAATAATTATGGTGTTATTCGAGTTATTTGGGTAAGGACCAAAAAGTTTGGCATGCTAACTCACGCAATTACATTTTCTATGAAACTTGTCCGTTTTGCGACGAAAATTAGCCATAGAATTGTAAAGATACTTTTGGTCGCACAACGGAACTTTTTCACCTTCGTTGCCATAAAATACTTAATATTGCCACACTACATTATAAAAGCTAATTGTGCCAAGTAGGGACGCTTTTTGAAATGTATTTTTTTCCGATTATGCAAAGTATAAAGCCAAATACGTTTTGAACAGTCAAAATTATGCCAGACAGACGGAATCCTATTATTGGCACCCTATGTCGTGGTTAGAATGTATGCTTTATTGTTCTATACATTAAAAGTCAAAATAAAATCAACTAATCAAATAATTCCGTCCTTAATGTGTTAAATTGTAGTCAAATATTCCTAAAACTGCTTTAAAATCCCTGCCCTTAAACCAACTCAACCACACAGTAGTTTAGACTTCAAATGTAACCTTTGAAAAACTTTCTCATCACTTTCACAACCTCCTAAACGTTCCAAAGCATCTCAAAACTCCACCTTACCCTTAAAATTCTAAGGTTCTTTTCCTAAACAACGTGAGGTACATACGAGGTGTCGAAAAATAGTAAAAGTACGGTACTCTAAAAAGTTTCCCGTATATTTGGAGAGACATAAAGGGCAGCCAGCCGCATCTAGTGTGGGCTTTACGACCAGCCACTTCCCGCAATGTCACTTGTAGTTGTTACGGTGACATTTTTGGTAGTTAAGGACGGTACGAGGTAGTGGAATATTGTATTAAGGTTGCACGTACGTTATCTCGTATGGACAAGTGTAGTCTCATTTTGGACGAGTTTTGTTAGATATGTAGCGTCGTGTGGTTGCCGGGTTAGAATAGTGCCACTCATTGTCTTCCCGTGATAAAAGATAAAAGATAAAGATATATTTACTGTCAAAAATACATCAGACTCAATAGTTTTTGGATATACAATAGTTTATAAGGTACTTAACTTTAAGATCTAAAAAAGTAAAAAAGTAAGCAAGTAAAAATTAGTGTTAATCATTTTATGTATACACAAAAATATTAATTTAGGTTGTAAAAGCATAAAAGATATTTATTCAGAAAGTAGGCCGTACAGGCACTTTTACACGTCTAGAACCTACCAGTACTTCCTTTGGGAAGTGGGAGACCACTGCCAAGAAGAAACGCCGCAAGAAACTCAGTACTCAGTAATTTTTTATACTTATTTCATATTACAACGGTATTTCTTAGTCTAGCATTATATAAAGCGATAAATGTTTCATTACATATAATATTAAATTACATGCGTAGATCAGTAGGGAAACATGCCAAAAATCTTACGAGACAGATAGAGTAGAAAAATAAAACCATATTTGGACGTCGTAAGAGGCGTCTAAGGGAATATAGGCTTGTAGTACTGTTAGGCGATGGACTTGCAACCTGTCACTAATACGCTGGTAATCTGAGCCTAATTGTGCAAAATGTGGTAACAGAATTATCAACAAGTTTTTTAAACATGTAGGTAATTCTGTAGTTCTGCCTGCTCCACTCTGGGATTACAGGTGTGAAGGTTTTTTTTTTTATTGCCGTCGACGGGCAAACAGGCAGTCAGCCCACCTGATGGGAAGTGGTCACCGCCGCCTATGGAAATTTGCAACACCAGAGGCGTCACCAATGCGTTGCCGGTCTCGAAGAAATTTAGTGATACCCCTTTTAAAAATCCCCATATTGTAGCGCGTTGGGAAAATCACAGCAGGAAGCTCGTCCCAAATTCGTATAGTACGTGCCAGAAAACCGTAACACACATACAAACACCGTACACCGTATGTTACAGTAATTTGACAGAGACTTTTGAAGACATGACTAGCTAGTTGGTAGTGAATGCTTACGTAACGAGTGCGTGAGTGTTCAATACATTAAATATTTTCACTTACGAGAGAAAGGAAAATATTTGTGTTGCGATTTATTCATTCGACTCTTGGATATTATCTTTGGATATTATTCTTTGTGTAAAAAATAAAAAAATGCCCAAATCTTAAGTACCCGAAACCGACGTGCGTGCATTACTCGATGTATGAATGTGGAAGAAGCGAAAGAAATTTGCCAAAATCCTAGCAAGTGGAAAGAAGTGACCTCTGCCTACCCCTCTGGAAAACAGGCGTGATTTAATGTATGTGTATGTATGTATGTACGCGGAAGAAGTCACCGGCAGAAGCTAGTAGGTTAGATGAATGTATTAACTAAAGAGCAATCAAATCAATCATTAACCGCTACAAATCAATAATACCACGCACACATTACCGCAATACTGTAACCATTTCCCCGCAAACCCAGCCTAAACTAACACTATTATGATATTGCCCAAACTAAACACCCATACAATAGCAAAATGGTGGTCAGATAGCGCCCCAAGGAATTGTTTCGACAAATTGGGACTTAGGAATTTAATATAAATCCGGGGTGAAAAGGGGTTGGCCCTGGGCCACGATTATTAGTCGTGGATGCCTAAAATTCCACTTGTCTGCCTTCCGCCCTCCATTCAGGTGGGACTGGATTAAATTCAATGTGCACTGGATGTGCGGAACAACGGCTTTGATGTCGATCGACCGTGCGGTGCCTAGAACTACGATGTTGAGGTTGATTTGTATGGGAATTAGCAGGTTTGGCCCTGGATGATATTGGTAAAGCTGTCTAATTAGCAAGTTATAGCGTCGGTGAGTTCTTTGAGTCATTATTTTATAAGACTAAGGCGAAGTCTCGAGATGCGTCAAAAATAACACTGTTCTATGGTTTGACGTTTACTTTGACGTATCTTGTGACGGGCATCTCAGCCAAGATGAGTTTATTAATACGGGCCTTTATTATGTGATGGTTGCAATAGGGAATGCAATTTAATCGATTGGCCAGTTTTGTATGAAAATAACCGATTAAGGCCGGTTATAACCGGTTATTTGCATACCCTAGTTTGCAAACCTAAGTTGATTTATTAATAGAAATTGAAAATGAAAAATATTTCTTTTGCACGATTTCTTTGTTTGTGTTCATAGTTTATTAATTTTTAATAGCTACATGATTCTGTAGCTGTCAGGAGCTCTATTGAACTCAGCACTGTGGGGTTACTATGACGTATCTGTGCAATTCATTTTACACTGAAAGAAAGGGACAGAGTTATGTAACTGCCATAGCTCTGTCCTTTACGCTCACCGTAAAATGAATTACATAGCCATTATTATTATTATTATTGTTTATTTATTAACCAAAAAATTACATATTTTTCTTAAAAAATAGTCTGCAAAACTGTCACAACTGTTTATGTCATAATAACTCCCCTGATTGTTTTTGACATGGTACCGTATTGTCAATGTTATGACAGCTCTTATTTACTTGACAGTAATGGCGGCTGAGTTAAAAACAATACAATAAAATATTATGTCAAAAACAATATGGTTTTTCCGAGTAGAACACAGCCCCAGCGGGCCTATATGGTCTTGTTTGTCGCTGGTGATAAAATATCTGTCACTCTCTGACCAGTATGTAAGTGCGAAAGCGATAGATGCTTTATCTACCGCGTTAAAGTTGGCTATAATAGACGCCCCGGGGGCTTAATATGGCTGCGTTTATCGCGTGACAAAAATGTGGATAAAAAACCATTATCCACGTTTTGTCTCGCGATATAAACACACCCATACTAGGCCCACTGGTCCCTTTTTCATCCATCTGACTATGAGATGACATGCAAAGAAAATTCAGTTTATACTCGTATATACTGTGCGTACACACTGTACTTTATAGTTGACTAGCGACCCGTTCTCGCTTTGCTTCGCTTTATGTCAGTTTTCTGTAACACCCGTACATAAAACAGAATGTATTATACATAAAAACCTTCCTCTTGAAATACCCTATCTATTAAAATAAAACTGCATCAAAATACGTTGCGTAGTCTTTTTTTTATGGCATGGAGAAGACAAACGAGCACACAGGCCACCTGATGGTATGCGGAAACTGTGACCCACAGACATTCGCATTCACAAGACTGCAGCTGCAATCCTAAAACGGCAAATGCGTTGCCGAGCCCGAGAACTAAGATGGAATGCCTCTATGCTAGTTATTTCACCGGCTGTCTTATCCCCAAACCGGAACACAACAATGCGAACACTGCTGTTAAACTATGTAGTGAATAAGAACTCGTTGACTTTAACATTATGTATAAAATTGTCACAAAAAACACTTAAAATTATTTGAACGGTAAATAAATATAACAATTTAAACCGCTATTTAATCAAATGAGATTTATTTCGTTTATATTTGTGATTTGATTTTTTGGTATTATATCAATTTATATGTTCTGTTGTTTAAGGAAATTTTGGAACTGTGGTACATAAAAAATCTATGATGATGATGATGATGATGGTGATCATCAATAAAAATCTATACTAAAATTATAGAGCTACAGAGTTTGATTGTTTGTTTGCTTGCACGTGCTAAACTCAGGAACTATCGGTCCAATTTGAAAAATTTTTTCAGTATTTAATAGCCCATTTATCGATGAAGTTAAAGGCTATTATATCAGTCGCTAGTAAGTATTGTATATTATCTCGCGTTGAAAATTACTACAACAGCCTTGGCCGGGGAGGGCAGTTGCTGCGGACTCGATACTCGTACAATACTCGTCCCACAACGACCTCTTTCCCGGCCTCTGCAGCAATGTACTAATAAATAAAAAAAATGGGCATATTATAAAGGACTATTCTTTATTCTACAAAAGTTAATCGAAGTAAAATGTAACTTGTTTAGCTCTATCGAACAATAAACTAGTTATTTTCTATTCTAGAACTGGTGACAGTACAAATCTAATTTTGCATTAACATTAAAATGCGGGCAGCATTTTAGTGGCGTCCGCAGGAGATTCCTATCTACTAAGCGTAGAAAATTACACTTTCTTGCGAGACTTTGCCGTAATTTGTTTTATTTTACGTATTAAATATAAGGCATTTGCGATTTACGCATACAAATTAGTTTTGGTGTAAGGATAACTTTAATCTAAAAGGAATAAAGTGCGAAAAGATAATTAACAAGATTTATTAAGGATTACTTTATATTATTTATCTGAGTCGATTAATTTGAAGACATCACATCACAACTCTTAGCTATTAAAACTCTCTTAAATGCTTATTTATAGATACGGAAATTTTGTAAAAAAACCGCTTGAATTCGTCGAATTAAGGTATGATATTATATTATATTTTATACTCGTAGTTTGTTATCAATTGACACCAATTTAAATTGATATTCGATGTCAACGTTTTCGTAACTCCTGTTTAGGGAATGCAAATAACCGGTTATAACCGATTTAAACCGGTTATTTTCATACAATAATGGTTAATAACCGGTTTAACCGGCACGATTATCGTGACTGCCCTGCTATGGATTTCTTTATAACTCGGTTGTCATTTCATTCAAGTCAACAGGAGTAGGGAATGCAATTTAACCGGTTATTAACCATTACTGTATGAAAATAATCGGTTTAAATCGGTTATAACCGGTTATTTGCATTCTCTAAGCAGGAGTTACGAAAACGTTGACATTACGATGAGTCAAAGACGATATAGTTTTAACCCCCTAGAAACCCGACTCTATTCCCTTTACTTATAAACGTGGAATAAGTTTGGAATAGTTTTTGCCATGCTTTGTCACTTTAGATGCAAATGTCACAATTACAGAAAAGGATGGCATAGCATAAACTATTCCAAGCTTTTTCCACGTTCATAAGTAAGAAGGTCAGTGTGTAATTTACAATGCTTGCTCTACGTTCGTGAATTGAGCCGTAAAGAAAGGTCTTGAGCAAAGCCCAAATTTAGTGTTTCAATTATTTTCCTAAAAGATACGTACGGTACGAGTAGCTGCAAAGTTTGGCTACGACTATGGTTCCACGTTATTTTGTATTTAGTGGTTTATTTACTGTTTTGTTTGTATTCTAATTAAGCAGTTAGTTAGGCTGTTAATTCAGAGAATAACTTGAATATAATTTGCAGCTTTGGCGAAATTAAAAGTTAAAGTTAGTAAATATAATAAAATGTAATTTGAAATCTTTATGTTCCAACTTCTCTTCCAACTAACCTTTGGGCGATTGAGGAAAACAAAGAAAAAAATTGAATGTGGTAGACATTTAGTACAAGATGTAGTTTACAGAATTTGCGTGAACTATTTTAGACCTTATGGATAAATACTAACAGAAACATATATAAAGATAGGTAATGAAAATAAATATCAATATAATTAAATACATAAAATTACATATAATGTACGTACACGAATACATCAAATACATACATACCATATACATAATTATTATTATAAAATATATAAATATATATCCATTAAATTATAAAACTAGTAAACCACAGGCAGTCTTATCGCTGATAAGCAATCTCTTCCAGACAACCTTAGTACTGAAATTCAACTTAACCCCTTAGTACCTTAGTGTCAATAAAAAAACCAACATTTTAATTTTAAAAACTTCCCCTTTTAATGCAGCCTGCCCAACAATAATTACAACCTTATCAATAAAAACCCTGAGTTGGGGCAATAAATAAGACCCGCAATAAGGGTTGGAGGAGCCGTCGGCGAAACTTTCCCCTTTGCATTTCAAAGCCACGTTTTTAATTTCCGAGCCACTGAACACGTGTCGGTGTTAAAGGTTCCTCTAACATTCGATACACACGGGTGAAAGGAACCGCCAACAAAAACAATAGGGAATATGCATGGATTTTTTAAATCGAATTTATCATAACAAACCGGGTAAGAGCATGTTGGACCATGCTCAGTGTAGGGTTCCGAAACCGTTACGACAAACAAAAAACATCTCAATAAACCACGTTAGAACAAATTTTCAATTTGGTGCTGTCTTAGATGATTTTAGAGGTATTGTAGTTTTGGCTGTGGAGGGGGAGGGGGGGGGGGACACTTGACGCTAACAAAAATTTGCGCTTTAAACCTTAATAATTAAGGTTAACCAAATCTTAATTTTCAACATTTAATTTAACCACTTTGTTGGTGTGACTAATATGTATATTCGTGCCAAATTACAGCTTTTTAGTACTAAGAGTCTCTGAGCTAGGCTGCGGACGGACGGATATGGTGAAACTACAAGGGTTCGTAGTTTGACGAATCCCTAAAAATTAAATTAAAATGAAAATTTGCACAAAAATAGTAATGGTACAAGCATTTTGAACTCTTAATTAGATAGCAATTGGACAGAGATCCGATATGCAATGTGACGTCATGTCACAGGTAAGCTAACTCCATGTTAAATTCTGTTTGAATAGAAAGAAATAGGAACAAATCTGTCGGTTTATATCTTGGTTAATATTATACCTATTCAAAAAAATATTTTTCATAACTGTTACTTTGTTACATGAAGCAGTTTTTGTTGAAGCTGTCAAAAAAGACAAGAATATTCTCTATTGAATTTTGACGAAATTAAAACTTACACAGTAAAAAGCAAATAATTGAATTGCCATTACATTCAATGGCTGCTATTATAGCGCTCTTGTTTCACTCAAGGCTATAAAATAAGCTATAATTACGCTAAAAATTCATTTACATTTTGGTCCGAGTATTTAAATACTAACCAAAGTTAAGGGCCGTGTTACACGCGGTAAGTAACTCCAGTACGAGTTTCCCTGTTCTATTAGTGTGGCGTATATTAAAACTTTCTAACGGCCATTAAGTACGGACCTTAGTCTTGTACGGTGGGAATAAAATGTATAAAACTATGTCAAGGTTTTACTGTTTTGGTTTAGTTTTAGTTATTATATACGTGGTATTGTATTAATGATAAGACTAGCTGTTGCCTAAGACTTCATCGGTGATCACTATAAAATTTTGCGAGAAAAAAAATATATGTTCTATTCCAGAACCTAACCTATATGTGTGCTAAATTTCATCCTGATCCGTTCAGTGGTTAAAGCGTGATTGGGTAACAAACATCCAAATATATAAACTTTCTCATTCACTATATTAGTATAAGATCAAAGTTTGAAAACTAACGTTAAGTTTATTTGGTTGAGTTTGTTTTCAAACTCGTGGCTGAATTAATTTTTCTTTTGTAACAAAATTGGACTTGTGTTCTGTATTTACAATGTGAAAACAAAATGAAATGGTATCATTAAAAATGCAAAAGTGTGTATAGACTGAAACAGCTAGACGTGTTTGGTTAAAATTAGGAATAGACATAGCTTATACCCTAAAGCAACACATAGGTTTGCTATAAAATAACACTGTTCCCAGACAGTCACGGATAGTAGCTAGTACCATAATAAAATCTTTCCATTGTCGATCACATGGACCTCTCTAGGCGGTAAAATAATATTGCTATTGACGACGCGCTGGCCTAGTGGGTACAAAGCTAGTGGTCCTGGGTTCGAATCCCGGAATATTTGTTCCTGAGTCATGTTTTCTATGTATTTAAGTATATATTTCTCTATATAAGTATTTACATCGTTGTCTACCTTTAGTACCCATAGTTCAAGCCTAGAGCTTAGTTTGGGACTAGGTCAATTGGGGTGAGATTGTCCCCTGATATTTATTTATTTTATTTATATTTAATGCGATCGTTTTGTCAACTTTACCATAGCTCGTATTTACTAGACAGTAACAACGGCCCAGTCAATAACAATACCATAACTCGTAAAGAGCAATATGGTTTTACCTAGTAATCTAGTCTAGTCTTTATCGCAATTTTAAATAAATGATGGCTACGACAAAGTCTACAAAGCCTACGGCGTAGACCGTAGCACTCGTAGCTTGTTCTTTAGGAAGTCGTTACTACATAACAGGGCCTCCATTATACGTGGCAAAACTATACTGCACTTTAAAATGTTTTATATTGTCTAGAAAATAGGGAGTATCGTCATTTTGACAATACGATAACATGTAAAAGCAATTAGGTTTTACCGGGAAAAATACAACCTTGGTACTATCATTATTAACTTTGTTCGATTCGATCAACGATAATTTAAAATCTAGAGATAAAAATATAATACCCTCATTTTTCGCACAAATAGAATCGCGGGAAAAAGTCCCTTAGTAAAGAAGAAGATTAAATCTGGGGCTATATTCAACTTTGTAAAACCATATTGTTTTTGACATGACATGTTATCGAATAGTTTTTACCTCAGCGGCCCTTCTTTGATAAATAAAATCCATCGTAACGTTGACAATACTATAACATGTCAAATGCCATATAGTTTTATCGGGTAGAATAAATCCTAAGACTGACTAAAGGACGATTTAAGGTGTTTTCATTTAAAGTTGGTTCATTTATGCTACAAATAACCCATTTCTTATATTATTTTCTTTCAGCCGCGGTCCCCAGTGTTTTACTCTTGGAGATCAGTTCAGGCTGGTCGCCTAGCCAAGTTCTGGATCTAGACGATGGTCCAATTTATAAACGAAGCCGATTTTCCTAAGTCTTAAGTTTGTTAGTCGACAGTGTTTAAAGATGCATACAAGAACGATGAAATAATACCAGCTACACATACAAAAAAAGATTTTAATTTTATGGAAATTCTGTCACGTTAGTTTTGGCGCCACTGCAAACAGATGACAGTGTTGAGTGGTGTCAATTTCGACGTCACAGAACCCATGGCAATATTATTCTACAATTGTTTTTTTTTCTATCCTTCTTTATTGTTATATTTTGATTTGTGTGTTGCCGTTCTTTTTTAACCCACGACGCAAAAACGAGGGCTGTTATAAGTTTGACGTGTAAGTGTGTGGCTCTGTGTATGTCTGTGGCACCGTAGCTCTTAATAGGATGACCCGATTTGAATGTAGTTTCTTTCTTTTGAAAGCAGATTTTTAGACATACATACATACATTAAATCACGCCTGTTTCCCAGAGGGGTAGGCAGAGCCCACTTCTTTCCGTTTGCTACGTTCTTGACAAATTTCTTTCGCTTCTTCCACATCCTTAAATCGAGTCATGCACGCAGGTCGGTTTCGGGTACTTAAGATTCGGCCCTTTTCTAGTATTTCTCCGATTTGACTCAAAAAAGTACGCCTAGGGTGGCCCTTTCCGACCCGTCCCCTCACTTTCGATCTATTAGACATGTTTTATCAAAATCGGATCAGCCGTTTTTGAGATATTTATATTTTAGGGGGTTAAAAGCCCCGACACGTACTTTCAGAGCAAATATCTCGTAAACGGCTGAACCAATTTTATATTGTGATGTTTTTAACTGTTCTGTTATTTTTGTGTTCGTCGAATAAATGTTTCTCCTTTCTTTCACTTGGCCCAAGCGCCGCGGGCGCCTGAAAGCCCTCCAGTGCTTATAAATCAAACGAGAGAAATGGTTCCCGAGCGCGACAACAGATGGCGCAAGTTCTGATGCTGGTCTTAAGCCGGTCTTTCAACTTTTACTATTATTGCAGGTCCAAAGTAAGACCTATGCTAGTTTTTTTTTGGCATGCTATAAAGTCATTTATTACCTTTCGCAAGTTAGGCGTATTTTTTCGGAGGTTTTTGTAAGTTGATTTATTTGTATAATAAGTTCAAATCTAGTTAGTCAACTTAATCCGATTCCAGTTATTTGGATGGTCTAGATTCTAGACTCTAGAATTTGGAATGAAAAGAATGGCAACACGGAAATCTTAATCTATACTAATATTATAAAACTGAAGAGTTTGTTTGTTTGTTTGCTTGCTTGAACGCGCTAATCTCAGGAACTAAAGGTCCGATTTGAAAAATTCTTTCAGTGTTAGTTTGCTTATTTGTCGAGAATGGCTATAGGCTATATATCATACTCACATAAACCGAAGCAAAGCGAGGGCGGGTCGCTAGTTAAAATAATAAAGAAGGAAAAAAAAATTGGAAAATGTTGGCATAGCTGATTCTGTGACGTTGAAATTGACACCACTTAGCACTATGTCATGGCATAAACCTCAACGCTGGTAACTTGATGACAAAGCAATATTTTGGTGCCTTAGAGCTGATGTGATGATGCAGTCGGAAGTAAACAAGAGATTTGATGTACTTGTTGCATGCAGCGCCTTTATACGAAACGAATGGTGGTAGCTTAGGGTGGTAAGACCTTGTGCAAGGTTCATCCGGAATACTACGTAACGATCATCTTATCCTTTTACCTAACGCCCCGATGTACAAAAACACTATGTACAATGTTTGCGCTGGAAGGTCAAATAGTTAATTTAAAACTTATTATTTAAATAAAAAAATATATATATGATGCGCCATTTGGTACATACCTAGATAGTTATTAGGCCTAGGCTACGATTATCGTGTGAGAAAATGTGGATAAAACATCCGTCACTTTCTGACACGTATACGAGTACGAGAGTGACGGATGCTTAATCCACATTATGTCACACTATAAACTCAAAAGTGACATTATATCACATACAGGAAGTGGTTTTTCAACACCAGTTAGTTAAATTACTATAATCGTAATTGTAGTCGTCATCGTTATTTGAATCAGTCTTTTTACGGGGCACCTTTACGAGGGTTTGGCCTAAAGACTAATTTAAAGCTAGTTGTTTTTTTTCCGCGGGACTTGGGATATTTCCCTTCTACGCGGACGGGGTCGCGGGAAAAGCTAGTTTAAAATAAGAAAGCCATATTAAACTCGTAAACCGCTTCAGCAGCAAGACTATCAGCTATCAAAGGACTTTTACAAAGATTCATGTGTCATTTTTTGTGCTATCCACTAACCACTTAGCAAAGACCTTTGAGAATACAAGTATCAGACGTCTTATTGAGTAATCTTGTGAAAGCCAAGGCTCAAGTTGTACTGGTGAGTTGCAACAGAAGTTACGCCTGGAGCGAAAACCGCTTTTGTTTCGAAGAAACGGGTGAGTGATTGTTTCATAGCTCTTTTGATGTGCTCCTTTTTTGTTTTCGGCTTGTTGCTTTTTTCGAATTCTGGCTGGCTTTTTAAAATTGTGTCGGCCAAGTTAACTTGAGTATTAAAAAAGCGATAATTCTACTGGGTAAAACCATATCGCCTCTGACGTGTTACGGTATTGTTTTTGACTCCGCTAGCATTAGGTACTGTCAAGTAAAATAAGAGCTATCAAAACGTTGAAAATTCGATGACACGGCAAAATCAATAACGTTTTATCATGTCGAATCTCAGCCAGCAACTATAATTGTATTAGTTTTACTTTAGACCTTAAGCTCAATAATAAAAAATCTTCAAAATAATTGAATCATTTCAATCAGTTAATATGGATTAAAATAATTCCTTATTCACACCTTAGTCCCACTAATAATATATAACCGTCATTACAGCTGTCATTACAACCTACCGTCCGTGTTACAGCCAATCCGCCACGCCACATAAAACAACCCAGACCCAATATAGGCGATCGCGCATTATATGCGAGACGTAATGACCTTTACTGTTACTGCCAAACAAAGAGAACAAGGTACAGTAGGACATTTTTGGTTGGATTCCCGCTTAAATAGAGTATTAGGTTTCTAAAATATTTTCGATCAGCAGCATTAGAAGCGCCCCTGCTGCCAGCTGTTACTAATGTTTGTAGCTGGCAGCTGCACTTACATGTAATATCTTTATGCCACGCCACATAAAACAACCCAGACCCAATAGGTATCGCGCATTACATGCGTGACGTAATGACCTATAACTGTTACTGCCACGCAAAGAGAACCAATTACAGTAGGACATGATGTTGGTTCTTCCTGTACCACATAAAAACTACCCATATTCGATATAGGCGATTGCGCATTACTGAATTGCATGGGCCTTACTCTAACTGCCACGTTGAGACAACAAGTGGCAGTAGAACATGATAATGGTTCTCTTGTCACGCCACGTAAAACCACACAGACTCAATATCGTCGTGATGTGATATATGAGTTGTGGCGTGACTCATAATAATAATTATAATATTTTATGTTTAAATCCCGACGCAAAAAGGATTTTAACGTATATGTAGCTAAACCGACAATAATAGTCCCATTGGCAAGTAATAAATGCATATTTTTTAATTTGCCTGGGCCTGGATCGCTGGTATTTCGCGGGCTGTTTTAAATAACAATAAAATTAATATTTCCGAGCATGTCGGAGAAAATCTATATTGTTAACTGTATGACAGCCCTTATTAAGATAAGATAAGATAACATAATTTATTGGTAAAAATAATATTATTAAATAACTAAATATACTGTCATTTTGATATAAGTAATAAATTACATTTTAAAGTTATATGGTTACATTCCTTAGTTCACTCAATACACTTACTAAATAGTAAGTGTTGTGTGGTTGCCGGCTTAGAATAGGTAGTACCACTCCATTCTTCCCGTGGAAGTCATATGACAATGAAGACTAAAGGGATAAGAGCTGGGTTTGCAATCTGTCACTAATTACATCTAGGCCTGTTTGTGCAAAATGTGGGAACAGAATTAGCAACAAGTTTTTATAGTTGTTGGAGTTTGATTGCTTATACGATGTGAAATTTAATAAGGGACCTTTG
This sequence comes from Acleris laterana, assembly GCA_963966035.1. NCBI lineage: Eukaryota > Metazoa > Arthropoda > Insecta > Lepidoptera > Tortricidae > Acleris > Acleris laterana. The sequence goes on along the minus strand of OZ014455.1, from coordinate 3,828,791 downwards.
CTAAACTAAACGGCCAAATAACTTAATAACAACTACGTCATACAAAATATGTAAACATTGTATATTGTCTACGGGACACGGTTTCTGTAGGAGAATGTATCGAAACTTGTTTTTTTGTAGTGGTCTTGCACCATCATCGTTATGATAAATTTTTATAAAAAAAAATATTTTTCTATTAAGTACTACTCATTAGTTCTGGTGAAAATCCCGAGCTTTGACACATTTTCCTGCTCAACTACGCGTGAATGTATTTACTTCTTATTGTATGTTATACTCATTGTTTTGTATAATGCTAGGTTAAGTTTTATAAATGTATATTTAAAAAAACGTCTGACTGTTGAGTTTCTTGCGGCGTTTCTTCTCAGCAGTGGTCTCTTGCGAAGCGCTGGTAGATAGTAGACGTGTAAAAGTATTTTTTAAATCTTGTTTTTACCTACTGTTTGACTAGGTTTTCTACGTCAACTCCAAACAAAACACAAGGCGACCGCACTAATGGGTTATTGTGCTCATAAATACCTATTAGGTGCTCAGCACCGAACTCGTATACTGTCTTTCATGCGTAAGTGTTCGGTTGTTATGGGTGGGATCAGTTCAAAACAATAGTCGTATTTTCGTGGTTAAAGCTGCTTAGTACTGTACTGAATGTGTCGAACTGAACCTAAGTAGATGGAAATGAGTTTGTGAATTGTAATATCTTGTAAATTTTGTGAGACAAATATTAAGTTTCACTCAAATTTTATCCTGTTTTCGTCACTTGTTTTGAGTATTTATGTATAACTGTCGACAAAATAGGGTCAGGGTCGGCCTAGTGTGGGATCTATCGAATTTTATAAAGGTTGTGATTTTCCCTTAGTCACGCCATAGCTCGAGAATGGCACGATCGATTGGTTTTTTTTGGTGTAAATAATTTAAAAAAAAACACACGGTCGGCGTCGGGCATGCATAGCTAGTATAACCTAACTAGCATGCATAACTAGCTAGTATAGTGCGTTTGAGAACAGTTCCCCATCGTATGGCACTTGCGGGTAAGAACCCGCGTGTCATCGGTCCCACGTACTATGAGCGTCTGCCCGCCAAACTTAAAGATGTACAATCTGACGAAGCATTTAAGCATCAGCTGAGAAACCTTTTATTGGATAATCCATTATACTCCGTGGATGAATATATGGAACTGGAAATGTAAATTCTTGAACCTACATTATATTGACATCAGACGAAAGACCATTTATTAGATGTGTAATTGTTGTTGTTATAATTATTTTAAATTTTTGTATTCTTTGATTATTAGTATTTATGTTTGACGATCTCAATGTAATTTCGTATTTTTTGACATGCAATGCAACTAATATTGTAACATTACATTGATAAATAAATAAACTAAACTAAACTAAAGTAAATAAATAAATTGAATTTGAATTAAACTGACTTATGGCCGTATTATAAACCCGGGTCTCTAACTTTTCGGTATTTTATCTTGAATGTTTTCTGATGCAGAATTTTCTGTAAAATGTTTAGTTCTTTACCACATTGTATTAAATTTGTCCGTCAGTCTTCGATATCGTAATAGTTGATGTTATAACAGCTCTTACTGTCAAGTCAATAAAAGCTGTTATATTGTCAACAATATGTTTGCAATATCAAAGCAAGAAAGCCCAATCAACATGGCTTCAACTACCGTATTAACCCTTTCTGCCGATATCTCTGTAATTATGCATGCTTCCATAGGATAGCCTAATTTTGAAGGGAGAAAATGAAAGGTCGGTTAATAGCTGGCAGTTATAATTATCGGGGATGAATCAATAGTCAAACATTGACGTCTCCTAAACCAATCAAAAGCTCAGAAATAAACTTAACTCCTCGTTTAATAACTAAACGTTGATTAAACTCAAATAAACGGGTTTAGACAAGCAAATTTAAACCGCCTATTTACTCGATTAATGGGAAAGCGCTGGTAAACGGAACGAGTGACTTAAACATAAATAGCAAGAGTTTTTTTTTATTTTGTTATTTATGTGACAATTTGGTAGGTCGAGGGACCGAGGCCGTTTAGGGATAGTCGCTTTAGCACGATTGTTGAGCTTGGTAAGTACGGTCAGCAGGTTTAATTATAGTCGCAATGACAGCTTCTTTACGGAAAAGGAATGACGTTTAAAATTAATCATTGACTTTCTGCTTTTCATTCGTGTTTTGACTGTCATGGTATAGACATGTCATGATAGAGGAATGAAAGTCCTTTTATGAGAAGGGTTTTGAGTATTAATGTGGAAAGTTGGATGGATGGAATTGTGATGGATGCATTGTGTGAATATAGAATAGAAGGGATTAACACTGAGATGACGACTACTAGAGATGAGTGGTAGAATAAGACATGCTGCGTCAACCCCATATGATTAGAGATAATGATGATGGCTTTCTGCGACAGTGGTCTGTAGTATTGTTAACTGTATAACGGTGTTTACAATTTAGGTTTTGTAAAGAAAGCTTTACTTATTAGTATTTATGTAATCAGTTAGTCTAAGCTATGTATGATAAGAATTTTCAAGACAGGTCTCTTTACAATGTGGAAATTGACACGATTTAACAGTTTATAAAAGCAGGTTGATTCTTTTGAGAATAGTTCAGTGATCGAGATAAGTGTAACGAGTCCAAACAGAGATCCTGTTGCCATCACTCTATGATCAGATCAGCTCTAATACATCATAATTATTCATTGGGTGTAAATAATAACAGGAAATAAAAAAATACTAGCTGAACTAAGCATATTCCTGACATGTAAAGTTAAACAATGACTTCAAAAAAGCAGCGGTCGCCGCTCCGCCTATATTGTAAAAGAAACGAAGCGTTTAGTTTTAAATTAACGATGGAATTTAAAGAATTACGAGTGGAGCGGGCGCTATTTACAAATCCTCGCAACGGAACCCTCTTTCTGTAATTGCTCGAATATCGCCTATAATCCGGTAGGAACACGAATTAACTTTTTTACACGGCGATTTGTTTTTTCCTTTTATAGGTAAGAGATTAGGTAATTTGAAGATTAGGTTTATTTATATGTTCATTTATTTAAGTGGTGGGGCACTAGAGTGGGGGATTAGGGACGTGGTTCTTGAAAGGGATGTCTGACGTAGGCGAAGACAAGTTAAGTGGTGATTATGGACTGGACATTTTTGGGAGGCTTGAGATGAACATATTGAACATGTCTATTTGACGTTAACCGCCTGTTTCACCATCGACAACTAAAGCATATTTGACACATAAATTTAGCCCTTTCTCTTTCTTACACTTGAAAATAGACAAGGAGAGAGCGAACTTGAAATGGCAGATAAAACTCGTCAATTGTAAAACAGGCCCTTAATCTAATAGAGACACAAAAAATAATGCCACTATACAAATAGTTTTTTCGTAGTTTAGTGTCACTGTTGGATATAACGTGCGAGTAAATTTAATGTGTGTATGTGAATTGTTTATTACACATAAACAATTACTAGACATGTTTGCATATATATATAATATAATGTACATTGGCGAACTTATCCCATATGGGATTTTTTCCAGTTAACCTTGAAGGAAAGAAAGAGGCCTTTGCCCAGCAGTGCGACACTCCGGGATAAGAAAAAAAACCTTGGAGGATGGACTAATAAAAAATATGATAGTTAGGTACTATATAGATAGAGGTTTTGGCTAGTCATTTCTCGATAATTGTCTGTTCGTTTATAAAGGTTCCGTAACTCAAACGTGAAAACGTAATTAATCAAAGTTAAAGTCAAAGTTAATACAGTCAGTTTATCTGTCCATCTATTAAGATACTTAAATTAATATTAACATATATTTATAATCATAATCATTCGAGTACACATATACAGGTTGCTTATTTACATTGCTCTTAGAAAAATGTAAAAAGTTCAAAAACAGTTATAAAAAGTTTATTCAACATCACAAGTTAAATTAGATTTGATTAAATTTGGCCGAGGGTTCATAAATTTAAAAACATGTCTAGACTAGACGAGCGCCAGAACTTTATAAAAAGTTAATCTTCATTTTTAACTTAATCCTCAGAGGTAAGTTATTTTGTAGTAACTAGAATTTTTATATCCTTTATTTCACTCATCTGTTCAAAAAACATAATTACTTCTTAAAAATTCAACAGGGTGCTTTATGTAGATACCCTAAACGCATTATCGGGATTTAATGAAATAGCAAAATAATCAGGACTGCGCTTCTGCCGCGTGAGTTTCGAAATTAACAATACGCACCTTCAGAACAACAGTGACCTAAGTCAAAATGTCAGCTTTAAAATTTCAAGTCATAAATTTATTACTATAGAGACCCAAATCGAAATTTAAAATTACTCAATTAGGTCACTATTGTTCTGAAGGTGCGAATAACGTAAATTGAAAACGTTTCAATAAAGCATACACAGGAGTATAAACAACCAATTGGTTCGTTATGATTTACATTATCATCACAATAGTGATTTATTACAGCAGATTTTTGTATTACATTTTAAATTAGTTAACAGGGATAAGAACTTATGTTTTACTTTATTAAGTTCCGTGTGGTTGCCAGGTTAGAATGGTGCCACTCCATGTCTTTCTGTAGATGTCGTAAGAGGCGAATAAAGTTTAGTACAGGGTAGTGATTCTATAAACAACGCCGGTCGTGCGGACTGTCGAGTGATACCAAGCGGCGAGATTAAGTAGTCCCGTCAGTGCGAACAAAACACATTGTAGTGCGTGCATTTTCAATTTAGCAGCACAATGGGTGGAACGTGGGATGCGTCGAATGGGGCTGCTTAATTGAAAATGCACGCGCTACAATGTGTTTTGTTCGCACTGACGGGACTACTTAATCTCGCCGCTTGGTATCACTCGACAGTCCGCACGACCGGCGTTGTTTACAGAATCACTACCCTGTTAGGCGATGGGCTTGCAACCTGCCACTAATACATTGGTTAATATGCTAGCTAAATGTGGTAACAGAATTATCAATAAGATTTTTTTAGGGTTGTTGGTTATTCTGTAGGTATTCCCAGAATGGGGTAGGTAGACCTACCGCATTCTGGGAATGAAGGCGTGAGTATATTTATGTATCTAAAATTAGTTTACAGGAATAGGAACTAATGTTTTCCCTTAAGTGTGTTATCCATCGTTTGGATAAGACTGAGTGCCAACGGTCTCATTCTACCATCACACTTCTCGCCCTTCGTCAGGATGCTCGTTCCTATTTTCTAGAGTCACTGCGCTCAACTACACACCGGTTCTCTAGAAAGATTCTGGCACGTACTATAAGAATTTGGAATAATCTTCCTACAGAACCCTTCCCAATGCGCTACAATATGAGACTTTCTAAAAGGGTGTCATTAAATTTCTTCGAGATCGGCAACGGATTGGTGACACCTCCAGCGTTACAAATGTCCATAGGTAGGCCGTTTGCATGTTTGTCCATCGATCGCGACACAAAAAAAAGTTATAAAATTTACACAGCGTCAAAATGAAAGAAAAAAAAAACAAATCCGCGAAAAAGCACATCTAACTTAATTTACTGTTTTAATTTGATAAGTTTTGTTAGCGTAATAACGGAACCGCATTCATAACGCGTTTTATTCGTATGTTTACGGGCCCTAAATCACTTGGGCGATATTGGACATTATTATTGCCCGGGCCGTGCGGCGATACATTCTGGGTTAGGGCAGAAAAAAACAGCTGTTCCACATGTTGGAATTAGGACACTCTGTATATTTATTATTCTTGACAGATGTATAAACTGTAATATAGTAAAACGTCATCCTTTATTTAGTACCTACCTATGTCTCAATGTGTGGTATTATCAAGACCATAAGGTATATTTCGAAAACTTAAAAAAATAATTAAACTTACAAATACAAGTTGAATTCAGAATAAATAAAAATGTTGTTTATATTAAACTTTCGCGACGTTCACACATTACGAAACACACCACGATCGAAATGTCGAGGTTCATAACTCGTCGTTTATTTTTACTAATAAAAATGTTTTTAACAAACCATTATACTTCTAAATAAGTGCGCTCTTATTAAAAGCGCGCTGTATTATTTTTTGCGTGGTGTCTCCAAACTGACCTGACGAGCACCCCGTATAGTTAAATAAAGTTTTTAATTGTACAACGAACGACGAAAAAGTATTATATCTGTTTCTAATAGTTATTATTTGTCAGCTTATGTGGACCTGCTGGTTATTTCTCTACTACGAATTAGTATTGTATTTAGACATTATGTTGGAATAAATATAAATTCCTTGCGTTATTATTTTCTTTTGTAATTTGTGGGTGCTTCGTAACGTCGTTTATTTTCAACGTTTATAATAATAAATAATAAAGGTTTTGTCCTTTAGATATAACATTAATTCTTGTGTTACATAAAATGTAATAACAGTGTGTTTTGTTTAATATGTGACATAATCGGGGTGTAGTCTAATGTTCATACGTACAATGGGTTTGAAATTTAATGGTTGTTTTTACGGCTCGAAAGCGAAAAAGGGCAGATGAATAAAAATAATTTATACTCTTTAACATATTTTACGTAAGAAAAGCGGATTGGGAAAAATGTTTTGCTTTAATTTGTTTCTGCAATTTATTAAAGATAAAAAGTATGGAAGTAACTTAACTTAATTAATGTATCGAGTGAAAATGGATGTTATTATTTAGACAGGTAAACTGGCGCGACATGTCAGAGTTATTTGATAGATGTATTTGATATTTTACAGCCACTTTGTTACCTTTCATCCAATTTATTTTTTTAGTTTGGTTTTCAGGATTGCGCTCCCTATGATTGTGTAATAAAACATCGTAATACATACAGTATATCAATCCACATTACAGGAAAAACTAATTTCCAACTCTCACCATGTAAGTTTAAAAAAGAGAACTAACTTTACAATTTGGACACGGAAATAAAACATCCTGTACCTACTCGGAAAACTAGACCTCACTTTGTGAATTCTATCCCTCCCGCTCTCTAGTATTTATACAACCGAGTGAAAGAGATGGTAATTACCGAATTTCTTGTTTCAGACTAATTGTTGGCATATTCAATGCCCAAAGCTCAGAATTGGGTCTAATTTGTACAGTATTGTGGGAGACGGGCATGGATTTAGTTCACAAAGTTAGTTGAAACCGAACTCATGATTGCTAAACCATTGAATTGATAGTATTAGAATTTTAATTTAATTTGAATATCGATAGAGTTTAGAACGCTTTGACAACTATATTGCAGTTGTCACCTTATTAACTATTACGCCAGAATAGCAGTTCTTTCAGTTGGTAACATTGTCGTTGCGAATGAACTGTTTTTTTTATGCTGAATGGGAGTTCCCTGGTTTTGAAGGGGAGTTAGTTGTTGTATGTTTGTTTGTTACTTGTAGTTTTTATAAGATAATTGTCCTTTTAGTTGCTAACTGAAGCTAGCGATCGCGGACTCGATTCTAGGTTAAGAATGTAAATTATTTTGTATGTTCTTTTTGTTTACATTTATTTCGCTACACACTACTTTATCGTAGTGGAGTATTCATAGGACAGCCTCCGATCACATTTACCATCAAATGGCCTTTATGCTGAGTTGCCTTCTCAAATTTAAAAAAAAACCGGCTAAGTGCGAGTCGAACTCGCTCCTATTGCTTACCTATCTCTGTACTATTCCTTATCTATTCTGTTTTTAGTATTTTTTGTTATAGCGGCAACAGAAATAAATAATCTGCGACCAATTTCAACTGTCCAGCTATCATGGTTTATGAGATACAGCCTGGTGTCAGACAGACAGGCAGAGATAGAGATGGGCAATGGAGTCTTAATAATAGGGTCCCGTTTTTACCTTTACGGATAGAGCATTTTAATATTTGACAAATAAAAAAAACTAGTTATGTATGTATGTATGTAAACACGTTACTGCACAAAAGACAAACCCAGAACAAAATAATTAATATAAAAACATGTACAAAAGAGAACTTATTACTTTAACAGATCTCTTCCAGGTAACCGAATCTAAAAAACAAACCAAATAACACTCACAAACTAACGACACTAAAATGCACTATTCCCCCGCAATTCCCCAAATCAAAAACCTATCCGTGTACAATACTCAATTTAGCCAACATGGAGTGCATTTTTTTTTATCTAAACGTCCCCCATTGGCATGCAAGGTAAACGCTCCGTACGCGATTTCGGCAAATGAAATTTTCACTACCACCCTGTATTCCGTTTTTCGGCAGCGGAATTTTTTCGACGCGATGATTTAGATTCTGCGACGGAAAATGGAGTTTAATATGCAGGTTGCATCGCATTAGAGCTTCGAAATGCAGGTACAGAAAACTATATTTTTAGTTATTTAAATTGATGTTAGTTCGAAATGTACGATCGGGTGTTTAAAAATACATATTGTTTATTTAAAGTTAGTAAGGCCTTTGTTAAGGCTACTTTCGATCTTTAGTTCTGTAAACATAATTATGCTCAAAATACGTTGTAAATTGTGTTTTTTATTGGTCTGAAAGATCAGTCTGTATTAAATAAATATACAGGATGGTCTCAAAATATGATTCGCCTTTTTTAATCGTTCGACATGCTTCATAATAAATTGCTGCGAAGTATCGAATATAATAATATGTATGAAACTAGATCATTATGGTAGTAAACGGACTGTTTTCACAATCTCGCAGTGGGTTTGGTTCCGTTTATCGCGTGACAAAATGTGGATAGAGCATCCGTCACTCTTGTACTTATACACGTGTCAAAAAATGACGGATGTTAATATAGACGTTCGTCTCCAAAGCATACTTTAACATTTTTGTTCATTATTTACTGAGAAAATAAAAAAACAACTTCTTGCTAATGGCTAAAGACTTTAAACGATAAATAATCTTTGCTACGTCATAGATAGAGGGTTATATAAGGCGTATGTGAAACGCGTGTTAATTAGTGACCTTATTTTTTGACATCGGGAGTTAAATTGACTTTGACTATCGAATTCCACTTACGTCATTTTTATTTAGAAGGGCAGAATTCAGGAGACCGAGTGAAAAAAGGTATAAGTCCACTTAACTCGTTATTGATGGGTGTTGACATAAAGTGACCCTTTTTCACTTGATCTTTCAGGTGACTTATAACCTTTGTACTAGGATCACATAATTTTATTGTTCGAGCTTGTTTTTCGCGTTGTCTCTCTAAATATTTTGCCAGATACTTATACTAGACAAATAGATGCTCAATTTATGTATACATGTACCGCAATGTTAGGATACACAATTTATGTTTTCTCGCCATTTATTTGCTAGATCGTATTTGTCTCGATTTATTTTAGTAACGAATCATTCACTCTGAGGTGGTTCTCAGAACACTTTGTCCAAGAATTCACTGATTTTCCCGTAATTAATGAATTCCAAACAAACCAGCGAAATTCCAGAAAAACCTCAATTTAAATTTACCAGAATATAATAATTGAGTTAGAATTCCTTTTGAATCCAAGAAACAATTCGGGGCAATTGAAACGATTTCCAGCAAAGGGACCGAAGTTCGCAATACAGTACATCAAATAAAGAGTTACTAAATTTGTCCCGAAGTTATTTAATGAGGGTAACTCATTAAGTATTAAAACTCAAACGTTTCGGGAACTCAATTTCCAAGTCGGGAAATTGCGAAGCGTTCAAAGTTTATCTGTTCAAGTTATTTGTAAAATACAGCAACACTCGGCTTTCGGCAGCTGTACCCTTACCATGAGTTGCAATTACCGTACCCGCTAGCGAGTCGAATGCTTTGTCCCTCGCAGGCCTCGCAGTATCCTTATAGACTGTGAGGGACAGAGCATTCGACTTGCTAGCGAGTACGGTAATTGTAACTCATGGTGAGGGTACTTATTAAACAATTTCTTGAATTCTCTTTGAAGTAGAGATATTTAAAGAGGTCTTTGTGCACGTGGCGAAATAATGGCGCGTTTACAATAAGTGGCCGAATGCGTTGAGTGCTGTTGATTTAATTGGATTTGTTATTAAATTTGCTATGATGCAACGTTAATACTAGTCGGTGATCGAAAGAGATTTAATGGAATATGGTTGAACCTAAAAAAATATTGTCTTGCCGAAGGTTTCTATGTATGTAATTTATAGTACATAAATAATTCAATTCAATTCAACTTTAATCTATATTAAAAACATATCATAACTTCCCATAAATTACCTATATAAGGAAACCTACTGTATCTGTGGTTGTATTTTAATGTTAACATTAAAAATATAGCATGTTATTAAAATATCGGTTATCGATGTGGTTGCATCTTAATGTTCACATTACAGTATTGGCCACCGACATTAATATACAGAGATTCTCACATGTTGTAGAAAAGTTAAGGGGATATACATGTAGATAAAGTTATGTATGCGAATGTACGCATAATTAGGTATTATGCACCTGACACAGAAACTACTGATATATCACTTTAAAAAGCGTCATTCTTCTTCTTATCGTGTCGACAGCGCATTATATGTGAGATGACCAATATTCTGCTATGCAAACGGCATAGCCAGTGGCATCATAAAGATTTGAAGTCTTACAGGCCCAAGTTGGCCATTTTCGAAAATCGATTTTTAAAATGGTTAAGATTTAACTAAGCCAATGACAGTTCGCGGCGACCCATTTCATCTCCAAACATTTTGAATCGATAGAAAACAGTAACGTTAGGAACGCGAGCACCTTGGCTACGCTTATTGGTAATTTTAACTGGAGTCGTACCTTTAATCGACAAAAAGAGCTCCCATAAATACCACTTTTCAACTTTTTTTGTAGAGAATTAATAAAGTCCAAAAGTGGTAATCTGCAGGTGAATACTACTGCTGCCACGCAAGGCCAAGGTCTTCTTATATCATTCATATAGCATTCCATGCATTTTTTTGCGGGTGGTAGGACCTTGTGCAGGGTCCGTCCGGATCGCTACCACCGGCTTATCCATTAACCTACCGCCAAACAGCAGTGTTCGCATTGTTGTGTTCCGGTTTGGGGATAAGACAGCCGGTGAAATGACTAGCATAGAGGCATTTCATCTTAGTCCTCAGGGTTGGCAACGCATTTGCAGTCTTAGGATTGCTCTGCAGTCTTGTGAATGCGAATGTCTACAGTCACAGTTTCCACTTACCATCAGGTGGCCTGTGTGCTCGTTTGTCATCTCTATGCCATAAAAAAAAAAACGGAAACTGTTGGGCTATATGGTTCTTTTTTGGTATATATTCCATAAAAAAACTGCTCATCCTTACAAAATTGGTTCTACGTCCACCATGTTTCAATTCGAGTACATTGTCACCCTTTGAATATTGGAAACAGATATAACCTGTTATTTCAAACTCTATCTCACAGCGTCGCATGGCATACGCACTGTGATATTACACGGCACGTTATTATTGTGTATTCGGCGCGAGAAGCCGCTCAATATTCCATATCTCGCACGTGGGTGGGTTACTAACGGTTTGATTGCGGCGTTGACGTGTAGGTGAGGGTAGGCGGATTTTATAAACAAATATAAATATACTAGCGACCCGCCCTCGCTTTGCTTCGGTTTATATGAGTTTTCTGTAACACCCGTTCATAAAAAAATCATTTATTATACATGTAAACCTTCCTTTTGAATCCCTCTATCTATTAAAAAAAACCGCATCAAAATCCGTTGCGTAGTTTTAAAGATCTAAGCATACATAGGGACAGACAGCGGAAAGCGACTTTGTTTTATACTATGTAGTGATGATTCCCTGGTGCAGGGTTCGTATGGGCACCCTGTATCTCTGCTGTAGTACCACAAAACCGGGCAAGAGCATATCGGACCATGCTCAGTGTAGGCTTCCGAAGCCGTTACTACAAACAAATTAGACATCGCGACAAAACTTAACTTGGCCGTTAAAAACTGTTATGCCCATACATTGACATACACGGTCAGTTTACCAACACCGAAAATAAGTTTTCGGTAGGATAAACATTGAAACCGTTTGTAACTCAAGAACCTATGTAGTCTACTTTTGGCTGTACGGTGGGGGGGGGGGGGGGATAAAATATTAAAATATAATATTACGCAGTACGCAGTATAAGCCTAGAGCTTACTTTCGGATTTAGTCCATTTATGTGACACTGTCCCCTGAAATTTGATGACCGCGATTTCGTAGGTTTAGAATTGATTGAATTGATGAATTGAAGGGTAGACGTGAATGGAAAACGATCACCTGGGTCTTTGGTCTCAATGGGCGTGCCACAGGGCTCAATTTTGGGTCCATTTCTATTCCTCATTTACATAAATGATTTACCATACCTTATAAAGGACAACCATGATATAGTATTGTTTGCTGATGATACCTCACTCGTATTTAAAGTCAAACGACAACAGGAGTTTAATGTGGATGTAAACAATGCTATATCAAAAGTAGTAGATTGGTTTAGTGTTAATAATTTATTACTAAATGAGAAAAAGACTAAATCGTCCCCTTACTTCTAGAACCGCTTAAAGTACCTTTTAGGCAAAATCAAGTTACGAACATCGTTATAAAGTACTTTGCAATATCTACATTTTGGTAAAACCCGTTTTTTAATACCATGCTCCGTTCCTGAGATAGCCTCTTGCTTAAAGTAGTTTAACGGCGATTTTTTTAATATTGAACAAGCAAAAGCTACTAAATGGTTGTTATAATCGATATTTTTAAATTTTCAAGAAGAAAAACATTTTGTCCTCATTAAAGTGGTTTAAGCAGGTTTCATGTTTAAATAAAATACAATTTAGTTACTCTAAAAAGATACTAAACATGTGTAGTAGTTTTTTGGTGCTAACCATAAGATATAAACGTTTATTTTGCCATCTACAAAAACATTCAAACCAATCGATAATATGTTTTTCCACTTCCTAATTACTCAAAAGTCAAAAATATGAATCAGCAAAAACAACAAAAACATATTATAATGTGTTTTGTTTGCATCTTTTTTGCTTTCGCCGGTAGAATCCGATACAGCAAAAACCGCTTAACGTGCGCGTACGCGCTTCACGCTGCACTGCTGTAGTGAGGGCCTCCCCGCTAGGCGCTAACCGCGCTTACGGCGCTTAGTCGCGTCTCACCTGTTTGCAAGTGTCGACGCCGATTGCGTGCACGCATGTAATATTTACCTAATAACAGTGATGACAAGGGTTAAAACATGAATTCCCGTACAAAAAAAATGTTAAGCTTGGTGCTTGGAAACAGTGGTTTGCATAAAGGTAAGTAAAAATTACTGTTTCTATTAATTATGTTAAAATTGATAGGTTAGGTAAATCACGAGAACAATATTAAAGCTCCTACTGTTAAGTACTGTTGCTAAAATCTCACTGAATAAGGCGAACATTTTAGTCAATGTCATTTAAGACAACGAATTTGCATGTTGAACATATTAATTACGACAAATCGCGCGGGGCGTTGACCCCAACATAGCTACCTAAACAAAAAAGTTTTCGTTATATTTAGATGATGACAACAACCTATCTTCTGGTGTCAATGAGTCGCCAAGTCACGGACAAATCAACCAAAGGATGTAAGTCTAATGTGAAAACAATTTAGGTAGGTATTACAGCTACCTACTTCTTAACTGTTTGCCGCGGATTATAACACGTTCCTACCTACATACTTACCAGTAAATAGGTATGTCACGTAACAAAATTCAATACTACCTATTTCAATTTTAAATGTCTTAGTTTCATATTAAGTATACAAAACAATTTTGAGTAGGTAAGTTTTTGATTGACTCAATTTGAAACTATGTAGGGACTTACTTAAATAAATCTTGGAAGACGATTTTAACTTACTTTTCGTTGTTGGAGATACTTGAAATTTTGCATGCTAGTGTGATGCCGATGACAATACAATAATATTATGGTACCAACGAGCTGGTATGGTGATCGAGACGGAAGGTGGCCATCAGAACTCCTCAACGGCTTATAGTAGGTCCATATAGCTTGGATTCTATTGAGTCGTCTTTCAATAGCGAGTTTGTTATCAATATTAAAAGTACAGTCGGCAACAATAAAGTGCCAGCAAAATGATTTTTTTAGGAAAAACTTTTTAGGGTAAAGAATTAGTTATTCTACAGTGTATGTATTAAAATTATTTATTGCACAAAATGAAAAAAGAAAATACAATGTGTACAGAAAAGGGATGTAAGTTAAGTACATAACTTAAAGCTAGTATTATGTTTCAGATAACTGTAATCCAGAGCCGCAGCCGACACTAGCAGTGACGAAGAATAACTTTTTTTTTTATATCAGTGGGAGGCAAACGAGCATGTAGGTTACCTGATGGGAAGTAAACACCACCGCCCATAAACACCATCAGCTCAAGAAGGTTGTCGGTGCTTTGCCGGCCAATAAGGGAGATGTAAGCTCTTTTCTTGAAGGCACCCATGTCATAACTGGTGGGAAATACCGCCGAAGGGAGCTCATTCCACAGTTTCACTGTACGAGGCAAAAAGTGCCTAGTAAAATGCACGGTGGAAGAACGCCCTTCATCAAGGTGATGTTGATGGCATTGCGACGAGTAGTTCGGTGGTGGAACTCTGCGGCCGGTAAAAGTCCAAATAATTCATCAGAACACTCCCCGTTGTAAAGCCTATACAGCACGCAAAGTGAACTGACGTCCCTTCGGATAGAGAGGGAATCCAATCGGACGGAGAGCGCTGGGTCGTTGACGATTTGAACCGCTCTGCGTTTTATCCGGTCAAGTGGAAGAAGGAGGTATTGGGGTGCCTCAGCCCAGAGATGAGAACAGTACTCCATATGCCTGAACCTGAGCCTTATAAAGTTGGAGGCAGTGGTCAGCTGTGAAGTACCGTCTTGCTCTACTAAGCACGCCAAGCCTCCTGGAAGCCAATTTGGCTTTATCTTCCCAATGACTACGGAACTTAACGTCATGAGAAATGTCAACGCCCAGGATTCCGCTACTGGGCTTGATGGTGAGGGAAGTGCCTTCGAACTGAGGTGTTGTGACGAAAGGGCTTTTCTTGGCTGATAACACGTACAGTTGTGTCTTAGTGGGGTTAAATTGGACCAGGTTGAGTCTGCCCCACTTTGAGACCGCCTCCAGCGATGACTCAGTTTCAGACACAAGCTTTGCTCGGCCAATGCCTCGCCCTTGCTCTCCACGGACTCAGCCCAACAATGAGTGAGGTAAACTAAAAGATCACCAGCTGAACGCCCACGGCGGAAGCCATATTGGTGGTCACTTAATAGCTGATTATCCTCCAGATACCTCAGCAGCTGACGATTAATAACATGTTCCATTATCTTGGAGAACAAGGATGTTAAAGCGATAGGCCGATAATTTGATGGATCTGAGCGAGTATCTTTTTTTTTTTTGGTCTACTCCTACGTGTTTTTTATAACCCTAATAAACAATTTTTTGAACCTATGTGACGTTTATTTTAGTTTTAACCACTAATTTCTCTAGTCAACACCAATGTTTGTCTCAATGTTGCTTTTTATCTAATAAACGCCTTATTAGTAAACATAATTCGATGAAATTTTGTAAACGAATAGTTTTAAGTTTTGAATAGTGCAAACTTTACAAAACATACCGCTATATCTTGTAGAGACGGGGCAGTCGGTAAAGTAAGTTACAGTACAAAACATACTAGTAACATATTAGCATGTTAAGTGCACTTAATTCTGAAATATCACATTCTCTACAGCCAAAACCAACTAACTGACTCGTGACTGTAATATAAACTAAGATAACTGCATAATTAATCACAATTCCCAATATTTTTCTAGTCCAAAGTGAAACTTATATAAGTAAGAAAGTTAAACTTTGAATTAATACTGCCAAAGCCTATTAGTTTAAAAGATACGAATAAATTGACTCTACAGCAAAAATCGCTTATCTGCACCACCTTTTTTACAAAAGCATCAATTTAAACCATTTGTTTAAAGAAGATACAATTTTTTTACTTACAGTTTTGATTACTAATAACCTCTCGTTATAAAATCTATAATATAATTTACTTAGAATTGGGTTTAACTAGACATTTAAACACTCAAACCTTTAAATGCGTTTTTCTCAAAACTATACTTCATGCAGTTAAGCGGTTCTAGAAGTAAGGGGACGAAATGTATTAAATTTATGACTACCAATGTGAAAAATAGACAAACTACTATAACTATTAAAAATGACAAATTAGACTTAGTTAATGATACAGTATTTCTTGGTATAACGTTAGACTCAAAACTCCAATGGGGTCCTCATCTGGCTAAATTAGCGAATAGACTAAGTTCTGCAGCTTTTGCAGTTAGTAAAATTCGGAATCTAATAGACTTGAAAACCGCTCGATTAGTTTATTTTAGTTACTTCCATAGTATTATGTCATATGGTATTTTACTATGGGGTAGTGGTGCTGACGTAAACAGCATCTTTGTTCTACAGAAGAGGGCTATTCGTGCTGTTTACAAGATGGGTCATAGAGACTCGCTTAGAGACAAGTTCAAAGAAACGAATATATTAACCGTATACAGTCAATATGTTTATGAAAACATTATGCATGTTCATAAGAACATCAGTAAGTTTAGAAAGAACTGTGACATACATAATGTTAATACCAGAAATAAACATAAGCTCGCAGTGCCCTTTACACGGCTTCACAAAATAAAAAACTCTTTCATGGGTAATTGTATAAGGTTTTATAATAAGCTCCCAAGTAGTGTTACTCATTTATCAGTAAATAAATTTAAGAGATACGTTAAACGTAAACTAATTTCTAAAGCTTATTATAGTATTAAAGATTATATGAATGATGACAATGCTTGGGACTGATATATATATATTTTTTTGTATTACAATTATTAATGACCGTGGAGACTATATACGAGGGTGCATTGAAAAGTTCTGAGCCTAAGGTTGTATATAATAAAAAAAAAAAAAAAAAATACTGGCAGGTAAAAGTGCCATATTTAGTCGCCATTATGCACTATCTTTTGTTTTTTTCTTGTCACAATTTTGCATTTTATGCTGGAACTGCTACATAAGGTCACTGATTTTTCAAGTAATGGATAAAATTGAGCACCGTTCTGTCATAAAATATTTGCAAAAGAAGGGGTTAACACCAAAACAAATATTTGAAGATATGAACAAAACATTAGGGCAATCTGCTCCATCGTATGCTACCATAAAAAGATGGGTAGCTGATTTCAAACGTGGCCGGGAGACTGTTCAAGACGAGCCTAGGAGTGGGCGGCCGTTGACGCCTACTACGGATGAAAATGTCAATAAAATATTAGATGCGATAATGAAGGATAGGCGATTGAAGATTGTGGAGATAGCGGAAGCAATGGGTATTTCTTATGAGCGGGCACAGAACATCATCACCGATGTTCTTGGATTTTCTAAGGTGTCAGCCAGGTGGGTGCCTAGACTGCTTTCAGTCGAGAACAAACGAGTACTGGTTACAATTTCCCAAGATTGTTTGGACATGTTTCAACGTGACCCCGAAGATTTTCTCAATCGTTTTATAACTATGGACGAGACATGGGTCCACCACAGTACACCAGAATCGAAAGAACAATCCAGGCAATGGAAAAGACCAGGTTCACCACCACCCAAAAAACCCAAGGTCATTTTGTCAGCTTATAAGGTAATGGCCTCGGTTTTCTGGGATTGCAGGGGGGTTATCATGATAGACTATCTCGAAAAGGGCAAAACAATAAATTCAGAGTACTATTGTGCTCTTTTACGTCGTCTGCGAGAGGAAATTAAAATAAAGAGACCTGGAATGCTGTCGAAAAAAGTATTGTTTCACCAAGACAACGCTCGCGTTCACACTTCGGCGAAATCAATGGCACAAATACATGATTGTGGATTTGAAGTGCTGCCGCATCCCCCTTACTCGCCGGATCTAGCTCCTTCCGATTATCATCTCTTCCCAAACCTCAAAAAACACTTGGGAGGACAAAGATTTTCGACTAATATGGAGGTACAAGAAGCAGTAGACTCATATTTTAACGACCTCAGAGATTCTTTTTTTTTTGATGGGATAATGAAGTTGGAGGCGAGGTGGACTAAGTGCATTGACCTTCATGGAGACTATGTCGAAAAATAAAATTGTTATAAAAAGTGAGCCAGTTAGTTTTTTTTACCAGGCTCAGAACTTTTCAATCCACCCTCGTACATCTCCCTGTATGACTACCTGATTACCTATTATTTTATTATTTTAATATGA
The DNA here is from genome assembly GCA_963966035.1 of Acleris laterana. Lineage (NCBI taxonomy): Eukaryota > Metazoa > Arthropoda > Insecta > Lepidoptera > Tortricidae > Acleris > Acleris laterana. The sequence goes on along the minus strand of OZ014455.1, from coordinate 3,810,575 downwards.
CATCTGGAGACTCTTTACATCTCCAAAATTGACCGTGGAGACTTTCTACATCTCCCTTATTTTATTTTTTGTGTGTGTGTGTGTTTTTTTTTTTATTATATAATTGTATTTAATTTTAATTTGACATCTGGAGACTCTTTACATCTCCAAAATTGACCGTGGAGACTTTCTACATCTCCCTTGTTTTGAGTTTTTTTTTTTTAAATTATATTTAATTCTTAATTTTAATTTGACATTTGGAGCCTGTTTACATCTCCGAAATTGTATTATTTATTTTAATCCGACATTTTGATGTATTTAATTATTATTACTACTGGGACCTGTACATCCCTGTGACATTTAAATTATGTAGCTTAAGTTTAGTATTGTAATAAGTGTTTTATTTTAAAAAAATGGCTTACTGTTGAGTTTCTTGCGGCGCTTCTTCTCAACAGTGGTCTCTTTGGAAGCGCTGGTAGACTCAGACTTGTAAAAGTGCCTACAGGGCCTACTTACAGAATAAATGATTTGAATTTGAATTTGAATTTGAAATTTGATCTCCTGCATCTTCCCATATTTTCCCACTAATTGATCCCCAAAGATTTTTTAGTACATTTTTGAAATATTTCTTTGAAATTTCAAGCGAACTACACGCGTTGTTCGTCAAGTCATTCACCCTATATATAGCAAAAATATCAATATTCAGTTCTGAAACACTGGTAAATGTAAGATTTCTGAACATTTCGCAAATAAGTCCCCGCCACAAGACACGTAGAGCGGCGGCGGGGCGTAAACGCGCGCGTTACGCCGGCCACGTGCTGCGGTAACCGCTGCACTCTGCAGTTACTCGATTCAGGTTTACACGTTACGTGTACGGGTGATAGGGTTGCTAGAAGTAAAAAAAAAAAAACACCTATTTTTTATTTTTATTTATTAAAAAATTATTTCAGAGTCCAGTTCCATAATTATGTTGTTAGTAACATCAACTCTTATTCTAAATTAGTAATTAATATTTGATTAACAAATTAACAAATAGATTATTTTAAAAATTCTATACCCAGTGTCGCACCACGGGGCAGGCAGGCCGTTCAGCAACCATGTTCAGAATGCTGTTGTGGCTGCCACGGATACTATATACTACTACGAAAGTGTGGGTGCCTTGCTTTGAAACGATGTTCGAATTTCAAATCGAAAAATTTATATTATTTTACAAAGGAGAATGGGCAGAAATGTATGAACACTGGTCTAGAAACCAATCAATAAGCATCATAACATCGGATATCCTTTTTAATTCTACAACGATTTTGTGTAGCGGGAAACCATGTGCCTTTCCCAAGAGCCAAAAAAAACAAGTGGTATTCAAAAGGAATAGAAGTATCAAAAAATAATCTACAGAAGTTATTGTTAATTCAGGATTTAGCTCCATGTAATAAAATAACTGCTAGAATTAAACTCTATAAAAAGATATATAAAAAAGTATTAAATACTGCAAGGAAAATTAATTACTCGGATAGAATAAGTAAAGCAAAAAATAAATCAAAGGAATGTTGGAATATAATAAAGGAACAAACAAATAAAAATACTACAAAGCGAAACTTGAACATTGAAAAACTACGCGACGAAAATGGGCGTACAATAACCGATAATCAAGAAATTGCTGAAACTCTTAACATATTCTTCTCAACCGTAGCAAAAAGAATAGCAAATAATTCTCAGACAGACTTGTGTAAGTGTAAGAACCTACTTCTTACTTCTGAAAAACAAATAAAAAATCAAATTCATTTCCCGCCACTGACCTTAAACGAATTAAGAAACAAAATTAAATCTCTGAAAAACAAATACTCCAAAGACATTTACAACTTGAACTCTGACTTTATCAAAAAAATAACTCTTCAAAATGACTACATTTTAGAATTAGTGTTGAATATAATAAATTGTTGTCTTAGTCAAGGCATATTTCCGTCTTGCCTTAAACTAGGAAAAGTAATTCCGATTTATAAGAAAAATCAAAAAGACGACCCAAATAATTATAGACCTATTTGTATTCTTCCTGCAGTATCAAAAATATTAGAGACTATAATTAAGGACAAAGTATTAGAGCACTTTGAAATGAACGAAATTTTCAACAAAAATCAATTTGGTTTTAGGAAAAACAAATGTACCATAATGGCACTTAGTGCTGTAACTGAATTTGTCCTAAAGGCTATGGACGAATCACAAAAGTGCGCTAGCTTATTTTGTGACCTATCAAAGGCCTTCGACTGCTTAAGACATGATGTCCTTTTAGAAAAGCTAAAATACTATGGGTTTAGCGGTAGTGAATTTAATTTAATCAAAAGCTACCTTGAAAATAGAACCCAAGTAGTCAATGTAAATGGTGTTCAATCTCACGAGGCCCAACTAAATGTTGGTGTGCCTCAGGGGTCTATACTCGGTCCTGTATTGTTCCTGATTTACATCAACGATCTGCCAGCTTGCTTACCGCAAAATTCACTCGTAACACTATTTGCTGATGACACCCACGTGGGAATCAAGGGACCTAACCTACCTGACACAAAAAATAAAATAAAAAATGCTATGTTTACACTAAAACATTGGTTTGACGCCAACGGTATAATGCTCAATACAGAAAAAACTACACTAATAAACTATACCATGAAACATAAAAATAAGATTGACGGTATTGATGACATAGGAATAACTATTAAAACAAATACAACATTTTTAGGTTATGAAATTGACAATAATATTAGCCATAAATTACATATTGACAAAATCTGTAAAAAAATTGCAAGCGGTAACTACGCTCTTATTAAACTAAAACCACTAATTAATCAAAAATCTTTGACCATGACATACTATGCCTACATACATGCAAATATAAACTACGCAATAAATATCTGGGGTAATGGATCAGACATCCAAAAAGTGCTAAAACTACAGAAACGGTCAATCAGAATAATGCATAATTTACGCAGGTACGAATCCGCCAGGAAATTCTTCAAAAAGGATGGAATAATGACAGTTATTTCATTGTACATATTTAGCAGCTTACTAGAAATCCATACACAAAAAGATATTATGAAAGCAAGGAAAGATGTCCACAATTTGAACACACGAAATAAACATAAGTTATGCGTACCTAAAACGAGAACTAAGAAATATTATAAACAAGGGATTCCACTTAAAATTAATATGTACAATTTACTGCCCTGTAGGGTAACTGAGTTGTCACTTAATGATTTTAAAAAGAAAATTAAAGTATTCTTTCAACAAAACCCATTTTACTCCATCAATGAATACATGGATCTACTTAGAAGTAAATGTTTACTAGAGCTATAAATGTTATAATATAGATGCATGTTATTTTTAAGGAAAATATGTACCAAACCTGACTTGCTAAATGTAATGTATTGTTACTTGGCCAATAAATATTATTATTATTAATATTATTATAACCTCAATTTACTGGGACATATTTAAAAATGTGGAAAATCGAAACGTCTACATAGACGACGTTAGAATAATTGCTTTGAAAACCGCTGTCTTTGCATGGCGATAACTTTTTCCACACAAAGATTTCGAACCACCTGCCATAGTAATAGTTTTACAACTTGGAATTACCTATGTACATATCGCTTGGCCTTATTGGTCATTAGGCTAGTTAGCCCACCCTGCTTTGTATAATTTCGTTCACTCATTCAATTCGTGCCAGCTCTTGTGAATCGATCTGGGTAGTGATTCTGTAAACAACGCCGGTCGTGCGGACTGTCGAGTGATATCCAAGCGGCGAGATTAAGTAGTCTAGTCAGTGCGAACAAAACACATTGTAGCGCGTGCATTTTCAATTTAGCAGCACAATGGGTCGAACGTATAAGGCTGCTTAATTGAAAATGCACGCGCTACAATGTGTTTTGTAGGTAGAGAATACCTTAGCGCATTAAGTCCGACATAATATACTGGGCAAAAAAAAAAATCGGGCCTAAAATTAATGTGGTAAAATAAAAGGAAAGAGCCAACCCTAATGCTGACGTACTCGAATATGGCAACGTTGGTCGGCCTTTCTGATTTTGCTGGTGGCAGTACGGTGTAAAAAAAACTGATAGAAGTTGCTACCTAGTACGTCTAGTTTTTTCGTTTTTTTTTGATCTCGTAGCGGAATGAATGCTGTTTATTTTGTTCAATCCTTTGAGTTGTTTTGAAGATTTTTACTAAGCTCTATTTACGACTTATGGCCACTTGTAGAGAAAATTTAACACTGAGTTAAGACAGTAAACTCGAGTTAGTAAACGTCAGATTTATAAAAAAGCCGAGTTAGGGCCTATTGTTTGATCAGTAGTTAAATTAACAAATTGTTAAATTCGAAAAAGGAATCGAAAATTTGTAGGAATCTCAAGGAAATGTGCCAACTTTTCAATTCCTTTTTCTAATTCTAACAATTACTTACTTCAACTACTGATCAAACAATAGGCCCTTAGTGTCTTAATCTAGTGTTAAATGTTTGGTGCAAGTGACCCTTAACATGTTGAATAAAAGTAAAGTCTATTTCTTTGATCAAATTTTATAATAATTATTTAATGGAATTATGTCTTCGTTTTCGGACTCATCAAAAACAGATCAACTGTTGAGTAGTGAAAGACTAAAAAACGACAGTGAAACTATCACCTAGTCATTACAAGGTAAGCTGAAGGGGTAAGTTTGATTTCTTACAGTCACGAGATTAAATTTGGTACCCACCTTGGGTCCAAAGTCAATCTGACATTCTACAAAAATAAGGTTGAGTTTCCTAAAAGTTACAAACGACTTGACATCTCTAATGACATTGACAACTTCAAGCATATTTTTCTTGAAATGGGTCCTAAATTAACGCTCGTGACCGTACATAATTTATTTCCATATTTTTGTGCAATAAAGAGTTTACTTATGTACTTTGGAATTAAGAAAATAAGTAAAGTTTACTTTTCTATTAAAATTAAGTTACTACCAGTCTAAACAAGAATAAAGAAAACATATTTTTCAAGTCAACTACTTACTTACTTTTAAAGTGGGGTTTACTTTTCTCATAAATACCCCGGAATTTATAGAAGTACGCGACTGATTTACTCGTCGGCTGGTTCGGTAGGTATGTTGTTGCGCAGTTTTATATTCGGAATGTTTGTTGATAAAAAATCCAGATTAATGTGAAAAAGACACCCCTTCGAAACGCATTTTTTTTCGCATAATGTGTCATTTCGCATAACACCCTTCCTTTTAGGCTGACATTGCATGATTTAATAAATGTCTACTGTGTAGATTAGGTACCTAAGGTTTTTATAATAAATCGAATAGAACTCTTTCTATTGTAAAAACCATTTAAGACAAACAATTTCATGCGAAATGTTACATTATGCGAAAGAACCATTATGGATTCCGATGTAGAGGTAGACCCGAAAACTTACTTAAATAGTAACAATTTGAAATTATCAAAGAGTTTTTAAAATAAAGCTTATAAGTCACTAAAAATCGTTTTTTTTAGCGCAAATATCAGCTTCACTCTACACTTTTTTAAATTACGAGCAAGAAAACATTCAGGTATGAAAAATAAAATGATAGTAAGAACATTTCCTACACGGTTTTAGCGTATCTGGTATATATACGTTCTTATCGCTGACATTAAAGATGCTCTCTCACACGCAATAACCAATGATAGAAACCATTCTAAATAAACAGGAATCCAAGTCAAATTTCTTTCTTTTTTAATTAGTTCCTCGAGGCACTACAATTTTACCATTCCAATTTCGAAATTAGTATTTTTTAAGAGTGACTCTGATGAGGCCCATCATCAGCTCCCGGTTGATTTCCCCGGAGTGATAGACCTGCGAAATATTTAATTTCGTCGCAGCTTCTGTGTCCGCTTGACAAATTACATGTTTTGATTTAAGCAAGTAATAGGCGGATTTTTGATGAGGACAAGGTTTATTACTTTGAGTCCTGTGGGCCTAGTATGGCTGCGTCTATATCGCGTGTCAACTGTGGCTAAAGCATCCGTCACTTTTTGACACGTGTACTTAATAACCTGTCAGAAGGTGACGGATGCCTTATCCAAAATTTATCACGAGATAAACGCAGCCATATTAGGCCCCCTGTTTTGATACATACGTCTGATTTTAGATGAGATTTTTGTTTAATGCAATAAGTCAATTAGAGCGTTAGCAGCTGTAAAGATGTATGAACTAACAGTCGATTAATATTAATTAAATTTATCATCGTTTGGTGAAATTGGTATTTAATGTTAATCAATGTTAATCGACTGTAAGTTCATACATTTTTAAGTGCTTTTAAATTGTTGACTTCGTTTGGTGAAATTTGTATGGACGCGTCAGCACTAAGTTTTTAAATAACAAAGGCGTCGATACAAGTTTTACAACTTAGTATGAACGCCAAACATTTTTGTTTTTAAATCCTAAGTGAAAGATTCATCTTCCACAGAAAATTAGATAAATTAGTTTATTAGTTAACGACATAATGTAAGTAACAATAAAAATGTTCAGAACTTTTTAATTGGTTGCTAAAATTTTAAATTCATTTTTGTATCCCTGTGACCCTACAGTCATATGTGACCACCACTGTGTATGTTTTGAATCAGAAACCCCTAAAACACACACATAACATCAATTTCAAATTAAGAATCTAATATTTCGCTTGGCAGTGATATATTACTTTACCAATAACAAATGACGGCAACCGTTCAAAAACACTTCTCGTCTAAAATTGAAATTGCATACGAATGAGGATATCGTACTGGCTTTTTAAATATGCAAATTTGAATGCGATCAGCGCGACAGAGAACGGTGCAGCGGACTCCTAGAAACCATTAGAGGGAACGAGATAAATGTATTTTTAATGTTCAGTTCCGAAATTAACCTAGATGCATATTTTAATTACGCTTAGTCTTTCTTTAGTTTTTTAGGGATTTATTTTAACGTTGGGTAAAGGATTTTTAATGGGGAGGAGGTTGTATAGTAGGAAGTATTTCATTCATTTTGGAAGCATATTGGTCAGTATAGTAATTAAATGCAAGGGAAATTCACATGTAAATACCGGTTTGCGAAATCTACACTTTATAAATACTGGGGAAAACATAAATAGTACATTTCTAACGAAGGGATGAAAGTGATCAATTGCAGCCTGTGATATTTAGGCTGCACGAGCAATAGCGAGTGCGCCTATTATATGGTTCGAGAGTGCAAATGATACTTTCACCCGAGTTAAACACCCTACTTTTCATTTCGAATATGAGGAAAGTAAAATAAAAATGTTATTTACCACCTTTATTACAAACGTGGAATAAACTTGGAATAGTTTATGCCATGCGTTGTCACTTTCTGTCAGATGCAAATGTCACAATTACAGATAGGGACAAAGCATGGCATACACTATTCCAAGGTTATCCACGTTTATAAATCAGGGGTAAAAGTACATTGATGTGGACGTATGGGATACATTCATGCTGTGTCGTGTGTGCCCGCCCGCCTGGCGGTAGCGCTACGCACCTCTTAATTACCACTGTGCTCCTGGTACTTTATTTAAACATGCAATAAATTTGGCCAATGGCCTACTTTCAGAGTATGAGCGATGAAAAACATAATAACAGAGGAGGTGGAGGTAAAATATAGAGGTGGGCCAATACGGTAACTTGGTGGGTCGGTTACAGATGGCGAAGTAGACCCAGCCGGAGATGGTCAAAAGGCTAAAAGATTGTCCAGAAGATAATAATAATAATAATAATACGCTGTCGTCCATCGGCCATTTCTCCTACCTTTAAAATACTGTGTATTTTTCAAGTACAACAAAATTGGCACTTATCTGATAATCATGCGAAATTATGATGTATCTTGATATTATAGTAAAAAACTAAAGTAACTTCCCACCGTCTCTCCTCTTAGATCTTTCAAACCATGCAACAGATTTTAATTTCATTTCATCAATAGAGCGATTCAAGAGGAAGGTTTATTTATGTTAAAATTCTGGATTATGTACGGGTAATATAGAAAACTCACCTAAACCGAAACGAAGCGAGAGAGATATCATAATAAACAGTAATAAAAAAAAAACTTTTTTCCCACCGATTTTGTTCTCGCTTCATTCCCAAAACGGTGCCTTTTTAATATTTATCAAATTTTCCGTTACTTTCTAATTAATAGTTGAGTAGTAAAACACAACCGATATGGCTTACTGATGTACCTGCGCAGATGTAATTTTTTCGAAGCGCGGGAACCAATCAGCGTAGCGTGGTTGTATTCTGTGCTATTATTGGTTATTAGTGACGCCTTGTTGACGCGCGCCCGCGTGTCATTCAGTGCGCCGTCAAAAGTGCGTGAGTGAGATGGAAAAAATAGATGCAATTTAATTTGCACCTTATAACTATTACGTACAAGTCTGATCGTGGGTTTTAATCGTGCTTTCGGAAATCATCGGAATCCTTGTTCGTGTCTGCGTGAACGAAGATTCACGACACGCCATCGGTTGTGTTTTACTGTATGTGTTTTTTAAAATAATAAATCAAAACACCTCCATCCTGAGCCTCAATTTTACCTGGAAAACTATTAGGTACCTTTGACATATTATCGTTAAAGCGGTCACAAAGAAGGTCGGAAAGAAAACGATCACATTCCAGAAGCAAAACGGTTTCAACAAGTAAAATAGAGCCTTAGGTCAAATCTGGCTCGTGCTTAACCAGATTAATTAACCTTGAGCACAATAATTGTCATCACTTCACAAATCAACGTGCGTATCAAAATAAAATAACGTCACTCCTTTCCAAAATCCACTGGTTGCTAATAATTTAAGTCTAGTCACTCAGGTCACTCTGCACAAGTGTTAGCCATCCAGTCTTCTCCCTAAATCATCGTTAAAACCAAGAATCATCAGTTCAATATTCCACTTTACGTCCTTATTATAGAGTTGAATTTTGCGTTTTAGCTTCGTGGAGTTAACTGTTTTGTAGTTTAGAAGGCAGTCCTAGACGACCGTGCTGCCGTCATCGTCTGGAATGACGTTTTCGACTGCGCTTGAGTGTAAATGATGGGTCGAATAAACGTCACTTGTTCGAGATCTGGCTCCGATATGGAGAGCTGGGAATTATGGAGAGATCGTTTTTTAGATAAGTGTGTTGATTTTGAAAATCACGGGCTTTAATGAGCTTAAAGGAAACATTGTTACATTTTAATTTGGTTTTTATTTTATTTACGGTTATGGATATAAACGATAACTTGTAACTGTGTTATTATAATGGATTTTAACGTTGTGAGGTGTCATTTGTTTCGTCTTTATTGTTGAAGTGATGTTTTTATACAATTTCCAGATGGCATACACGAAAAAATCATGAAGCGTTTTTTAAAGTGAAAGTTAATAAAATAGTCTGTAGCAAATGTGATATACCTATACATTGTTACATTTTGATGTTACCATTTTGACAAACAAATCTAAGAAAAGGTTAAAAGGTATTGCAGGCGGGGGCAAACAATGAGTTACAAAACATACTTTTTGAAAAAAAAAACTTTTACTAGATTTTTCCCACCTGGAACACCTTTTCCAATGTTACAATCAATTTCTCAAGACTATTATAATCTGAAAACTACAATCGTAAGACTGAAAATACGTTTTTTACTTAGATTAAGGTTTTTTTTTTATCATTTACAGTATTTTGTTAATTTAATCTTTTTTGACTTTGTTTTTGAAATTAATCATATAAGGCTGTGTCTAACAAAAGACCAAAATAGAAGCAATTCCTAGTTCCATGGTTGAACCACACTCAGCGCCGGGCACGACAGCGATTTTAATCATCGCTGACCTCAGGACAGCTCTCAGATTTGAGAGAGACAGTGACTTGGCACATGGAAGTAGGAGATTGAAGTGATTTGAAGAAGCGAAGATAGTGAATTTCGACACATTATTGGAGAATTACTGTGTCACTTTTGTAGCAAAGTTTTTTTGTGACTGTGCTTCCGTTAGATATTTTTGTTTTAAGACCTCAACGCTTAAACCATGCTTAATATTTAAAGCAAAAAAAGTCATTATAATGCAAAAAATTTTTTTAATTATGACCCTTTCATCAACAACGAACCCTTATAGTTTCGCGCCTTAACTCAGATACCCTTGGTACTACCAAAGGTAATTTGGCATGGTTGCGCACCTTGTATAGGGCCCCAGGGTACAGATCTGGGCAGCGGGATGGCCACAAATGCATTAAGGGACTTTACACAATAAAGTCTTCTGTAGACAATTTTATTATATGTGCTGACACAAGTCTTGCATGTATTTCAGTTTGTGACCGGGTCAATTTGTTTTAGATTGTCCCTTTATTAGTTTGCTTACCAACCTAGCGGTCCAAAGTTTGACTCCCGGTATGGGCAAATAATTGTGTGACGATCGCGAGTATTTTTCTGTCTCTGAGGTTTTCTATATATTTAAGTGTGTTCTCTATATAGGTATGTTTATTGTTGTCTAATGATCCATAGTACCCTAGAGCTGAGTTTGGGACTAGGTCAATTTGTGTGAGAATATCCTGATATTTATTTATGTATGTTTATATTGTTGATCTCAGATAAACAATCCTAGAAACGTCACGTATTGAGGAATCCGGTAATGCTCCGCAATGCGGCGACGCGTTTAACCTCTGGGAGGTAATTACTACCCTGCTGACCGTGCGTGGGGGTACAGTGTCCACGACAGATTTAAAGGCAAGCTTGGTATTTTTTTAGGGTTCCGTAAGTATAAATGTAAAATCGAAACCTTTATTTGGCCCAGAACTTCTTCGTTGAAAGTTGAAAAACATGAACAAAGGGTAATACAGACGATAATTCAACAACCACAAGATGCAAGGTTCAACAGTAACTGGTATTTAAGAGGTCAATAATTAGGTGTTTCACCCTATAATACTCTTTACTTAAAGTTGAGAAATTCCTCTCGTGTTGGTCTAGACAAAGTGCATTATGCAAACGTTAACAATCATCGAAATCATAGAAAACGAATAGGATTGACGTTAGCTGCCCATCAACGATTCACCAACCGGCTAATGCACGTACCTCAGTTTCATTCAGTACATCACATCAAGGGCGGCCCCGATCGACATCTCAACTCACTGTCACTCGCCATACCTTTTTCTTAACTCGTCTCGCGTCCATCCATTATGACCAAACCATCTTAGCATTACCTTTTCGCTCTTTGTCTATTTTACACGGACATTTTTCTTTAAAAATTTAAAAAAAAAAAAAAAAATTACATACATACATACATACATAAACTCACGCCTTTATTCCCAGAGTGGGGTAGGCAGAGCTACAGAATTACCAACAACTCTAAAAACTTGTTAATAATTCTGTAACCACATTTTGCACTTTTAGGCTTAGATGTTTACCAGTGTGTGTAAATAAATTAATTATTATTAATTTTTATTTTTGAGTCAAATCGGAGAAATACTAGAAAAGGGCCGAATCTTAAGTACCAGAAACCGACGTGCGTGCATGACTCGATGTATGAATGTGGAAGAAGCGAAAGTAATTTGTCAAGATCGTAGCAAGTGGAAAGAAGTGGTCTCTGCCTACCCCTCTGGGAAACAGACGTGATTTAATGTATGTATGTATGTATCTTTCTTTTTTTTTCTTTTTCATTGACGATCTTATTGTGCATTCTTTATATTTCACGACACAAATATTTTATTCCAGGAAAATCATTCAAATTTGTGAATAAAATTTGGATCAAATTTTTAACAACCGTAAATTCAAGTAAGGATAATTAATCAGAAAACAAACAAAATAAAAAAAAAAATTAAATTAAAATAAATTAACTTACAAAATCACTTAAAACTACACTAATCTAACAAACCGCTACCAGTGGGCATTGTTCCTAAAATGCTGGCAGTATTGCCACGTTGAATGGCAATACTTAATCTTTGTGCCAAGTACAGGCCAGCATTTTTGTCACGTGATGCGTCGATCAGGCGCTTTGATAAATCTTTAAAAAATACGGTGTGCTCCTTGTCCCCACGGTCCTAAAGTTTCGACCCCAAAAGGCTCAAATATGTAACTTCTATCAAGTTGACTGTATTTGCGCCTTTTGAGGGTCTCCGCTGATTCTGCCGCGAAACAAGCCCTAGTACTTGTTCCGGGATGATGTGACGGCGCAAGGGTGTCCACGCAAGTGGCATCCCAAACCAACGGCCTGCCCAACTTCCACGGAACAAGAGTCATCGCATCAGGTCTTTTACCATCATCGCGCATGAGGCCATTTGGTTCCAAAATAGCCGCGCAATTGGCGGTGGTAAAAGCCCGACGGAGGACATCATTAATGCTGGAGTGACGGGAAAATCTACCAGCACTTCGCGTACAGCATAGACCGTGGTGACCAAGCCGATCGACGCTAGCGCCACACTGGCAGCGGTGAGGAGCACAACATTGTGCACCCAAGCGGAGTGAGGTTGCAACTCTAAATGTTGATGAATCTAACAAGGTTCCTGTGTTCGGCGATGGAAGCGTCTGTAGCCACAAACCCGATTCCCACACTCCGACCGCTAGGAGACGGGCACGATCTGCGGAGCCGTTGCACGTTTGTAAAAGTTGATTCCGTACTTGCTCGCAGATCGGTCTGTCCCACAGCCTCTGAGAAGAAAGAGTTTTTGGGAGCTCAGAGTTTGGACAAGCCAAAACCCATGTGTCTTGGGCCTCGTTAAAATGTGGTATAAAATAATTTGAAAAAGATTTGGAAAGAATTTTTGCAATTAAATTTTGAGTACTATGTACTGAGGACAGAAACGCGGGCAAAGCGATTCCAGAAACCGACCTGATGCCTAAACCACCGGATCGCACAGAAAGTGAGGCCTGTAACCACTCTCGTTCATCTAAATTTATGTTTAAAATCGAAGACAAAGTATTTTTTATGATTCTGTCAATTCTGTGTAATAGATCTGTATGCTTCCAGAGTTGACAACAGCGAGTATAATATGTAAATTTAGGAACAAAAAGACAAAAACGAATAATTGTAAAAGCCATGTGTGTGTTAATTTTCGATAAGCGGTCTGAACATTGCAAAAAATTTTGAATTTTCTCTTCGAAAAAAGGAGGTATAGATTCATCAAGAATAGGAGAGCCCAGTAAACGAAGCGAAGATCTGTTTACATTTTTAATATCGGGGGTAATAACAAATAACGTTATTTTGAATACGAAATAAATACTTCTAATGAGTACTAATGAAAAAAAAACCGTTAAAAAAATCAGCTCTCAAAGACGGAATCGTGAATCGTCATTATATCGGGGCATTTTATATCTCAAATAGTTACCTATTGTTCCATTTATTTAATTGATAGTGTGTGGTGCAGTGTACTGCATCCGCTTGTGTGCAGTTTACTCCCCGTTCTGTGCACTGATGCATGTCCCAGCGGCCCGAGACTAGCACGTCACCGGAATCCGAGAGCAAATAAACTCGTAATGCCTCGGTATTCACAGGTATTTGGTGACAGTTGACTAGTTAAATTAAATTATTTACCTAGGGTGAAGTGGGTCGGAGTAGTATTTTGCCAAAGGAAGATAATGTTTCTAAGTGACTTAAATAAAGGAGGTATTCAGTTTATCCTTCAAACACAGGACACAAGAGATCTCATTCACAGTCTCACTAACATTTAAACTTTTGATATCATTCCACTTGCAGTTGCGTATTCGAGTATTTGATAACGTGTAGGATAGTTTGTCTATTTGATGGTAGAATTTCACTTGGCCGTTATTGCAAAGTGTTGATCTTACATCTCTTACAACCTACCGAGTTAAAGAGATGCAAATGAAATATTTCGATAAATAACAAGTAAAATACAGTAGTACTCACATAATTGGGGACGCTTGCGTTTTCCCCATATTTTTTTTTTGTTGTTTCATTTTACATAGGTAAGACTGATATTTTTCTTCCAGGTAGCTGTAAGTAAGCAAAGGCTTGCTTTTTGCAGTATGTATGATATTGGGTGAGTGATTGGATAGCTCTTGAAAAATCATTATGAGCAAGTAATTTTTTTTAATACTTAGAAATAATGTACTCGTGAAGTGTAACAAATATAAATCTGTTTTTTCTTTTGAAATGAAAGCACCTATATTATAAATTTAAAGGAAAACTATCACGATTAAACTTGATTAATTTTTGAGATACAAGCAAATAAACTGTAGGTATATACACACAGCAGGTTTTCTCAGCAACTACAAAATGCTATGAACTTGAAATTTGGCATAGTTGTACTCGTACAACTTCTTTGCTCATCAAATTTTAGTAAAAAAAAAAGTAATTAATGATATAAATAATTGAAAAGGGGTCTAGAATGAGTGGTTGAAAAATGATCTGCAAATTTTACAACTATTTTTTTTATTTTCTGTCGTTTAGAAAATAAGGTTCATAACAACATGAGCATTTTTTTACAATTACCAAGCACATTATATTACACACGGAACCCTCGATGCGCGAGACCAACTCGCACTAGACCGGTTTATCATTAAGGTTCTTTTTCCTTTACTAACAACACTCAAACACCGCACCCACCTGATTTACCTACACGAGTATATCAAAGTCCTTAACCGAAGAATCCATCAGTTCAAAGGGTGTCGAAGGCGCCAGTTATTGACAAAAAGGTTGATTGATACACCCCCTGTCGGAGAAAGGTGATCGATCATGACCTCTTGACGGGTTGTGACCGGATAGCTAACGCGTAGGTGAAAAGTAAGTTTGGTTGGAAAGGGAGGCACGGTATTGTAAAGTAAGATAAGAATTTGCTGGTAAATGGTAAGACTGCGCCGAGCGTACGCCGGACGTACAGTGGCACCCTCACTACTATTATTGTGTTTTCTAATTAACTATTTTTTTTACTTTGTTTACTCCCATCGCTCCAGGCTCGAGTCGTGTCGTGCGCCAGAGTCTTACGCGAGGAAACAACACGCTTAGGGTTGACAAGATCAAAAAACTAGGCGGACGAGCTCACGTGATGGTTAGTGGGATCGGTGATCCAAGATTACAATCTCAAGACTTCAATCCGAAGATGGTATGCTTGTTAATTCACCAGTTGTCTTCTTACCACACCTGAACAAAATTATGCGAAAGCTGCTTGTCGGTAGGGGTAAAGGATGAGATGGTAGCGAGCCGGAGGGACCTTTTTATTTGAAATTGGTCGGTAGGTTATTGTTCTACAAATGAAAAAACAATTTATAGAGTGCATCACATAGTTTAATAACAGTTCACCTTCGAGCTATCAACTTAACGGAAAAAAGTGGCCACCTTTTCCCGTTAAGCTGACTACTCAAAGGGTAATTGTTATTAAAGTTTGTTACGTATTCCATAAATTGTGTTTTTACTTGCGCTATAAAACTGTATCGTTTGATTGCAAGGGAATTCTTTGGTTAATTAGAAATCACAATAATAGTAATGAGGGCGCCACTGGACGCTCGACGTTAGCTCGGCGCACTCTTAAGAGACATACACATTGCGCTTTCATTCCCAGAGTGGGGTAGTCAGAACTACAGAATTATCAACAACTCTAAAATCTTGTATATTAATTCTGTAGCCACATTTTGCAGGCTAAGATGTTTACCAGTTTATTAATGACAGGTTGCAAGCCCATCGCCTAACAGTACTACAAGCCTTTATTCCCTTAGTCGTCTCTTACGACAGCCATGGAAAGACATGGAGTGGCACTGTTGTTCTTAGCCCTCAACCACACGGCCAAGAGAAGATAAATTCAGAACTATAGATGAATCATAAACCTTTTTTTGGGTTTTTGTAGCGTAAAATTTTGATATGGCGATGAAAATCATCGGGCCTAGTTTGGCTGTGTTTATATCGCGTGACAAATGTTGATAAAGCATCCGTCACCTTCGTACTTATATACGTGGCAGAAGGTGATGGATGCCTTATCCAAACTTTGTCACGCGATAAACGCAGCCATATTAGCCGTACTGAATACGATTACATAATTTCAGATTGGATCTGGTGCATAAATATATTAGAAGGCCATCATGAGAATAAATGTCTAGGTTTAGTCGAATTTAAGACTGAACAAAACGCAACCACTGGATTAATCAATAGTTAATTATTAACATCTTAGCCTAAGTGTGCAAAATGTGGTTACAGAATTATCAACAAGTTTTTAGAGTTGTTGGTAATTCTGTAGCTCTGCCTACCCCACTCTGGGAATAAAGGCGTGAGATTATGTATGTATATGTATGTTAATATTATAAAGCTGAAGAGTTTGTTTGTTTGTTTGCTTGAACGCGCTAATCTCAGGAACTACTGGTTCGATTTGAAAAATTTCAGTTTTAGATAGCCGATTTATTGAGGAAGGCAGAGCGAGGGCGGGTCGCTAATATACCATAAAAATACTGTTTAATCATATGCTATCATAGCTGCGTCTGCAAGAAGCTTAATTGGAATAAAGTTAAAAATAACATTAGCATTTGCGATACTTTCTAGTATCAAGAAGTTATATTTATAACATTAGCAATCCGATCACACCCACGTGGCAGTCGCTTGTAACTCCATCGATTTAAAAACGTCTTGACCCTTTACTCATATTTTAATAGACGCAGTCAAAAACACTTTGAACTGATAAATGATTCCGGTTCGAGAATATATGCTTAGATACTGTGACGCGGGTGGTAGCATCCCCTCTTCAAATAAACATTATAGTAAATATGTTAATACATTTAAGTCAGTTTACCTGTACCTTCTATGGTTTTAGATTTTCCCCTAAAGTCCCAGTTAAAAAAATACACGTTAAATAAATAATATTTATTTATTTTACTGTTATAGACGAAATAAAGACACAAAAAAGATCATTTAAAAAGCACTTAAGGGTTCATTAAAATATGTATTTTAACTCTCCATTAACGCTGTGATATTAATATTTTGTAAGCTCTTTAATTACATAAGATCCTGAGACATTCCTTAAGACCAACGCGAACATGAAAGAGAAATAGTTTTGCAAAACATTATCAACCGAGTTTTATTCAAAGCGGACGCTCCTTGCAATTCTAAATGCAAATAAAATTAACGTAGAATTTTCTCGTGGCGCCAGGCCAATTAAATTTCATTACACCAAGTATTTACTCTAAAGTAAAATACCAGGTATTTCCAGTGTAAAGTAAGTATGAAACTAATCCGACCATAAGATACGCTTACCTGGTCTGCTTGTAATACGTTCTGTAAATAATGAACCATTAATTTGGTCCGGAGTGCATCTCGCGTAAAATAGTGTAAGATAGTGTGCTGTTAAAGTGTTTTACACTTGTATGTATGTTCTAGGTAGTTTATAGGAGTGTCTAACGTGTTACTGACTTAGTGTATTTCTATTGGTGGTTCGATTGCGGGTGTAAAAGATTTTAAAGTGAATGAAACTGGGCGTAGTGCGATGAACGGACGTTGAGTTAAGATTGCACCGAGCAAACATCGAGCGTCCAGTGGCGCCCTCATTACTATTATTGTGTTTTCTAATTAACTAAATAATTTCCTTGCAATCAGACGAAATGTTTTTGTAGCGCAAGTACAAAGCACGAGTTGCACTCGCACACGAAGGGTTTCAATTCATTCTTGTATGGGGGGGTTTATTTTTGTTTAGTCGTTATGGCAACAACAGTTTAAAAAAAAATATGTGCTTGAGTGGTTCATGTGCATGGTTGAAGAAATAGGGATTATTAAAACCGAGCGAAAAACGACGCCGAAATTCCCTTAATTTTTCAAAAATATTATTTTTGCTATAGTAAATACGCACTTTGTTAAAAGTGTCTTGCTATACCGGTTCATTAGATACATCCCACTGACAGACAAACAGACAGATCATGGTAATTAAAATTAATAAACCCTTTTAACCTTTGCATTTATATTTAGAATAGATTAGAAAACATTATTTCACTTAATTTTTACACACATATTTTTACAGTGAATGAAAAGTAGTGGTGCAAAAATGGTATCCGCTCAGAAATGCAGCTGCAGCTGGGATACACCACATTTTTGCTATGCATCCTAATTGAAGTACAATAAAAATAAGAAAAAACGTATAGTTCTCTCCACGCTTTGTTTTTTGTGGATGTCCCTCAGAATCCCTAACAACGTTTGTCCTAACACATCGAATGTCCGAATTTTCATTTGCCCTAAACTGGTTTTCAGATGAGTCAAACTTTGGTATCTGCGGTTCGGCTAGGTTAGGGTTGTATTATAACAACACTAAAAAGTTTTAAAATGGATTTGGGATAGACGATAATTTGGACAAACAATGCATTACGACAAATGAAGATTTGGATTCCATATGGGAACCGTTTCTCGTACCAAACGCGAAACAAGAGCTCATCTGCCCCATCTGCCATCCGATTAGACGTGTCTGGTGTTTGTTACTGTCTTTAATCAATGTTTCCAATGCGACGCAACTTCCTCAGCTGTGAGTAGTAGCTAACTGTTTACTCCCATCGCTCCAGGCTCGTGTCATGCGCCAGAGTCTTACGCGAGGAAACAATACGCTTAGGGTTGACAACAACATTCAAAAAACATGGCGGACGAGCTCACGTGATGGTAAGTGGGATCGGCGATCCAAGATGGCAATCTCAAGACTAATATGTTAAGACTGCAATCCGAAGATGGAATGCCTCTATGCTAGTTAATTCACCAGTTGTCTGAACAAAGTAATGCGAAGGCTGCTTGTCGGTAGGGGTAAAGGATGAGATGGTAGCGAGCCGGACGGACCTTGCATTCCTACCACCACTAAAAAACTATTGTTTGAGTTAGAAAATCGTGATTTTTTAGTTAGTGTACAACATGACTGCAAACAAATGCAATCGCAAGATGCCATTCAGGTATTAGTGCTTAAAGACCGCTTTGATTAGCTTCACTTGCGTTGAAAATTTTCCCAAAGATAACAATATGATGGATCGATTACTTGACTAAAAAAACCCTATTCCGCAATATTTATCAAAATTTGTTAAAGCCGTTTTTCAGAACGCGATTACAAACAAATGAAGATGCTCTTTCGAGAAATAATTTGTATTTCTATGATCCTTATTTATTTAATCCGAAACCAAATTCTTTGAGTAAAACTGTGCAATGTTCCAAAAAGCATTATTCTTAAAAAAACATTTTGGGAAATACTTTTTTAGCACGACATGCCATTCCCGATTATTCAAGCTACAAAAGCTAAGGACTGAATAAACCTTTTAAAATGTAGTCACGCGATAAAATTGTTGATTTCACTTAGAACCTTGGTATTGTGATTGCTATTGACATTACCTTGCTTCTTATTTCATGTTCAGTTTGAAATTTACTATGACAAGTCACTAAATGAGCTGAAAATTATCATCGGTTTACTAAATGTTTCTCATTTAAATGCTTGTGTCGACCAAATGCTTATTTAAATTGTTACTGACAAAAATATGGATCCATGTTGTCTGAAATAAACAATTTATTATAATTATTATTGTTATACCAGATACTAATAAAAAAATCAATAAATTAGGTTTTTTACAATAAATATTCAAATATAAAAGTAAAATAACCAATACTTATACAAAAAATAAACTTTTGAAAAATACCAGGTCAACCCCAGCAATCATACATCATCACTCGCCAACTATAATTAAATGGCGTTTTTTGAAGCATGGCTTCTGTCGATAAGATCAAACGTAAAAGGCTGCCTAATTGTGAATTCACGCGCTAAAATATAATTTTCCTACTCCTGTACTTTTATCTGTCATTTATATAGTCACGAACACTAATATAAGAACATACATAATATGTCCGCAGAATAATCCAGAGAAAAGTCTATCTTGTCTTTGCCCCAAAACAGCACATGTGCGTTTTTGAGATAAAACGATACGGCCAGCTGCCAAAGCTTAGCGTTGCACAATCGATTTAATCATATTTTAACGATTGTGAAATAGGGACTATAAATCACCTAATGTTTTGAGAAATGATATCTGTTACCTGATTGGTCGATTCTAAAATAGCTGTATTCTGGTTGGTTGATACGAAATACAAAGTTTTTTTAAAAGATTTAAATTAGTTAAAGAGAAACACGTACCTAAAAGAACCTATCGTTCCGTTTGACAGTCGATGTGTATTGTGATTGGTGGATTTAATTTGGTGAAGTATTCTGATTGGTCAAATTAAAATGTTTTGGAATTGTAAATAATTCTATTTTTCATTCCGTCAATTTAAAAACAAAGTAAACCATAGACACATATTTTGTCATTTTCTTGTTTCCCGCTCGTTTGTTGTTCTTTACTTCGTTCGTTCGTTTATAAGTTTTTTCGCTTACTTTTGCATTTTATTTGAAACCTAGTCGTAGAAAAAGTATTGTATGCAACGTTGTATAACTAAGTCAAAAAACACTCGTGGCGCTTACCTTTACGATGTAATACACGCCACTTATATTTTTTGACCTCTCTTATACAACTATTGCATAAACTACTATTGTTTGCTCTGTTGGGACTACTTAAACTCGCCGCTGCAATTTCGCACGTTCCGACCGTCCGTTGATTTTGAGAGACTAACACCACAGGACATGAGCCTCTCCTAAGGATCGCCACAACGACCTGTCACATCACGTGCTACCTGCATCCACCAGGTTCCCGCAACCTTCATAAGGTCGTCGGACCATCTCGTGTGAGGTCTACCCACGCTGCACCTTCAGACACGTGGTCGCCATACTAGAAGCTTGTAGCCCCAATTAAAATTTGGCAATTTTTTGGGCTATGTCAGTGACTCTAGTTCTCCTGCGGATTTTGTCATTCCTGATTCTATCACGCAGAGGTACTCCAAGCATAGCCCTCTCCATCGCATTTTGAGAGACCTTGAAGTTTCTTATGAGGCCCATTGTAAACGACCACGTGTCAGCACCATAAGAGACTCGTAGAGTATGTACGAGTTAAGACCGGTTACTCTTAGGGTCGAGTGGTTGGAGCCTGCCACAAGGTTGATCTTAAGTCATTTGTGGTGAGAGTACCGACCAAAGATCTGTCGACCTTTTTAAACGAGGAATTCTGGCCGAGGGGTGTCATATTTCGGCGATTTCGTGGCCGCCGGCTAGCTGACGTCGCAAAAGTGTATAGATAGTCGTTTTAATTTTATGTTATATATCGTTATGAATGTTAGTCTTTAAGGTATTTGAAAATATGGGCCTTGTTGTCTGAAATAAAGTTTATTCTATTCTATTCTGTTCTATAAGTCATCACATTAATAATAAGTACTTTACACTTTGTAAAGTTAAGCCAAGCGAATGCTCAGTTTTATTTACGCCTGTTAACAGAAGCAACCCTAATCAACCGAACCCACGAACGGATCCGAGTGTCGGCGAACTCCAGAATAAATAAGGGCGCTTGCCGTTTGTCGCTAACACAAACAAAACAGTGCAAAGGTCTTTACACAATGTTGTAGTTCGGGAATCTCGGGCGTCTTGTGTCTGTAATGGTAATTTGGTAGGGTTGTATTCTCGCATCGATTTGTGTGAAACAACTTTTTCTTTTGTGATATGATTATCTGTTGATTACTAGTGGACAAATTGGGCATTGTAGGGGAAAATGCACGTTTTTAGGGTTCCGTATCAAAATGCTAAAAAAACCCTTATTTGAAGTCTTCAGTGTCTGCTTGTTTGTAAATCACAGCAGTATTTTCTCTGAAACTATAGAAGCTATAAACTTGAAATTTGCTATAAATGAATAACTCGCTTGCACGCATCTGTTTTTAGTGTAAACAAGTTTTTTTTTTTTTTTTTAATATATTTAAAAAGGCTCTAGACTGGGGGTTGAAAAATGAAAGTAATTGGATTACTTATAGCAAACCCCCCAACCCTTATCTCTGATTTTGATGGACCAAAAATCTGAAATAAGGGCTGATTAAAAGATTAGTAATTATTTACAATTTACGCGGAAAAAATATTTCAGTTGCAAGGGCAGGGGTGGGGTTAAACTAAGGTTTGTTTTTAAATCGACCCATTTTCAAAAATCTTCCCTTTCCCCTTCCTTTGCTTTCTTTTTTCCTTTCTTTCTTTCTTGTTTTTCTTCTTTTTTTTTTAATTCTTTTTTTATCTTCCCGTTTTTCCTTACGTAAGCCAACAATACTTGTTTCATCTAAATTTCAAGTTCTGAAGAATAGCAGTTGAATCTGTGCGATGTTTGTTAGTCAGTCATTCACAAAACAGATTCGATAGATAAAAGATAAGAGTTACCACTACGCCAGCAATAGCATTATTATTACGACATAGAAACAAAATAGTCTAGAACAATGCCAAATAGAGACCTGAATGACATATACTACTTGTAATTCAAATTTACTCACATAAAGTTCTTACATTGCAATGGCCGAAATTTTCCGACTCAAATCCAACCGTGTATAAGGCCACATATCACGAAACTCCGGCACTCACATGGGGTAATCTGCATTTA
This sequence comes from Acleris laterana, assembly GCA_963966035.1. Classification (NCBI taxonomy): domain Eukaryota; kingdom Metazoa; phylum Arthropoda; class Insecta; order Lepidoptera; family Tortricidae; genus Acleris; species Acleris laterana. The sequence continues at coordinate 3,788,169 of OZ014455.1, read as the reverse complement.
CAAAAATGGACACAACTGTTGCAAAACGTCCGTTGCATCTGCAACCTTATACGTTTCGCGAGACGGTTAAATTTGCTGTAACTTTAGGGAAGCAGATACGCCATTTTAACTGTGAGGGAATAGTAATGGTTGGGTACTATAAATCAGCGTGCTGTGAATTGACGGTCCGCGAAGCGCGATGCGCAGCTGTTTCCGCGTGGTCATACCCTCCGGCGTAAAAAGGTGTATGTGCATATAGCCGTAACGTATGATACGACGTTTTGCGCGTGAATAAATATTAGTGGGAAGTACGGTTTCGGGCCAGTTTTGAATGCAGCCGTCATTTGTTTAGGAATAGAATGGCTTAAATCTTGAGACATGTGTTATTGTTTTTATAAGCTTTTATTGAACTTGCCTTGTTTGTATGTCTGGTTTTTCGGTACAAAGGCAAGTCAGTTTTAAACCAGTAACTGTATAGGGCTGAAAGTGAAAATACGTTAGTAAACTCGAAGGTAATGCAAAATTATGGTGATCTAAGGCACGTATTAATAAACTCATCTTGGCTGAGATGCGCGTCACAAGATACGTCAAAGTAAACGTCAAACCAAAGAGCACTGTCATTTTTGACGCATCTCGAGACGAGCATTAGAGTTGAGATTAGTTTATTAATAAGGCCTTAAAATCATCGATCACGATCTCTGCCTTTTAATCAACGTAGATCCACCAAATAAGTATTCGAAGGTTTGGTTTCGATACGCAGCGAATGGGCCTAAAAACGTTTTTGGGTAAAAAAAAAAAACTTGCATTAAAAACACAACGCACAAAGTTCATATTACTTAAAAATTTATTTGGTAGGTAAATACATACTGGATTTCGACTTAGGTACCTACATGTAAAAAAACTACTAAGATTATATTATCCGTGCTTTGCATGTGTTTTTGCATATTTATTTCAGTTATTACAGGTGCTTCACCTGTTTTAAGCTGTGTATTCCCAGCGTCCAATTAGAGAATGAGAAGAAGCGGGCGGAAAACCGTGGCCGTATTTTAAGTAGTCTTACAAGCTTAAAAAAATAACACCCTGTAATGATGGAATAAAAAAAAAACAAAAAGCATTTGAAACCAAATATCGTTACCATCGTATTATAACATACAACTCTGATGTATATATCATACAGTTAATTACATGCAATTCAATGGTCCCTCGCGTGAAAGCCGCAAAAAGCACATCAAAGCCTTTTCGATCCAGCTTTATGATTTTTTCTACTCCTGTACTTTTATTAGTCTTTTACATAGTCACGAACACTATTATAAGAACATAGATAATATGACTTCAGAAAAGTCTATAACTCTATTCCCCATAACAGCTCTCGGTGTCGTAAAGTCGCCCTAACGATACGCCACAGATTACTAAGTGTAGCCTGTTAATCATATTTCCATTCCGTCAATTTAAAAACAAAGTAAACCATAGACACATATTTTGTCATTTTCTTGTTTCCCGCTCGTTTGTTGTTCTTTACTTCGTTCGTTCGTTTGTAAGTTTTTTCGCTTAATTTTGCATTTCATTTGAAACCTAGTCGTAGAAAAAGTATTGTATGCAACGGTGTATAACTAAGTCAAAAAACACTCGTGGCGCTTTCCTTTACGATGTTCGCCTTCGGCTCACATCGTAACTCACGCCACTCATATATTTTGACCTCTCTTATACAACTATTGCATAAACTACTATAAATGCCGTAATTGGTCGTTGCATTTAAGTGCTTATAAGCGTTCAATTTACTGCATTTATATTTTTTGCACCATTGAAAACCACTGCTAGGGGTATTCGGGCATTTCAAGAAGGAATTTCTTTGATCGTTGAGAATCATTATGACAAGTAATAAAAGTAGGTAGTTGGCAAGTAAACATATTTTCTTTGGTGTCAAAAGTAAGAGTTATAATAGTATTGTACTTACTGGTAAAATTGAAAAAATGAAAAACATTCGGTTAACACGTTAGCACTTTAAAATCATTTTTTTGTTTTGTTTTCTTTACGTTTTATTCGTATTTGTTTGTTCTTGCTACATACACATCACAGATAGCTGTATAATGATTGATTTCTAATCAGTTTTTTAAGAATTGTCATGGCTGATACAAAGGTTTTGGGTAGCTTTGACTTTTATTACTCCGGAAACTACGTTACAATAAACAAGTATTGATTGATCATGATAAACCATTCCCTACTGAAATGAGCATTAAAAAAAAAACCTGTTTGTGCAAAATGTGGCAAATTAACAACAAGTTTTCATTTGTTAGTAATTCTGTAGCTCTGCCTACCCCACTTTGGGAATGAAGGCGTGAAGGTATATATATGTATGTATGTAGGTTTTTAAAAGTATTTAAAAAAAAATAGGGTTGTCTGTATCTTTACTGTTTGTAGACTAAAAACATATAAGTTATTCTGAGACTATAAAATACAAATATTTTCAATTTTACATATTTAATTCGAAAAAAAATCTAGTATACCAAAAATGTCCTAAATTCAATCGGTTCATATCAAAATGGTTCACATCGGCACAGCCGATGGGTAAATCTACCAATCACGGAGCAAATATCTGGCTAAGCGCGCCATTGAGTGTCGGCTCAACTCAGATCAACGGCGTTACTCCCTAACGCACAGTTACCGACGCCCGAATATATTATCCAAAAAGACCTAAGTCTAAAGGTATCAGATACGCTCTTAAGCCTTTCTTTTTGCGGCGCTTTTTGTCGGCATTGGTCTCGTTTTGGAAAGTGCTGGTAGATGAAGCGCGTTCGACCTTTAATGTCACTTGAATTTACACGAACTGAACACCCTCTTACCACAATGTATAGTGCAATAGGAAACCCGATTATCGATTTAGTCAATGCATTAAATAATAACACTCTGTAAATACACTCGGTGCAGATAGCGGAGGAACTCAACGGTCGTCAATGTTCGTGGGATCTCGATTTACTTTGATTTAACTTCAAACCGACATTTTGATGTATATAATTATTATTACTACTGGGACCTGTACATCCCTGTGACATTTAAATTATATAGCTTAAGTTTAGTATTGTAATTAGTGATTTATTTTAAAAAAAACGGCTTACTGTTGAGTTTCTTGCGGCGCTTCTTCTCAACAGTGGTCTCTTTGGAAGCGCTGGTAAACTCAGACTTGTAAAAGTGCCTACAGGGCCTACTTACAGAATAAATGATTTGAATTTTGAATTTTGAATTTAAACTTCTTTGATTTTGGCCAACTTTTTGTCTAGAACTGGATAATTATACTAGAAAAATGTAATTGTGTACTATTCTGCCTAAACTTATATCTTAAATGATACAGTAATGTGAACTAGGCTATTGATGTTAATTGCTGAAATAAACAATTGATTGATTGATTTGTTTTTGTAAAAAAAAAAATCTAAAGTGTACAATAATTACCGTCTCCCCCAGTTATCTCCGAAGTTTATAGACCAAAAACTTTGAAAAAAACTTGACTTAAAGATAACTATTTATTTTCTTTGCCAAAAATTATATTATGTTGCAAAAAACAGTTTCGGAAAAAAAACTTTCAAAATCTGTGTAAAAATTTACGCAAATTTAAATGGACGTTATTGCAACGAAATAAAGATCATAAAAAAATACTGGGTATTAACTTTTTTGTTTTCCCAATCATAATTAATATCTTAAATACGGAACCCTCTGTGCACGAGGACGGCTCGCACTTAACCAGTTTTTCGTAAGATTATAAATGCTTTAAAAAACAAAAATCACTTCACGCGTTCGCCAGGTAGGTTCTAACTTTTCTTATGTGACGACGCGCTGGCCTAGTGGGTTGACCCTGCCTACGAAGCTAGTGGTCCTGGGTTCGAATCCCGGTAAGGGCAGATATTTGTGTGATGAGCGCGAATATTTGTTCCTGAGTCATGGATGTTTTCTATATATTTAAGTATATATTTCTCTATATAAGTATTTATATCGTTGCCTAGTACCCATAGTACAAACCTACAGCTTAGTTTGGGACTAGGTCAATTGGTGTGAGATTGTCCCCTTATACTTATTTATTATCATTTATTATATATGAGGTTACGAAAGTAAAATAAAATAATAGTACTCGTATCACGTAGTCACGAGATTAAATTTGGTACCCACCTTAGGTCCAAAGTCAATCTGACATTCTAGAACAATAAGGTTGAGTTTCCTAAAAGTTACAAATGACTTGACATCTCTAATGACATTGACGACTTCAAGCATATTTTTCTTGAAATGGGTCCCAAATTAACGCTCGTGACCGTACATAGACAATGGCTTTGTAGATAAGCTCAGTTCAAAAAATAAAGACTAAACGTCAGTACATAATACAAGGTAACAGTGTAAAAATAATGATTACAGATTCGGTGAAAAAGACGCGACCACGGCTCACTCACGCGCCGCTTCACAATCCTGGGTAGCCAGTGGTGAAATTTAATAACACGGCTGAAGGGTTCCGTTTACGCCATAATTTTTGCTCCAGTGAGTCCTACGCCTAATAAATGTTATTGGTATTTTGTTTTTGGTCCTTATGAAATTTCTTTATTAAAAAGGGTCAGTGGTTTGTGTTAAAAGGAGTTTTTGTGAAACGTTGTGATTATAGGTAAGTATTAAAGCTTATTCAAGGCTTGGGAAGAGGAGGGAAGAATTAATTTTACTTATTTCTGTTTTTATTTACGTTAAAAAAAAGTGAATGAGTAATTTCTTTTTTTTTGTGTGGCTCTATTCTACTTGCTCGGTAAAATCATAATTGCTTTTGACATGTTAAATAATAAGAACCTAGAAATAAGACCTATCATTACAAGAATACAGTGACATGTCAAAATCAATATGGTTTTACCGATTAGAATGGTGCCGTCTACTTTTCAGCCTACTCTAAGAAATCTCTGAAAAGGAAACACTCTTTTAACCTATCCTGTTAACATTAAGTTTCTAATTAAAGCCCGACTCAGCTGCCTCTACGCTTTCAAAACCAAGGACTACCATATCGTGTCAATATTCTACTGGAAGCAGACGCACTGGCATTCAAGGTGAATAGTGTAATTGCAGTTTGCAGCTTAGAAATCCCTTGCGTAAGTAAACTTGGCTCTAACTTAATTGTGTCTTGGACACACGTAAGTTAAAACGGTCTTGTGATCACACATGTGAAAGGTTTCTTACAAGATTTAATTTAACTTTACTTGTACAGTCAGCATCAAAGGTAACTAAGCTGAATAACATGCTTAAAATTATATAGACACCACGTATTCCCTTGACAAAAGAATCGAGTGCAGATCATTTTGATCTCTTGAATTTTGCAAGTTGATTTTGAACCAGTTCCCGTGGTTACGTATCAGAACGCCTAAAATTAATAAGCCTAATGTATCTAAATACCTACACTTTCATAATCCCTAATGGTGTTTTTTACAGAAACCGAAAACTTTTCATAATTTTTTAAAATGCAATGTATAGAACTCATTTAGGTCAGATTAGGTTAGTTTTACAACAATCCTGAAAAATGTACGATTTTAATAAAAAAGACCATTAGGTATTATGAAATTTTAGGGATTATGATACATTAGGCTTATTAATTTTAGGCGTTCTGGTACGTAACCGTTCCCGTCAATTGACAAGATTTCATATTTTCAAGACTTTAATTTTATTCGTTGTATAGATACTGTTTGGAAGGACGAAGACACTAATAGTTTTAAATTTTCTCTAGAGTGAATAATTATTTTATTATTAATTTATTAAGATGTACTTATTCTAAAAGGGCGTAACTTCATTTCTACGACACAATGGACATATTACGTTAGTCCAATCTGTATATAAAAAGATAAAAAAGTATCATGTCAACCGATAATTCTCTAAGGGCCACTTGCACGAAAAGTTTAACCCTGGGTTAAGACACTAACTCGAGTTAAAATTACAGTTTTCGTATGAATCTGACGTCTGCTAACTCGAGTTAGTGCCTTAACCCAGGGTTAAATTCTGCGTGCAAGTGGCCCTAAGTATCTATCCATCTGTCAATAGTGTCAATGTCAAATTTGAAGTATGACTGCTTTTTTTCTCGTGAAAAAGGCAATGGTATTATATCTATTCAAGCATAGTATTGGTAAAACTCGATATTTTTCTTAACTTACTTGTAATTTTGTAAATAAAGAAACATAAATATAAATAAATATTTTGCCGTGTTCAGGAGGTAAAACCCTTTCGATTCGTATAGTAATTTGCAGGTGTCACCAAAATGAAATGTTGTCAATTGAATGGACTGAAATTCGAAATACTTGTGTAAAACCGATGACAATGCAATATTATGGTACGATCGAGCTGATCTGATGATGGAGTCTGAAGGTGCCGACGAGATCTTTGCTGTACTTAATATGTACAGTCGACGCCATAAATATGTTTACACTTAAGTACCTTGTCTATTTAGCGTCATGTTTAAACTGCCATTTGAAATTGTCATAGCGGGTAGAGTGACGAGGTACTAAAGTGTAAACATATTTTATGGCGTCGACTGTACCTACCCGACGAGATTGAGCTCGTTAGTTTCGTCTTGATAAACATTATGATGTCTAAGCGAAAAAAAAATATGGACAAGAAAAACTCGCCCAAAAATGTAATTTTTAACAGAAACTTTCGTTTCTGTGGCATCGTAGCTCCCGAAAGGATATACAAAATCGGATGCGGTATTTTTTAAGGTTCACTCGAAGTGATGCCAACAGAATCCTATTAATATTCCTACACAGTCCGTGTGTCCGTCTGTCCTAACCTCTAGTTTTGGCGTGATTGAGTAACAAACATCCAAACTTTCGCATTTATAATGTATTTATAAGATTTTGTTTTACAAAGTAATGCATAATGTACAACTTTAAGTTACTATTTTGTCGAGCAGACTTTCGTATTAAAAAAAAGCTAAGCAAATTAAAATGTGTGTTAAAAACGTAAACATTTTAATAAGTAAGTAATAAGGTCAAAATAGTTAAGATTATAAATTAATTATTCCCAAACTTAAGTCTCGGCAGATAAAACTTTTGTAATAAATAAATTTGCCCGCTTTTATTAACTTGTAAGCTAAAGTTATTTATGAAGAATTCCATTAAGTTGGCGCAAAAATTCTGAAATTATCCCAGGAAGCAAATATTGCCAGAGCTGGGCAAACAAAATTATTGATATGGTTTAGGCCGGACTCTACTCTACCAGCAATATTGCACCAAAACTACGATACAAAAAATATTTACTTGCTAAATTTTGATCACCTAGTCTGGAAAACCGACATATTCAAGTTTAAAAAAATAACCATTTATTTTTCTGAACACGTTAGTACAAAAGTTTAACGTCAACCTATTTGTTTGGCTTGACATGTAATCTGAGTTTATTGCTTTCTCTACGTTGCGTTTACATAATGCGTACTCATTAATAAAATTCCACAGTAAACACCTAAAATAATATAAATTACAATTAAAAATTAAAACTAAGCTACCAACTTACAAAATAATCATATAGGTACAAGCATTGCTAGCCAGATTTTTGAATGGCACGAAGAATGGGGCTCTATGCTACTCGGTAAAAGCATATTGCTTTTCATATGTTATTGTATTGTCAACGTTATGAGCCGAGCCGCACAAAAAAAAGAAATTACTCGTTTACAAATCTTACAATACCTGTCAATAGTGACAGCATTGACGATGCCCCGGCGACAAAGTCGGTGACCCTTATTATTCTTAGTGAAAATACTTTTATTAGTAAACGTAAATAGCACAAGTCCGCTTTAAACGCCTTGACCTTATCTTCCATAGTAATTGAAAATGACAGATATTTAGTACCTACCTCACTAATCGAAAAGTAAACAAAAAAATAAATATGCATTGCATTCATTTTAGTTATAGCATTTGCGGTAATAAAAAACTATCCATTTTTTCTTCATCAATGGGCAATGGATGAAAAATTTAAAAGTGCTTGAATATTTTTATATCGGTAGGAATAGCGTTCCTTATTAACAGGATAAAATTACAGATTTTTAGGTATCGTCTAACATTAATAAATAAATAATTCGTTTGAACTCGAACAATTTGTCTCCTATACATAAGTATGGTTTAAATTCTTTGGTCCGATAAAAAAATTAAAAAAAAAACTGCCGTTGTTACTCTGTCAAAACTGTCAATGTAATTCTAACCTCTCTCTGGGCTTATTAATATCGTTTGCGTTTGGATGTATCTTATATTTTACGACTGCTTACTCACACCGGACCTTTGATATTGTCTTCTTAAACGACGACCTCAGCTTTGGACTCAGGATTTGATATTGATTGTTAGCCTTTACGACGACCACTACACACGTACCTAAACAGGACCGGAACTTGTATTGTATTTGCCTAAATTATTTTGTGTTGATTACCTTGGATTCTACTGACTAGGTACAGAGAACCAGTTAAGACATGTTTTCTGCAGACATGTTCTCATAACGACGTGATATAATTGCATGTGGTCTTATTAATCTACAGGAACCCATAATAAAATAAATTTAATACATTATTATTTTTTGTCAAAGTATGTGCTTCATTAATAGGATCACTAGGTTTTAGTATTAAAATATAGAAATAAAAATATTACCTTGAAGTTGAAGATGAGGTTCTTCAACTTCAAGGCAATCACAGCAAAACAGCAACTGATTGATTTGATTTTTGGTATGATAGATAGAAGTAGTATAATAGTTGAATTAAGTTAAATAAAAAAATTATGAGAGTAAATCCTGCTAATTTGAATAGCAAGAAGTCCATTTTTGTTTAGTTTTCCCTTGTCAACAGGAGCATAATTGTGTCCTGCTATAATTGAAATGGTTTCATTATTATTGCATTACACTTATAGCTGACCCAGCTTTACACCTGAATGAATTATACCTACACCGAAACCTTCCTCATTAACCACTCCATCGATTGGTCGAAACCGTAAATCATATAACCGGTCGAGACTTGTATATGCTTGTTTGTGATGTTTGGTTATTTTCAGTGTGATTCGGCAAGTCAGTATGAATTTCAAAGAGGACATAAGGCAGCAATGATAAAACCTGCAGTAAGAAGTGTAGGCTGCGCAGCCAATGTTTAAGCAGTATCTTTAGCTGCAAAAGTAATGCCGAGCCAGTTCATTCAAGTGCCTTTTCGATACCAACACTGTTTGAGCCTTCAAGCCCTTCATTCTCAACCTCATCAAGCAACAAGAAAATAGTTGCACAGCACAGAATAATAACTCCATACCGCTAAAGTGGTCCCTTTTCCAGTCACATTTAACCTCGTAGGTCCCAACGTACTACAAACAGCCAGTAATTACCACTAGCTTTTACAAAAAACAAATATTGCCTTGAAGTTGAAGATGAGGTTCATCAACTTCAAGGCAATATTTGTTTTTTGTAAAAGCTAGTGGTAGTTATTTTAATGCTGAGGACAAAAGGAAGGAAAGTAATCAGTCATACTAATTATAATAAATGTGAAAGTATGTTTATCCTTCTTTCACAGCAAAACAAAGCAACTGATTGATTTTATTTTTGGTATGATAGATAGAAGTAGTATAATAGTTGAATTAAGTTAAATAAAAAAATTATGAGAATAGTTCTTTTATTATTACCTACAGATATACTTGTAATAGGTAACACTTAATTGATGGTCCCAGAAGTTAGAAGAAATAATACAACTTAATGATTAATTAAGTGAAATTTGTTTACTTTATTCATATTTATAATTATTTATATCTGATATGGGACATTTCACCTCTACAACAAAATCTCCACCTCCACATACTCCATCAGGAGATGCCCCAAAGATTCCATTTATCAGCATGAAACATGATTCATCAATTATTTTATTTAAATCCTTCTCTATTTTTTCTAAATGTTTTCCCCTTTTCATGGCTTTGGTTTCATGATATTTGTAGCCACCTTATATTTTTTGCACAAGGCACATCAGGCGTGCCACAGTGGGTCATCTCATATATTTTGGAACCTGTAGTTCGACCTTGCCTCATTGCATGCCACAATGGTCAATAGTCGTCGTTTAAGAAGGCAATATCAATGGTCCGGCGTGAGTAAGCAGTCGTAAAATATAAGATACATCCAAACGCAAACGATAATAATAAGCCCAGAGAGAGGTTAAAATTACATTGACAGTTTTGACAGAATAACAACGGCAGTTTTTTTTTAATTTTTTTATCGGACAACAGAGTTTAAGCCATACTTACGTATAGGAGACAAATTGTTCGCGTTCAAACGAATTATTTATTTATTAATGATAGACGATACCTAAAAATCTGTAATTTTTTCCTGTTAATAAGGAACGTTATTCCTACCGATATAAAAATATTCAAGCACTTTTAAATTTTTCATCCATTGCCCATTGACTAAGGAATAGAAAGTAGAACAACCCTGAAAACCCTCAGGCTAATGCCGAAACTTAAATATTAAACGGCGAACTTATGAACGGTAATATTTCCGTATATTGACTTTTAAAATCAAATCAAATCGGAGAAATACTAGAAAAGGGCCGAATCTTAAGTACCCGAAACTGACGTGCGTGCATGAGTCGATGTATGAATGTGGAAGAATTGAAAGAAATTTCAAACACACACAACAGAATTATTAAAAAGTTTTGATAGTTGTTGGAAATTCTGTAGCTCTCCACTCCACTCTGGGAATAAAGGCGCGAAATTATGTATGTATGTCTGTGAAAGAAATTTGTCAAGATCGTAGAAAGTGGAAAGAAGTGGTCTCTGCCTACCGCTCTGGGAAACAGGCATGTCTTAATTTATGTATGTATGTATCGACGTTCAGTTTCAACTTCACGACCTAATGCGTACCAGGATGTAAGAATTCAAAGGAGCGTAACCAAACGTTTAATGTACGCTCAATAGAAATTAAATTCGGTCACGGTGTACGTAAATTTGTACAAAGCTTTATAGTAAATGACTTTTCATCACACTTGCTCGTAAATAGTGTCCTAACATGCTAGAAAAATCGACCGTAAATCCAAAATAATACCCGCGGGCCTTTTTTTACCATTACGCTTCTAACGTACGTAATAGCTTTTTTTTTAAATGTTACACGTGGACTCAAACTATCACAATACGTCAGGTCCCCAATTCTTGTGCCATTCGATATGAAGTTTCATTCGAGATGAAATGTCAGTAGCATACAATTTCCTAAAAATCTCGCATATAAACTATTGATCTCGACTGTCACTAGAATCGGACTCCGAACCCGTTTGACATTAGCTGTGGTAAGTCACAGACAATGATGTAGTCTGCCGAGACATATCCTATAATCTGTGGTCTGCCGCTAATAAGTTAAAAATATGATCTTTTGTCTGATTTTATTTCATTTCCTCGCAATTGTGATGAAAAACATTGTATCGTACTTCACAATGTTGCAAAGCCAGACAAACACAAACAGACTGACAGACAAAAAAGTCAAAGGAACCAACTTAAAACGTTAAATTTACTTAATGGCGGTTACTATAAAAGTGTAGGGAATTATTCCAAGGCCATGTTGAAGGAAAAAAGGGAATGGAAACAGATGATGCCTGTACATAAATCGAGGCCAAACCAACGAATTTTATTATCAAGCTCCTATCATAAAATTACGTACCCTTGGGTTTGACTTACCTATTCCTAATTTTAGCCAAGAGGGCCCAGACAAGATGCACTACGCTAGCTAGCGTTTCTCTTCGTTTCGTTTCTAAACCAATCGCGTCACTGGTAGGTGACTTGATACGAAAAGTCACTTGATGTGCCAGTGACACGATTGGTTTAAAAACTAAACGAAGAGAAATGAAAGTTAGCATAATGCATCTTGTCTGGGTCCTCAGTACAGTAACAAGAAGTAGCCTGACAGACAAGGTGTAAAATGGCTATGACTCTCCTTGGATAAAAACTAAACGCTACCTCGGATTTCAAAGTGTGTCAAATCGTTTAGTCTACAAGAACTAAGAACCTTAATGGATACCTATGTGAAAATCATTACTCTCTCTCTTCGACGGTCGGGTAAAAAAGATTCAAGCTGTTCTAGGAAGCCCGAAAACGTTACCACACCGAGACAGATATCCCTCTACCCTGGCCTGGACTGTTAGATCGAATGTGTAGTTTAAACAATTCGAGTGTATCACTGGGTCGCAATAAACGGAATTTATTATGTGTCCCAGGTATTTTTATGCGATCAGAGGGAAGATTTGTCGTGCCTCCCTGATTTCCCCCGGGAACCCTACGTTTAGCCACTTCGCGTATGCCTTTATTTCAATCACTCGATGGCCGTTCGAATCCTGTTAAAAATTTAGCTATACGGATTTTTGTAGTGTTTTGATGTTTGGAGTGGAATTACGAGACACATACAGTCATAAAGCGTACATAGGGTGATAGATGTAATAAATCTACGTGACGAAGAAACTGGAAAAAAGTGGTTAACCGAACCTAACCTCACCTGTATGTAAGAAAAAAGACGAACTAAGAACTTCCCGAAAGAAATGGTCTCTGCCTTCCCTTCTGGGAAACAAGCATGAATTAATGTATGTATGTATGTATTTTGTTGTAACGTAATAAATAGATTTATTCGCACATATTAAACGTTGAATAAAAGCAATTCAAGAAATTAAATACAATTTGTGTCCAGAACAAACAATAATGTTAAAATAAAAAAGTTATTAAATGATAAAACATAACAAAACTCTACTAACACACCAAGACGTACAAAATATAACGCTCATCTTTGAAACTTTTCTAACCCACCTGCTCACCTGACTTGTTTCAAAATACCTTCCTTTGTTTCCTCGTCTTGATTAAAGAGTGTGCGTGCTGCCCAATTATCCGAAAGTACGTACATCTTTGCGGATGCACGCTCCGCACATACTACCCCATTAACGTGCTTTGCCTGCGCTCCATAACAATAAATCTTCTTGATTGTTCTATTCATTTCGACAAGGGAGGAGAGAGCTTTCGGCCTTCGGGTTTGGTTTCGCCGAATATATAAATTTGAGATATTTAGTAGGTTCAGCTCTTCCAACAACTTCGGATTCGTATCTTGTGATAGTTTAGTCGAGTTTTCTCGAACCTGAAAGACTTTTTAACACTCCTTGCACTGTAAATATAACGGATTTTGATTGGTCCGTGGAAATGCATTTTAGAATGCGAGATATTCTAATCTTAACTCTAGGCAAATTGCCCACATTTATGTTTTGGTCGAGATATGAACCAATTAAAGTTTCAATACATATGTTTATTCTAGTTTAAAAAATGACTAGTGTTTGCTCTAAGAAATTACCAGTATTCCTTCCAGAACTTTCCAGTTTGAAGGAACAATAAGCAATTTAAACCGATTTCAAAAAATGTGCTATTTTTTTAAACGTGTTTTACCCGGTCACTCAAATAAAGAAGGACCAATTTAGTGTTTTTTTTTAACATTTTATGTATAAGACGCTTTTATTGAGGACGTACAAAGAATTTATTATGAAAAAAACTTTATGACAAAATCCGTTAGAATCCAATAAATTGTAAATCCGTGAAAATACAATTAAATAAATCCTGTAAATTTTCATATTTATGATATATTATGTATTTAATTATAAGTATTTAAAGTAGGAGTATAGTATAAAAGATGAGGCAAAAATTGCGTAAGTATCAGAATAATTAGTCAATGGTCGGTTTTGACGCTGGTTTGCCGAATTAGGCTAAATGCTCAATCACTAGTACGTATTTCTAATTCGAATGCGTAGGAGTTTATGTGGGGGCAGTTTGCAGTGCTGGCTATAAATAGCAATACGTGCTATTCTTACAGCAATCACTTTCAGACATTTTAAGTGATTCTTTAAGGTTTTTTTTTACAATTGTAGCCTAGGATTTCATTGTCTATTTATAAATTATGAAAGGTGACTGCTGACATGAGAACTTTTACATAAGTTGTTCATTTTAGCCTACGTTTTTTTTATTTATGTGAGTAAAATACATTGACAATAGAACGTTTATTCTCGTAGTGCGGTATCAATCATAAAAATATTTTTTTCTGACGTTAGTACGGTCAAGGAAATTGATTCCTAAACCACTTTGAACTATGCCAAAGTTACGTAATCAATCAAAACGTAAGTGACTTCTTATGATTCTATTTACGGTGTCACTTTGACTTAGTCTAAAGTAGTCAATTTCCTTGACGGATTTGACAGAAGCGCGTGGAGCTGCTAACCCCATGTGCTTCTGTTTAGTCCATTGGGGAAAATTCTCTTTTACCGAACAATTGGTCTTCGCGTATGATTTCCACGGACTTATTGCTCTAATAAGTTCATGGGAGTGTCTACCGATATAAATAACTGGACATTGGCGAAATACACCTTAACAGGAGCGAAAGCCATTAATTAAAATAAAATAAAAAAACCTTGACGGTACTAGATAATGATTGACCGTCGATCGCGGATGATAAAGTCATTTCATTATTTAAACCAATAATCAAAATAACACAATAAGTGACCTATACTCTGATTTTCCTACGATGATGCCTATGACAACTGTATTTCGTAATTACATCATCATCATCACTTACTATACTCACAAGCGTTTGTTTAAAAATACTATTAATTATTGAAATCCCTGAACGTCGTAGCTAGGCTTTTACTGATGTAATTTTTGTGTAAACTTCAAGAAATAAAGCTGTCACAGGATCCTTTTAGAAACATCAGAGTACGAGTATAGTGAATAACGTTACCACACGCAACAAGTCGTCTTTATTGAACTTGATTTGTTTTGGATTTATCACCCGTAGCCTATACAGATACCGACTATTGGGTATACGAAGGTAAATCCCCACTATAGGTAAACAAAGGTAAGACCAGTTTCAATAGTCTGCAGTCAGCACAATAGGGCCCATCGATTGTCATTGCGATCCACGAACCCTGATGCCCTACTTTGAAAATCGATGTTCGAAGTCACGTTAGCTCTATCCCTGTCACATGTCATTCGAGACTAAATCGAGAGAAAGTGATGGAGATAACGTAACTGCGAGCTTCGATTTTAAAAGTAGGGCCTCTGTTCGTTTACCGCAACTCCATGTGATGAAACTCATTCAAATAATATACTTTACCTGTATATTTCTTCGTTTGGAAGACTTTAGACTTGGGACTTTTCGTTTCAGAATTTAATATAATAAAAATAATTTTGTGTATTTGTGTATTCGTTGAGGTGATGTTTTATTTATTTTTGAGTGAAAACGTGCAGTGTTTTTAATGTTTTTTAGGGCTGATTTTTCAATGTCCAGACAACACTATCTGTCAGGTAAATTATAGCTGTCCCTTTCTTTGTCATAAGAAAGATAAGGACAGAGCTACAATTTACCTGACAGAAAATGTTATCTGGACATTGAAAAATCAGCCCTAAACTGACCAATCATCACCCATGAACAACTTTAGATAATCTTTTACAAGGATCGTCCCGATCGCTACCACCATCACATGCACCTACCGCCAAGCAACAGGGGTCGTATTGTTGTGTTTCGATGTGGGTACAACACAAAAGGTGAAGTTACTAGCATAGAGGCATTCCATCTTACAATTAGTCCTAAAAGTATGTAACGAATTTGTGGTCAGAGAATTGCAATCTTTAGATTGTAGCTTTGAGGATGCGAATATCTATGGATCACAGATCCCACTTATAGCCAGGTGGGCTGTGTGCTCGTTTGCCTCTTTCATGCTATAAAAAGACATATTTCTATGTTTATCTTACCCTCACACTTCAATTAGTCATGCCATAATAGTAGTTTATGAAATTGTTGCATAATGAGCGGTTTTAAAACACGAGTGTGTGTTTAAGAACCGAGCCGCCAGGCGAGCTTTTTAATAGTATCACACGAGTGTTTTAATACCTAGTTAGTTCGTTTTGATGACGCGATAGCCTAGTTGGTAGTGACCCTGCCTACGAAGCTAGAGGTCCTGGGTTTAAATCCCGGTAAGGGCAGATATTTGTGTGATGAGCGCAAATATTTTGTTCCTGAGTCATGGATGTTTTCTATGTATTAAGTATATATTTCTCTATTTAAGTATTTATATCGTTGTCTAGTACCCATAGTACAAGCCTAGAGCTTAGTTTGGGACTAGGTCAATTGGTGTGACATAGGCCCTTGATATTATTATTATTATTATTATTATGTGCAGTTTCATACACTACTTTATCTACTTTCATACATTACAACAAAACGTATTCAATGAATGGCATCAAAACCGAGCACATCACCGCACATGCGTAAAAGCGGGCGCTATCCCAGACAAGTAAAAATTGGAATCTTTTTTTTTGTAATGCTGTAAAAATTACGCGAAACGCTTGCTGACGTTAACTTTTTGGATTAACTTGTATCGTAATGGTAAAAAAATTACTTTATTACATTATTTTGTTAGAGAAATAATGTTTTTGAAAAATGAAAAAGTGTTTTTTTTAAATTTCGGTATTATGTTTATAAAGTATGCCAATATAAATTCCTTTTGAAGTTTATAATTCGAACTTTACGATATGAGAGTAGATAAAACTATTTTCACGATCAAACTACAGCGATTTCCTTTTTATTTACAAACCCTAGTAAAACAAACAACGCTCAACACACACATAAAATAAGTAAACTTTCGTATGTCCACATTTCAGGTTGTCACATAACCGTTCAACTACCGGACCTCACTCAATCTGAAGGCACTTGATCAGCACTTTGTTGACCCGTCCCGGCCCCGGATATAACGGTTATCCCGGTTCTTTGCGCAAATTTGTGTTTATTTACAAACGCGCTTGACAATTTTAGTAAGACACGCCGATAGCGTTTTGTTTTTGGCCGGTATACGGCGGGGATTTGCTTGGTGTTATTGAATACTCGTATGTGTGCAGACAATTTCCCAAACTGTCCAGTCACCTTTATAATACTATAAATAAACACTTACATATTTATAGAAACGATTATCATCACTGTAAAATGATCATACCAAAATGGCTTCAAAATAAAAATTATAATGAGATTGAGCGACTATTAGTACAGTGACAAAACACACCCACACATACACACAATTCACACACACACACGCACACAAGCACACATGCACACACACACAGTCAGGATAATATTTTATTTTATTAATGCTAAGTACCTATCATTTATGTTGATTTTTGGAAGAGCGAGGCGTCCCAACACAGACTTTTTAAGTCTAAAGGGAGGCCTCAGCAACTGTTATTTTATAAATTGGCTAAGTGATACTAAATAAATTTTGATTTTTGATTTTGATTTGATTTTGAAGCCTCGAGAAATATTAACAGTATTTATTTTATGGTTTTGGACTGACCTGTTATCTTGTAACATCATTATCTAAATGTACGATACAATTTGAAATAAAACAGTAGATTGTTAACCAAAGGTTAGTAGATCGTTAAATGAAAGTGATCAATTGCAACCCGAGATGTTTAGGCTGCACGAGCGATAACGAGTACGCCTATAGTTCGTGGGTGCAATTGATACTTTCGCCCGAGTTAAACACATTTAATTTCTATTATGAGGAGAGTAAAAAAAAGAAGGTCGTTTATAACAATTTTCAAACAAATATATAACGTGAAATACATATACATATATAGGAGTGCATAAACATGAAAGTACATTGCTGTGACGTGTAGGAGACATCCGCGCTGTGCGCCGCACCGCCTGCTATCTGAGTTGCGCTATACAGTGTGTTACCGGCATGCGGGCATTTATTAAATCTGCCGATAATACGCTGCTTTAGCAATTGTTTGCAAGTATTATCAATTAAAAAATAATTAAATAACTTCAAAATATTTTTTTTAGATACTGTCCATTTTTAATGTAGTACATGTGCTGCGTGTTCATCGTTATCAGTATCGCTGTTGCTTAGTACAAGGCATGTCGTGGTACGGGGGCGAAACATAATAATCAAAGTATCCGTCGACTGTCATTTACACTTGTCAAATTGCTATGCTTTACATTACCGGCAACTAAAATTTTGTTAGAAAGGTAACAAAGTGAAAATTTGTTTATTAATTAAATTAATGTCATAGTTACGTTACAGATATACGTTATTTTAATTTACTTTAAAAAAAGCCTAGGTGCTGGTAACACACTGTATACGCACCTCCTAATTACCGCTGCGCTCCTGGTACTTTATATACATGCAATAACTTTTCTTCCCTAAGGTGGATATGTATCACATTTTAGACATGAAAAATAAATAAACGAATATGATTATTTTGTGAACGTACTACCAAATATAAATTAGAATTAATGAATACTTCCTGGTACAGCCGTGTTTTAAGCGGGAATAAGACTGGCAATTAAAATGGCGGAAGTTGCTGGCTCTTACTTTAACTTCAAGTCTAGAGCAAGAAGCCAGGTGCAGCAATTTTGCTCTTTTTCTAGGGAACACCTCAATTTTTTTCCTAAACTTATGATAGGCTGGAGCTATTTTAGATTAATGCATAATTTAATAGTCTTACGTAGGTTATGTTAATTTTTATTAATAAGCGATGACAAAAAGTTAAGTCTTTGATCAAAAAATGGCGTTCGGAGTTATGAAAGTTGGGAATTTTGATCAATTCGGAATTATAACTCTTCGGAATTATGTAGTGTACCCCTTTTCCTAACTTATAGTTACAGTAAGCCAGGATTTAACTGATGCAATTTTTATTCCTTGTCTAAACCTAGCTTTATGTTCTTTCCTTTTCCTTTAATGGTTCATTTATAAATATATAGATCCGCTGACTCTTCCATTATAACGGCAACACTGCCTTTAAAAAACAACGGCTAAAAAATTTATAAGGATGATATAAAAGCAGTGCAGAGCAGTGATAGTCCAGAGTTCGATAAGGAATTGGTAGAAGAGGAACTCTGCCCTGCTAAGACAAATGGCAGTAACTCAGATAAAACTCCTGTAGCAAATGCAACCTTATTATTAACGTGAGAGGATTGAATCTGCTTTGGCTATTGAATGTGACAAACTGCCTATTGACTTATGAGGGTAGAACAGAACTGTCGTCTGACTATTAAAAAGCTAATTTATATTTGTAGCACTTACGTAATGAAAAGTGAATGAAAAGTCAACATAACATTTTATTGAATATCTAATGGAATTGTTTCTCTATGCTTGTTTTCTTGAGGATTTCATTCCTAAAATAAGAATGTTCAGTAACGTCTCATTAATTTTTTAATCTGGTATTGTCAAAAGAACTGTCAGATTTAACTAACGGTGTCACCATAGACTAGCAACATTGATAGAATACACGAATCTTATTTTGTACTATAATATTAAGTTAGTGACAAATAACAAGTTACAGATAGACCAAGACCGGTTATCATTCGTCGTAGATAACGTAATTAATAAATTATTCATAACAAAATAGGGTTCTTTATGTTGTACGTGCTTTAAGACTTCAATTAATAAAAAAAACATTTTAATTAGAAGTACCAAAACTGATACTTCATGAATGGTTTATTTAAATTTCAGCGGTTTTAACCAAAGGCTTCGTATATCCGACAATGCAACGATTTACAAAAAAAAACTTACACAATTAAGTTTTGTATTAATTACCACAGTGTTTCGTAAAACTTAAATTGTCCACGTTCTACAATATAAGATGGATCGCACTTAACTATTTTTTTCACTACACCTGCACTTGTGTCAATAAAGTTACGACCAACGTGTTTAAAATTCGCATACTAATTTACTCAGAAACAAGTTTTAACCATTTGTTAAACACGTTTCCAAATTATCGCAAGTGGAAAATGTTTGTTATATTGCTTCAACTCGTCGCCGTTGTAGTATCAGCCGAAGCATTTTATGGTGATAATATAAGTGAAAGTAATATTCCTGAAGATGGAAAACTAGATTTTACTGGATTAGCTTATAAATATGGATTAAACGCTGAAACCATTGAAATCGTCACTGAAGATGGTTACGTATTAACGACTTTTCATATACAAGGGAACAAGCAACCAGTGATACTTGGACACGGATTGGGCGATTCATCGAATACTTGGCTTGTGAGAGGTAACAAATCCTTGGCCGTAGCACTGGCTAAAGAAGGCTACGACTTGTGGTTCATTAACGTACGAGGAAATAGGTATGGAAGAAGGCACCGCTATCTCAATCCTAACACAGATAAAAAATTCTGGGATTTCAGCTTCCATGAAATGGGCTTATACGACTGGCCAGCTATGATTGATCGAGTTTTAGAAGAAACTAAAGCAACTAAAGTTGATGTTATCGGACATACAATAAGTGTAACATCGTTGATAGTTCTAATGTCTTTGAAACCAGAATATAATGACAAAGTTAACTTAAACATTGGTCTAGCAGCAATAACGTATTTGGATCACCCTGGACCTCTTTTCTCGGCGTTGACGAAGATACTTCCAGTAATTACAACGTTTTTAGACGTGATTGGAATTGGGGAAGTGTTTGCAGATCATAGCGCTGAAAAACAGCTTTTTGAGTTTGTTTGCAGTCAAAAACCGATTGGAGAAGTAGCTTGCAATTTAGCTTTGGGTTTACTAGATGGGTATGATCCAGACGGCATAGAGCCAGAGTTTTTCCCCACTCTTATTGGCCAATATCCTGCTGGAATGTCAGTCAAAACCCTACAGCATTTCGATCAAGTAGTGTTGTCACACAGATTTGCACCTTTTGTCTCTGCTGTCAAAAACCTGAATATCTTTAATAACAAGCCACAAGAGTACGACTTAAGCAAAGTGACATGCAAAATGGCGTTTTTGTATGGTAATAATGATCCAATAACACCGCCAGTTAATGTGTTGGAATGGTCAAAATTACTGCCTAATGTTGTGAAACTGATGGAAATCGAAAAAAAAGAATGGACCCACGTTGATTATATGTGGAGTAGGGAAGCAGACAAGTATTTATTTGGTACAATAATTAATTTGTTGGACACTAAATATTAACAGGTGCTGCGTGGATTCATCTAGAACGAATTCGATTTGTTTTGTAATAAAGAAAAGCATTTACTCTGGTGTAGTTTTTATTTTATTGTACCTGTAAGCTTATAAAAGTACATTATGAGTACTTGAAATTGTGTTTAAGGAAATTGCATTAGACGCTCTTGTTCTATGTTGAGTTTTACACTTATTGCAATCGTATAGTGCACGGCTGCGTTTATTGTCAATATAGTGAGAGTTATCATTATGTTTGACATACGAGAGCAATTAGGGGTAAAACAGTTATAGAATAGAGGTTCAGCAGGAATAAATAACTACTTACTAAAAAAAGGAATGTACAACATTCACCAAACAAAAAGTTAATACTTGCAATGGTTAGAATTTGAGTTTGTGTTAAGTTAATAATAAATTGCATTAGAGTTCAATACTTCTTAAAACGGCTTTCAGGTTGTATCGGTTGTGCTTAATCGGTACTCTCTTAAGACTGCACCGAGCAAACGTCGAGCGTCCAGTGGCGCCCTCATTAGGTACTATTATTATGTTTTCTAATTAACTGAAGAATTTCCTTGAAATCAAACGATACTTTTTTGTAGCGTAAAGTAAAAACACAATTTTTGCGATACGTAACATACTGTAATAACAATTACCCTTTGAGTAGTCAGCTTTACGGGAAAAGGTGGCCACTGTTTTCAGTTAAGTTGATAAATCGAAGGTGAATTTTTATTAAATTATGTGATATACCCTATCAGTAGTCTTTTTATTTGTAGTACAAAAACCTACCGACCAATTGCAAGAAAATACTTTAGTTTATTAGAAAACACAATAATAGTAATGAGGGCGCCACTGTACAACCGGCGTACGCTCGGCGCAGTCTTGATCGTTGTAATGTGCGGTTAAGTTAGCCGAAACGACCCAAGCTTAAAAGATAATTAAAAATACACTTGCGGGTGGGCAGACCTTGTGCAGGGTCCGTCCGGATCGCTACCACCATCTTATCCATTAACCTACCGCCAAATAGCAGTGTTCGCATTGTTGTGTTCCGGTTTGGGGATAAGAGAGCCGGTGAAATGACTAGCATAGAGGCATTCCATCGTAGTCCTCAGGGTTGGCAACGCATTTGCAGTCTTAAGATTGCATTACATTCTTATGAATGCGAATGTCTATGGGTCACAGTTTCCACTTATCATCAGGTGGCCTGTGTGCTCGTTTGCCTACTCTATGCCATTAAAAAAAAAAAAAAAAAAAAAACTATCGAACTAAACGTTCAGTATTTTTTGTCATCATTATTTATTTACTTTACGCTTACTTACTTAAGAGCTAATTACTCTTGTCGGTAGAGTAATCTCCATTCTTCTCTTTTCCAAGCCTTCTCAATAACACACTTCACAGGCCCTCTATTTCCCGGCGGTAAAACCATATCGTATTTGACCTGGGGGCTAATTATGAGTTCATTTTACGGTGAGCGTAAAAGACGGAGCTATAGTGGCTACATAACTCTGTCCTTTTCTATCAGCGTAAAATGAATTGCATAGATACGTCATAATAACCCTACTGTTACGATTCAGTTTTGACGTCAGCCGTCATTACTGTATAAAGGAAATAAGAGCTATCATAACGTTGACAATACGGTAACATGACGTCAAAAGCCATCTCCTTCTTCTTCCACAGCATTTATTTAGATGCCCACTGTTGGGTATATGCCTCTCCAATTGACAAGATTTCATATTTTCAAGACTTTAATTTTATTCGTTTTATAGATACAATTTGGAAGGAGGAAGACACTAATAGTTTTAAATTTTCTCTAGAATGAATAATTATTTTATTATTAATTTATTAAGATGTACTTATTCTAAAAGGGCGTAACTCCTTTTCTACGACACAATGGGCATATTACTTTAGTCCAATCTGTATATAAAAAAGTATCATGTCAACCGATAATTCTCTAAGGGCCACTTGCACGAAAAGTTTAACCCTGGGTTAAGACGCTAACTCGAGTTAAAATGTCAGTTTTCGTATGAATCTGACGTCTACTAACTCGAGTTAGTGCCTAAACCCAGGGTTAAATTCAGAGTGTAAGTGGCCCTAAGTATCTATCCATCTGTCAATAGTGTCAACATCAAATTTGAAGTATGACATTTTTTTTTCTCGTTAAAAAGGCAATGGTATTATATCTATTCAGGCATAGTATTAGTAAAACTCGATATTTTTATTAACTTACTTGTAATTTTGTAAATAAAGAAAAATAAATCTAAATAAATATTTTGCCGTGTTCAGGAGGAAAAACCCTTTCGATTCGTATAGTAATTTGCAGGTGTCACCAAAATGAAATGTTGTCAATTCTTTTCCATTTTGCCCTCTTTTGAGTTAGTCTGGTCCATGGAGGGCCAGCATTCTCTCTAATGTCATCAGACCATCGAGCTGGTGGCCTGCCAAGACTTCTCTTTCACTTTTCTTTCAAAAGCCATATTTTACCTAAAATAAAAGATCTTCAGTTAAACAGGTTTTCAAATAATGTTTCGTTTTAAACAAAGCTTAAACTCCAAATACCGCAAGAATATCAAAATCATAAAAGGCAAAGCATACTGACCACTTTCCCTGGCGGCTTCCGTACCCGCCCGGATGTATGGACCGGACGCTATAATTTCACCCCCTATTGTCCGGGGAGGGTAAACAACCGGGTAATGTACCGAGTTAGTACTTATGGCATCTGTTTATAAGATATTTTGCTGGTATTAAGACAGAAGAAAAACGAAATTAGTTTTTATTACGTGTTTAAAAGAAAGCTTTAATAAAAATGACTTTTTTTAAACACGCTTAATGACCACACACTTGCAATACAAATACAATTTACTTACTTACTTACTTACTTACTTAGAGGTTTTACCTTTATAATATCTACTTGTCTCTGTTTGGTGGTTTACCAGGATAAAGAAATTATAAATACTCAAATATTGAATCAAAAATCGTCGTTAAAGATCGTGGGGTTTAGATTCAACCAAAAACATGGGATGAAGATGTCATGTTTGAAAATAAAATTATCGAAGACGCGCCTAGTATGGCTGCGTCTATATTGCGTGTCAACTGTGGATAAAGTATTCGTCACTTTTTGACACGTGTACCTACTTATTTACCTGTCAGATGGTGACGGATGCCTTATCCAAAATTTAACATGCGATAAATGCAGCCATAATAAGGCCCCCTGTTCGTATTTTCACGTTTACCAGTCTCAAGGAAATAGGACCAAGTTTAATTATATCTAAATAACAGACACAAAGGTGTTATGGTTATTGAGCTCCAGATCACGGAAGACCACTAATTTTATCACATTCGAATATAACGAAGACAGTAATGAAGTAAATTAATGAAAAAACAAAGAAAAATCCGCGGGTAAGCCGTCGTCATATTTCAACAATTAAATATCTTTCGTTAATAGTCGCTCAACTATCAATGGAGATATCTTACCGCCACTGTTGAATTAGTGTACCGTTGAGGAATTCCAGTGCCCATTTGTGGACTTCATCATCAGTTCCATTTCATCAAATAATAGTTTCTAAATGCTGGACATGTTACTAAAAATTCTAAAATCACGTATACGTTATTTATACTACCTTTTGTACAATTATGTTTGAGAATCCTTTTTTTTGTGTTATTTTTAAAACTGGCTTTTGCTACTTTTTTTTGTTTTACTTCTTTGACGACCATAATTATGAATTCTGTAAAATTGACATGTGTGCAATATAACTGTAACTAATATTATAAAATAAAAAAATAAAAATCTAGTGGACTACTTTAGGCGGATGATGCTGATGTTTTATGAATGGTCTCCATTTTATATTAAAAAAAAACCGACTTTACTCAAAACGCAAAAAGGCAATGCGTACCTTCACACATCGAACCAAAATTCCTCCTTCCTTCCTTAAAAATATTCCAAACGTCCCTAGTGTACGGGAAAAGCGCTCTGGTATATTTGAACACTGAGGAAAAGTGGCCACGTCGCTTTTTAGAAGAAACTTAGTAATTTATCTTGGCTGCTTAAGGCTGCCCTTTTTGTTTTGCCTCTGTCTTTTAATTAGTTCCGTTGTCCCGTAGCGAGTTGTAAGATTTAAAAAGTTTTTCTTGCGAAATACGTTTGTTATTTTTTTTAATTGGTTCCTACTTATTTTTATGTTTATTTATCAAGTTTCTACCAATCCCTCATGTATTTATTTTTTCAATCTAAAATCTAGCACACACCGTAAGTAATTGTCTCTGTTGCGTCATAACATTTTCAATTCCAGATATAATTTTGTTATCTCTGTCACGATTTTTTGTGCTAACATTGGTTCTTCGTGATCATAATTATATTTTTTAATATTTTCAAAGAAAACCTAATTTCAACCGTTATTCATTCTCTTAAATTAAAACTCCGAGAACGCGTCCAAAAACCGTGTACACTTCACGCTCAGCCATTTTAATTCCCACTATTAAAAGATAACCCACAAACGCGTTAGTTCCCGCTTTAAAAAGTGGTAATAAATAAAAAAATCCTAGCGGTATTTTGCCAACATTTTAAGTCCCCTAACTGGTAAAAAGTTCTTTGCGCGTTTAATGAGGGCGTTCAGTAAACAGAACCACCGAGACTGTGAACTAGGGAATGCAAATAACCGGTTATAACCAGTTTAATCGGTTATTTTCATATAAAAACGGCCAAGAACCGGTTAAATTGCATTCCCTACTATGAATATGGAGCTTTTTAGTAGTGGAGCGTAAAATAAGGTAGAAAATGCCAACAGTTATAAAAGCAAAAGCGAGTTTAGAAGAAGGCAAATAAGCTAGGAAAAGGGTAGAGATTCTAGTGGGTAAAACCATATTCACTTTAATTAAATATTGTTTGTTGCACAAGTAAAAATGCATACTAATAAAATTATTGCTTTTATTATATTCAGTTACAACATGCTAAATAGAAATGGGATGAGTAATTTAAAAAATAAGAAAAAGATTAAGTTAGGAGTGGAACCTAAAGTCAATATTCTATTATTAGACATTATATTTTTATAAATGTAAGGTAACGACAATTTTGTTTTACTTCATGGACAAAAAGTGTCATTTAATTTAGTCGGATTACTGTTGTTGTTCGTTATCTGTTCGCCCGTTACTCGGAGTTTTTAAAATGTTAGTCAGAAAATACGCACCTTCGACTAGATAGCTGTTAATTAGTAACTTAAATTATGCAATAAATAAATTTAAAAGCTACTTTTAATATCAGTTTTATATTAAATGTTTATTTTTGTAAAAGTTCTCAGTTTATGTGGCCGGGCCACTTTGTCCAGCGCTTGCGGCCTCGTAGCGACGCAAAGGATTAATTAAAACGTTAGATTTTTCAACAAAAGTACAAAAGAGCCATTACACAAGTAAAAGTAAATAAATTACGTGACATCAAAACCTTTGTTGACGGGGAGATTGAAAAGTTTCAGCCTAATTTTTATGGTAGATTTTCTTTTGATAAGAAGTGGGAAAATTAGCAGTTTAAAAATTATAATTTGTAGTATTGAAAATACTTTATTTATTGTACAAAAGTAGATATTTGTTTGATGTGCGCGAGTATTGCTATCTGAGTCTTGGTTGATTTCTACGTAATTAAGTATGATAACGAGCGTTAATTTGGGACCCATTTCAAGAATAATATGCTTGAAATCGTCAATGTCATTAGAGAGGTCTAATCATCTGTAACTAAGGAAAGTTAACCTTATTGTTGTAGAATGTCAGATTGACTTTGGACCTAAGGTGGGTACCAAAATGTATCTGCCGAGCCCGGATTTTTAGTAATATTTTTTAGTGTTAGAAATATTTTTTTATAGATATATCAATACTATACTATACTATACTATACTATACTATACTATGCTATACTATACTATACTATACTATACTATACTATACTATCCTCCTAAGGCCCACCATACAACGAAATTTATCAATGGAATATGAATCCATTACGAAAGAAATAAGGTCGATTTTTCTAATTTGATCATTAGTTATAAGAAATTCCACTTTACTTTCTTTGCACTAGACCTTAATTTGAATAGCCGTACGAAGGCCTTTTAAAAGGACTTCGGGCCTTAGGAGGCTATAATAGTTGTATAAGAGAAAAATATTAAATAAAACATTTTTCATCACACTTGCTCGTAAATAGTGTCCTAACATGCTAGAAAAATCGTCCGTAAATCCAAAATAATACCCGCGGGCCTTTTTTTACCATTACGCTTCTAACGTACGTAATAGCTTTTTTTTTAAATATTACACGTGGACTCAAACTATCACAATACGTCAGGACCCCAATTCTTGTGCCATTCGATGTGAAGTTTCATTCGAGATGAAATGTCAGTAGCATACAATTTCCTAAAAATCTCGCATATAAACTATTGATCTCGACTGTCACTAGAATCGGACTCCGAACCCGTTTGACATTAGCTGTGGTAAGTCACAGACAATGATGTAGTCTGCCGAGACATATCCTATAATCTGTGGTCTGCCGCTAATAAGTTAAAAATGTGATCTTTTGTCTGATTTTATTTCATTTCCTCGCAATTGTGATGAAAAACATTGTATGTTACACGGGTGGTAAAATAAATACAAATCTCGAGTCATTAAAGCCCTCAGCCTTCGGCTTCGGGCTTCTAACAGACTCTCGTTTGTAATTCTTTCTTTACCACCCTTAATACACAATGTACTATTACGTGAGTGTTGTATAAAATTATTTATATAGAAACAGATGCAATTCCTTCTTCGAAATCCGTCAGCACACACAGCAGCTCGTGACGTTTTATTTGGTTTGTAATAGTGATAGGAGTAGATAATCATTATATTTTCAACATTCTATGGGAGTTGACAGTTTCTGACGTGTGTATTATTTTCCATGAGGTAGTATAGTCACTTCATTCAAAGTTTTACCTCTTACCTATGGGTTATTTTATTACTTGATATGAAAAAGAAGGAGTTAAAATTTAGATACCCATATAGAGACCATAATTAAAACAACTGTCGCGAATGATTGTAAAGTATTGTAAATATAATAATAATCGATATCGATAAAAAAATATTTCTAACACTAGCTAGCGAAAAATTCAGGCTCTGTATAAGTTAGGTTTATCGTTATCTAGTACCCACTATAATAGTATTGAGCTTAATTTGAGACCAGAGGGGCTATTGCCTAACGCACTCGCAATCGCAATCGTTTTCATTTTGAAAATCGAAGGCTTGTCTGCATACAAATAACCCCTCAGTTCAGTTTGTGTGAGATTATTCCCTGAACATATTTATTACTAGCGACCCGCCCTCGCTTCGCTTCGGTTTATGTGAGTATGATATATATAATATAGCGTTCCTCGATAAATGGACTATCTAACACTGAGATAATTTTTCAAATCAGACCAGCAATTCCTGAGATTTGCGCGTTCAAGCAAACAAACTAACAAACTCTTTAGCTTTATAATATTAGTATCGACCATTAGTAACGTCGTTTACGTCAATATGATCATATCGCTCTAGTCTAAGAGTCAACCACTGTAAATGTATAACAAGGGAACAAACTCAAACAAAATTGATGCTTTCACTAGACACCAATATTACATACATACATACATAAGCTCACGCCTTTATTCCCAGAGTGGGGTAGGCAGAGCTACAGAATTACTAACAGCTCTAAAAACTTTTTAATAATTCTGTAATCACATTTTGCACAATTTCAGTTAGGCTAAGATGTTTACCAGTGTATTAGTGACACAATATCACTACATATTATAAAACAAAGTCGCTTCCCGCTGTCTGTCCCTATGTATGCTTAGATCTTTAAAACTACGCAACGGATTTTGATGCGGTTTTTTTTAATAGATAGAAGAATTCAAGAAGAAGGTTTATAATGTATAATATTTTTTATTTTATGTACTGGTGTTACAGAAAACTCATATAAACCGAAGCGAAGCGAGGGCGGGTCGCTAGTTAAATGTATATTAAAGAAGTAAATAACAATTCTTCCTTTCTCTCTTTTTTGTGCTAGTCCTATAAAAAAAACACTTAATGTGGATTGAAATCAGGACCACACACCAACTGGACTATACAGGCAACGTCAAAAATCCGCACCTGAGAAACATAAGACTCCAAGTGCTATTGTCTTCCATGGCACTTACAGTCTTATGTACAATATGCTTCTAATCTCAGGTACGGAAATATGTTTACATTTTTGGACCTTATTCCAATGGAATAAGCTGAAAAAATGTAAACATATCTTTGGCGTTGACTGTACGTATGCAGGGCCAGTATTAATAGGCTAATCGCGTCGTTAATTTGGTTTTTCAGTTAAGGCGGGGCTAGACGTTTGTAATGTGTAATGTATGCGTAAGGACGGAGTTAAATCATTGTAAGTTATTCACATGAGGGTCTACTCGTTATTATACTACACGCATTTGCCTGCGTCTCCGTTTGCGTTGGAATCGTTTATCACTGTTTTATTTTTGGGCATGCTTCGATGGTTCGGTCATTTGGAAAGGATTGATAAAAGAAGATTGACGAAAAAGATATACAGATCCAAAGCGAGTGGACGGGTCGGAAGGGGCCGCCCTAGGCGTACTTTTTCAAGTCAAATCGGAGAAATACTGGAAAAGGGCCGAATCTTAAGGACCCGAAACCGACGTGCGTGCATGACTCGATGTATGAATGTGGAAGAAGCGAAAGAAATTTGTCAAGATCGTAGCAAATGGAAAGAAGTGGTCTCTGCCTACCCCTCTGGGAAACAGGCGTGATTTAATGTATGTATGTATATGTATGTACTTTTGGGTACGGTCGGCCACGAAAGTGGTCTACCAGTTTTAATTTGACACAGGTTTCTGTGAGATCTAATTTTCACTAAGGTTGACGCTTGTCACTGTTATAGTATTATTGCAAGGGAAAACCGAACGTGTTGTATCATGACGTGCAAATGAACTTCAACCCCACCCTAGGGTTGAAGTTATTTATTTATATATTATAGACCATATTTTTGGCTTACTGTACCTCCTTTTGTACAAGTGCGGCGAGGGTTCTTTTTTCTGTGCTTTACCGCATCGTGTGACATTAATATTGAATACCTGTTTTTCCATTTATACGTTTGGGGAACTAATATTATTCTGCTCTCTCGACCCGTGTGGTTGCCGGGTTAGAATAGTGCCACTCCATATCTTCCCGTGGATGTCGTAAGAGACGGCTAAGGGAATAAAGGCGTACCTATATAGTATTGTTAGGCGATGGGCTTGCAACCTGTCACTAATACACTGGTAAACATCTTAGCCTAAAAGTGCAAAATGTGGTTACAGAATTATTAACAAGTTTTTAGAGTTGTTGGTAATTCTGTAGCTCTGCCTACCCCACTCTGGGAATAAAGGCGTGAGTTTATGTTGTTGTTGAACTATAAAAGTGCCATTTTTGTTAGGGGCACGTGACCCTACAACAAAAACTACAATTACAAAAAATCTGGTCAGTTAGTTAACCCTAAAAAAGTTACGAGAAATTTCCGTTCCCTCCGTTCCGTACCAATAGGGTAAAAAAGGAACCCCTAAGGTGAGAGAGAAGGTGTTGTGTGTCTGTCTGCCTGTATGTAACAGCAGTTTTTCTCTGAAACTATTGAAGCTATCAACCTGAAATTTGGCATAATTGTATCTCTCGCTCGCTTGCATCTTTTCTTAGTAAAAACAATATTGAAATATTTTCCAAAAGATTTTTAACTGGGGGTGAAAAATTAAAGTGATTTGATGACAGCAAATGGGGTGTCATATAAAAGGGCTCAAGCTCAAGTGACGTACCTACTCTTGATTTATAGCCAAAATGTCCAAAAAATGACCCACATAACGTCGAAAGCCTATAACCCAAAAAAATCAGAAAAAAACCTTATTTCAAGATTTTATATTTTAGGTGAAAGATTTAATAAAATTTTACACTTTTGTTTTTTTTTTCATTAAAAACCTAGATTGAAATTTAGGCTCTTTAAAATAGTTATAAAATTAACTTTATAAGAAAAGGAGTATTTTCTTAAATACGGAACCCTCTTGTAGTATATTTTTGTGTAGTCAGAACCCTACACTGAGCATGGTCCTACATGCTCTTGCGCGGTTTATTTATAAGCAAAACTCACTTGCACCAAAATGTCCTTCATATGATTTTACTCTTAAAACATTCATTTCGAAACTGTATTCTCATTATTTTTTCAGGCCACTGGCTCTCATCTTCCAAACGTGTACATTCCGTGAGAATTACTCCAGCTAAGGGTATATTTTCTTTTATTTAGAGCTTGGAGCTCGCGGGAAATCACTGGATTCGTGAGCTTGGAGTTGACAAGTTCTAGATGGGGAAAACTGGTATTTTTAGTCAAACTTATTTGTAAGACTGGCCAGAAAAACTAGTGTCATTACGCGACTGCCCAAAAAAAAGGAGTATGATTATACAACGAGAGAATTACACAAAGAGAGAGGGTGTAATGTTTTAAGGGTTCATGTATGTATGTATTTTACGGTTCTTTATTCCTCCTCTAAACGCCTGAGTTGATTTAAATGTGTGTAGTATCGTTAGAATCCTTTCAACATTCCGGGTGACATAGGATACCTAAACTGTTAAAGTTGAAATAACAGCAATGGCAAATTATGAATTATTTATGTCAAGAAAAATAATCTTCTAATTATTACAATACAGGTTTCATTTGAAAGGTCTTAATGTGAACATATGAAATATACGGGATTAATAACAAAAAAAATGCAGTAGGGTCTTTAAAACTTGCTTTTCATTTCGATTCAGATTTTTGTATGGATCAAATGTATATTTATGTATACAGGACCAACTGCAATCCGAGCACTTCAAAAGTCAGCAAAAGGGGGTTAGAGTCCAAGTTTAGTCTAACATTCTTACTAAGCGTTGAAAACGCCCCATACAAAATTGATACTGAACTATGACGTAACTCTTTAAACACTACCAAATGTAAGGTGTAAACAAGTCATTTGTAATTTTGGTACAAATTTGCCATACAATATTTTTTTAATTTAAAAGTATCAAAAAAAACGTCACATTCAGCTGTCACGTGCTACTTGATTTATTGACACGCAAAAAAAAATTCATTTTGGTTCGGACCTGTAACTATGGAGAAACAATTTGAATCTATTAAAAACGACTTAAAAGAAGTCAGAATACTTTGTAATTGCTGTATAAGAGATTTTTTCATTGTCGAGTAACGAGTCGAAGTTACCGAGTGTTTGGCCAAGTATTTTTAATCCCTAGGGAAAGAAATGCGATTTTCATCTCGCTATTGAGATACCTACGGAATCCTTTTTCGATCCAGCTAGATGAAAAAGTTCATTTTCCAATAACCGAGAAATCGGAAAAAAATTGTGACGGCGCTGAAACCGAGATTCTTCTGGAACTTGTTAATTGAACAAGATACCATTAGCGTCGTATAATCTCTAACAAAGTTGGCTTATTGTAATAACTGAAACTTATAATAGTTCAGTAAATCTTGGTAGGAAATACGGACCAGGGGGGTTATTATGTCATAGCTACGCAGTTCATTTTACGGTGAGTGTAAAGGACGGAGCTATGGCAATTACATAACTCTGTCCTTTACTTTCAGCTTAAAATGAATGGCACAGATAGGTCATAATAACCTCACTGTTATCGTATTGTCAACGTTTTAAATAAATAAATATCAGGGGACAATGTCACACAAATTGACCTAGTCCCAAACTAAGCTCAAGGCTTGTATCATGGGTACTAGACAACGACATAAATACTTATGTAGAGAAATGTGTGCTTAAATATATAGAACACATCCATGACTCAATCCGTGTGGTTGCCGGGTTAGAATAGTGCCACTGCATATCTTCCCGTGGATGTCGTAAGAGACGGCTAAGGGAATAAAGGCGTATAGTACTGTTAGGCGATGGGCTTGCAACCTGTCACTAATACACTGGTAAACATCTTAGCCTAAAAGTGCAAAATGTGGTTACAGAATTATTAACAAGTTTTTAGGGTTGTTGGTAATTCTGTAGCTCTGCCTACCCCGCTCTGGGAATAAAGGCGTGAGTTTATGTATGTATCCATGACTCAGGAACCAATATCTGTCCTTACCAGGATTTGAACCCAGGACCGCAAGCTTCGTAGGAAGGGTCATTACCAACTAGCGCGTTGTCAAAATTCTGATAGCTCTTATTTACTTGAGAGTAATGGTGGCCGAGTTAAAAACAGTACCATAACAGGTCAAATACGATTTGGTTTTTACCGAATAGAATAGAGGCCCTTAATACCTTACAAAAAGTCTGATTTCCGCCTTTTTCGGATAATGTTCAACAGGTAGAGGTTATTTATAAAAAAAACAAGATTTCTACTTTAGGATACTCCCGTGGGCTCTGCCAAATCCATTAAACAATGAAAATAATCCAGTTTTTAATAAATACTACCTTCTGCCCGTGACTTCGTTCGTGTAGATTTTGATAATCGTTATACAACGATCGTTATTTAACTTTTCAATTAACCGTTATGAATAGTGGCTTATATGTTAATCCAGGGTAGCTATTTCCGTTTCAAGTTTAATCTAAATTGGTCCAGCCGTTGCAGCGTATAGGAGTAACAAACTAAGACACAAAATTTTACATTTATTTATTTATTTATTTATTTATTTATTCAAGGGAAACAAACAGCAGTAATTTTACAAATAGAACAAAACAATATAAGTAAATACATTAGCCAAAACAGTTTCCACTAATAGCTAACAAATTTGCTCTAGTGAGACAGTTTGTATGTATACATATGTTACCTACGAATAATAATAATATTAATATTAGTACGACTAGGAGCTTTCGTCCACTTTCACAACTAAGATTTAATAACTGGGGGGTTATTATGACATGGCATTGCAATTCATTTTACGGTGAGCGTAGAGGACAGCGCTATAGCACTTTATATAGCTGTGTCCTTTTCTCTCAGCGTAAACTTAACTGCATAGTTATGTCATAATAACCCCCCTGGTTATGAATAAGCATTTTTTTGCACTGTTTCTTAACCAGTTATTAAACAAGACTTTTTTTTCCATTTTCATAACCAGAATAAGGTACGTAAGCGGAGCTGGGTGAATATTCCGGCGTTCCAACCACCGTCATTATTCTCTTCAACACATTGACTAAAATAATGATAGCTACCAGCAACTTTTGATGTCTCAATCAGCGGACCCGGGGGTAGTATCCATTCCATTTAAAATAACAAGGAAGTTATTAAGTTTATATTGAATAATATGCGAAAATAATAATGACGGCGGTTGAAACGCCAAATATTCACCTAGCTCCGTCGACACTCTCCAATTGTTTGAAATAAGAGTGGTGTACCTAGTTTCTGGTTAAGAAAATGGAAAAAAAGTCTTGTTTAATAACTGGTTAAGAAACAGTGAAAAAAAATCCTTACTCATAACCAGTTATGAAATCTTAGTTGTGAAAGTGGACGAAAGGGACTAGGATAACCTTTAGGGTTTTATGGCTGTATGTTTATATAAACTAACAAAATTCATGCTAAATAGTTACTGAGTTACACTTCAAACTATGAGCAGTAGTTTTTTCTAAGGTACGGTACCTACATTATTGCATAGGCAGTGAAGAAGTCAATTCCGGGCCTTTCCAGTCACGGCAAATAATAGTACTTTTCTCAAAAATCGAAAAAAGGAAATAAATTGTTGGAGTTAATAATAATAATAATAATATTAATAATAAGTCATTTATTTCAGGCAAGTGTACCCATACATCATTAAAATTTTAAAAAATTAAATTTTAAATCTTAATCGCTTGAACAATTTTTTGAATTGCATACATACAGAAATTTCACGTGAAAAAAAACATCAATCACGACTTTTTTGTTTAAGACAAGGAGAAATTAAACTTAAAAAAAACCATGCTATTCCAGACACATAAAAAAATTATGTTTTTTTTTGAGAACTGTCAGTAAACCATTTCTGTGCGTCCAAATGTATTGATAGTAAATCAACTTTTCCGAACATTTTCGAGAAAAAGTAGATAATTTTACGGATCAATAATATTATGCACCAAATAAATTATACCTATTATTATTTATTACGTATAGTACTGTTAGGCGATGGGCTTGCAACCTGTCACTAATACACTGGTAAATCTTAGCCTAAGTGTGCAAAATGTGGTTACAGAATTATCAACAAGTTTTTAGAGTTGTTGGTAATTCTGTAGCTCTGCCTACCCCAATCTGGGAATAAAGGCGAGAGTTTATGTTTGTATATTATACCTACATACCTATAAACAACGCACTTTCCTCGTAAAAATCAGCCCTCAATCAAATCGGATTTCTGTCAGAGCGTCATCGGTCCCAATACCTTCTCCGTATTTAATACTGATTGCTTTCTCCGGATACGGATTACGCCACGTAATTTGCCCATTACCGGATTAAACCGGTTTCCCGGATAACCGGTATTTTGCGGAATAGAAGGTTTTGCAGGTCAAGGTTCGCCTTTGATCACAATAGGTATTGAGTTGAATTTGCTGTGATCACTGATTAGGAAAAAGGTCTTTGTGGATGGATATGAACATTGTTGAGCATGTATTATTATGCATGTTTAAGTATAACATATTCAGGGTGTACCCAGCTTTTGCCCGAAGGAGGATGGGGGGATCAGACACTTAAGCCGCTTGTTTTGGGCTACACAACATACTACACAATCGACGCGCTGGCCTAGTGGGTAGTGACCCTGCCTACGAAGCTAGTGGTCCTGGGTTCGAATCCCGGTAAGGGCAGATATTTGTGTGATGAGCTCGAATATTTATTCCTGAGTCATGGGTGTTTTTTATGTATTTAAGTATACAATTTCTCTATATAAGTATTTATATCGTTGTCCAGTACCCATAGTACAAGCCTAGAGCTTAGTTTGGCACCAGGTCAATTGGTGTGAGATTGTCCCCTTACATTTATTTATTATTTATTTACAATCAACCAAACCCTAGGTAACACCCTGAGTGCTAACGATCCGTTAGTCGGGTTCACTGTTCGTAGCAGATTTTCATAGTGAAAAATGGTGCTACAGGCTACAGCGTAGCACTCGTAGCAATGCTGGCACTGGGCTATGAAGCACGGTTAAACCTTATTTGTTTTGACGTTTTTGCGTATTTTCCGCGTTTCGATTGCTCTTATATAATTTACTTGACAGTAATGGCGGCCAAAATAAACTCGGTAATAGTAAACTTGTTGCTTTTTCACGCTTTGGATAGAAAAATTATAACTAAGAAACGACTTTTTTTGGACTGGTAGAGAAATTGTATTTTTTTTATTTATTCTTTTTTAATAGCATAGAGAAGACAAACGAGCATACAGGCCACCTGATGGTAAGTGGAAACTGTGACCCATAGACATTCGCATTTACAAGACTGCAACGCAATCCCAAGACTGCAAATGCGTTGCCAACCCTGAGGACTAAGATGGAATGCCTGTATGCTAGTCATTTCACCGGCTGTCTTATCCCCAAACCGGAACACAGCAATGCGAACACTGCTGTTTGGCGGTAGGTTCATGGATGAAAATCCAAAGAAATAAATAATTTGAAATTGCATTTTATTCACGTTCTAGAACCATAATTGCATGACAATCAACAACTCCTTTATCATTTTAAAGCCTTAATAAACTATCATTTTAATAAAGCAAACAAACAGTGTTGCCAAGTTAATAAGCTGAGTGCGATTTATGTTTTCATAATAGTCTGGATGCTAGCGGGAACCGTGGATGCGTCATAATAATGAAGGGGTGGATACTACGGGGGCGTGAATAAAGAGTTGCGTTATGCACGCGTTGAGAAATATTTTTTTAGTTTATGTCACTCTGAAAATGTCTAGTTACATCCGTATTCAGAGTCAATTTAGTCAGTATTTTTATAAGGATGCCTTTTAGAGGCAAACTATATGAAAATCGTCACTAACCTCTTTTTGAGTGCCGTTTGGTGACGATTTCAAAAAGGAACGAGATTATAACGAGGATTGTTTTGTTTTTGTTCTTATTTTGTAAAATAGTGTTTACATATTGCATTAAGCAAGTAACTAAGTACGGGTAGTTAAACTCAATCATGTCAGGACACAGTCTTAATTGGTGGATTAAAAAGTATGATGTAAGTAAACATTAAAAGGGTTGGGCTTACTAATAAAAGTCAGCTTTATCGGAATATTTATGAATAAATAATTATTGCTTCATTAATTACTTTATCGATGAAAAAGTCAGAGATAAATGTGGAATAAAAGAAGATGTAGTGTAGTGATGTGGAAAAGATGGATAAAAGAAGATTGAAGAAAAAGATATACAGATCGAATGTGATTGGACGGGTCAGAAGGGGCCGCCCTAAGCGTACTTTTTCGAGTCAAATCGGAGAAATACTGGAAAAAGGCCGAATCTTAAGTATCCGAAACCGACGTGCGTGCATGACTCGATGTATGAATGTGGAAGAAGCGAAAGAAATTTGTCAAGATCGTAGCAAATGGAAAGAAGTGGTCTCTGCCTACCCCTCTAGGAAACGGGCGTGATTTAATATATTTATGTACGCTTCATATTAACTATCCATGGTGTGTTTTAATGTGATTGGCGTATTTGTGTGTCAGTTTTTGTTGTTTTTGTACATCATTGGCCTAACTTTTATTTTGAAAAATGGTAGTCTGGAGTGGTTTTTTTTTTAAAGGTTGGATAATTTAACGAGTATCACGAGTGTAACGAGTACAGCGAGTTTTTTTAACTCATTTGTAAAGTCACAGAATATCGTTAAAATACTTGGTTGTCACTGTACCTTCACATTATCCCTAGTATTTACTTACCTAAAAATAATTGTTATTCTTTCACTAACATATAAAAAAGCGACTTTTTTAAAAATATTTTACAAGGGTATAATGCCGCATCCATTTATTTAGAACCAAGCTTTAAGTCTCAAAAGCAAGAGCTTGCCTAGATTATAGCAGTTGCAAACGTTTTGATTGTGCAGTATTTACCGCGGCTTCTATAGAGCTAGTCCTTGACTTAATGAGACATTGCTGTTTAATGAGACTTAATAAACGAGTCTAGCCGTAAACAAGCTGTATAAAGCGGCTGCATGTTTTAATGTTGTAATATAAATGTTTTAATAACTGTGAATGCTAGGAACACAAAAACATAGTAGATATAGTTAAGTCAAGATGAAAATATCGGCCAATTGTGAGTCGGATCCGCAAACAAAGATTTTCCTTCCAACGTACAGTCAAGGTAAAAAAAGGTTCGTCACTTTTCGACTCTATTTCAACGCTGTTAAGGTCCAAAAGTGACGAACATTATTGTTTTACTCTGACTATACAATGTTAAGATTTTTATTGCATTTTTTATTATTTATGCATAATAATTATAGTAGGTTAACATACTATTAAAATTAATACCAAACAAGTTATTTGCTTAATGTGAAGGTTGCTAAGAGAATGAGCATATTTATCAATATCTGAATCGATTATAATAATTTTGAAATGTGAAGGATTAAGATCTATAAAAGAAACATACAACTGGCCAGCAACGAAATCAAAAAAGTGTGTGGTAACAATATCGTCGTTACAATATCGTATTAATACGATGACCGAAAGAATGAATCGGTTAGAACTAGTGATGGGCGATTTCTGAAACATTGCACAACTTTTCTTAACTGTGAAAATTACAGCTTCTGAAAGTTACATAATTAGATGGAAATGATTCTAACACAAGTAAATTTCGTTTAAATTTCTTGAAAA
This sequence comes from Acleris laterana, assembly GCA_963966035.1. Classification (NCBI taxonomy): domain Eukaryota; kingdom Metazoa; phylum Arthropoda; class Insecta; order Lepidoptera; family Tortricidae; genus Acleris; species Acleris laterana. The sequence continues at coordinate 3,749,452 of OZ014455.1, read as the reverse complement.
GTTGGGTAACATGTCGAAACTATAGTAATTTTCAGAAATAAAACGATTTCACTGTGGTAATTTTCAGTATATTGCTTGAAATTCTAGGTGAAAGTTTCACTTTTGAAACTTCTAGAATATTTCAGAAATTTAAATGAAAGTTTCAATTTTGAAACTTACAAGCTGCCCATCACTAGTTAGAACACCGTTCCACTCCAGCAGTTCTTCATTGCGAAAATTAAGTAAATTATTCATACAGCATCTCATTGTATATAAATTGCAATAATACAGATTTCTTACACCCCAAACAATAACCAAATGCGTCGTATTTTAAAGAAAAACGAGCCAATCTTTTCCCTCGCGGTGCAGTGAATTTGTCTTTTATGTTTATGGTAATTTTATTAAAAGGTTTGAGGGATGAATAATAAAAATTATGTCGAGAAATGGAACGAGACAGGCCTAATTTGAAACGGCAGGTTCTCGATATTGAATTGCTTTTTTCAATTTAGGGTAAAGTATTGGCAAGTACACGGGCCCATTTTTCGATGATGATAAATAAATAAATAAATAAATATCAGGGGACAATGTCACACCAATTGACCTAGTCCCAAACTAAGCTCAAGGCTTGTATTATGGGTACTAGACAACGACATAAATACTTATAAAGAGAAATATATACTTAAATACATAGAAAACACCCATGAATCAGGAACAAATATTCGCGCTCATCACACTAATATTTGCCCTTACCGGGATTTGAACCCAGGACCGCTAGCTTCATAGGCAGGGTCACTACCAACTAGGCCAGCGCGTCGTCGTGATGATGATGATGATGATGAGTGGGGACGCAGCCGAGGCAGACGGGCGGTCGAGTGGCTCTCCAGTCATTCCGCCCTGATCCCCTTTCCATTTTACGATACTCGCTGACTAATTTATTAGTTCACTTACGGCTGATTTTTAATCACCAGATAACACTTTCTGTCAGGTAAATTGTAGCTCTGTATTTACCATTTTTATGACAAAGAAAAGAACAGAGTTATAATTTACCTGACAGATAGTGTTATCTGGAGATTGAAAAATCAGCCTTTCATAAAATTTTCTACAAAATAGTAAAATGTACTGCATGGGCTAATATTAGTCTTTTGAGTTTTGAGAGATGGGCCCCAAATAAACATACATACATAAACTCACGCCTTCATTCCCAGAGTGGGGTAGGCAGATCTACAATTACCTACCACTCTAAAACCTTGTTGATAATAATTCAGTATACACATTTTGCACAAACAGGCTTTATTAACAGCTAAATTTAATATTCAAAAATCTCAAACCAGGTATAGGTAAGCTCAATATTTGATAACCATTTCTTTGTTTTTTATTCATGTGACATGATTTTTATATCAAAAACACCTCAATAAATATTTAATCACGCAGGAAAAAATAAAACCGCACCACGAAAAAATACAAAACCTAAACTCACATACAACTACGCTTTTTATCATTTATTTTGACATACAGTAATTTTTTTTAAGCTTCATGTTTTTTACCGTGTTTAAATACCACCGTTAAATAACAAGGACAATTACTGGGGACCAGCGAAAATCTCCAAAACGAAAGATTACTCTGTTCTCTTTGTCTCATCTTATCTTATCATCGGTATAACCGTTATTAAGCTTTAAAACCCTTTCCTCGACGCTATTCTGAAATTATTTTAAACAATCCAACGTTAAGAAACGGACGTCTATCCCAAGGGGACATCCTTAGGCTTTCCTCGAACCAACCTAAGCTGACCTAAAGATACCGTTAAAGGCCCCTTTTGTTTCCGTTAGTTTTTAAGTGAAAGAGGGGCGTGGCAGGTCAAGTTTGGCTGGGCACGGTATACATAACAATTGGGCCGTCCCCTTATCTAAAAGGATAATTTTTCACGTCACTACAACCGCGGGGCGGTGTTAGTCACAACTCCTTCAAGGCTTTTTATGGGCCGAAACGAGGGAAGCCACAGTATGCAGGGTTAAAACAGTACCCTTACCATGAGTTACAATTACCGTACTCGCTATCCAGTCGAATGCCTTGTCCCTCACACTCTATAGAAACATTGCGAGGTCTGTGAGGGATAGAGCATTCGACTCACTCAGTACGTTAATTGTAACTCATGGTAAGGAAACAGTTACTCTAACGTTTTTTTATGACTATTTGTCAGCACAAACCCAAACCAAAAAATGGTGTTTTATTGACAGTATACATAAGGTTCAAAGGTACCTCTGCACAATTTTGTGAGCGGGGTTTTTTTTCTTCTTGGTAAAACCATATTGCTTTTGACATTTTATTCTATTGTCAACGTTATGATATAACTTATTTTAATGACAGTAATGGCGGCTGATTTTAAATCAATGCGATACAATGTTAAAAGCAACATGCTTTTAACGAGTAGATTTGATTGTCAACTGGAAGAGAATGCCATCAGGTAAAGATTAAAATAAATAAATAGAGCGCATGCCCATTTTTTTGCGAGCTGGACTGTCACAAGACTTAATGTTTACACAAAACTTGAATAAATAATCCAGTTACAAAACAGTGCTAAAAAAAACAGGGGGTTATTATGACATGGCTATGTAGTTCATTTTACGGAGAGCGTAAAGGACAGAGCTATAGCAGTTATATAGCTCTGTCCTTCTCTCTCAGCATAAACTGAACTGCAAAGTTATGTCACAATAACCCCCCAGTTTTGCCCGAAACTCAACACTTGAATAAAAACAAGTTTCACTATAATCATGCCGTTCTATCTCGATCAGCATGATCATTATTCTTGTTCATGTTTATTAATAAATTACACAATATTAATTCATGACAGGCAATAATATTTATTGTGCAAAAAAAGATAGGATACGGCGTACGGGGCGTGCCTAACATTTACTGATGTTTACTACAACTAAAAGATAAAGATCTACAAACACTCAGCACAAACACTTTGTACGCCAGTTGTTTATGTGTAAAAATACACGATATCTTATAATATAAGCCTAATTCAACGGAAAAGATAATTGTTTCTTATCTGATCCATAAAAAATAATCAAATTTCCAATTTCCTACTACTGCAGTTTATCTGAAGATATGCCCAGAATTAATCGCCGGATATGTAGTGCCCTGTTTAGAATGTTGCTAATGAAAAATTACGCTACAAAACCCATGCACTGTTACAAATGGCAGTATCTTAGACAAAACTCCTGTAGTAAATGCAATTTTATCACTAACAGGAGAGGGTTGAATCTGCTTTGGCTATTGATTTGGAGATACTGCCCCTTGTCTTATTAGTGCAGTATTTGGGAGTTGTTTGAATTGATACACAACTGGATAAGTACTCTCTCAATTGTTGAAGGCCAAACGAATAAAGACCGTTTATCTTTTCCATTTTGCAAATTGGATATTTTATTTCATTGTACTGTATTATGATGTGGTTTTACAACGATCTAAAACGCCCAGTGGGTGTAGGAGGAAAACTAAAACATCAAATGATCTAGGCCCGATTCATTTTTCAATCAACAAAATTAAATAAAGAATGGGAAGTGTTCTAAATAATTGTTTGGGCAAACTGCGTGGAGCTAGCTTCCTATCCCCACTACCTCGATGGATGGCAATCTATCGGTTCCCTTATGGAATTCCTAATCGTCATTCGTCCTAAAATTTTATTTTTTCCCTAACCTAATTTAACCAAACCGCAGATATATTTGGAAATCTTAAAAAGTTACCTGCCTCATCTGGAAACCAGTTTAGGGCAAATGAAAATTCGGATAAACGCTGTTAGGGATTCTGAGATACACCCTATTTTACCACTATGCGCTTTAGCAGAAATTCTTACCATGCCTAACAATTTCTGTTTTGAAGAATCAACTTATTGTAGCAGTATTTTCTTACCATTTGAAATTACCCTGTACAGGGTCCGGCCGGATTGCTACCACCATCTTATCCATTAAACTACCGCCAAACAGCAGTGTTCGCATTGTTGTGTTCCGGTTTGGGGATAAGACAGCCGGTGAAATGACTAGCATAGAGGCACTCCATCTTAGTCCTGAGGGTTGGCAACGCATTTGCAGTCTTAGGATTGCATTGCAGTCTTGTGAATGCGAATGTCTATGGGTCACAGTTTCCACTTACCATCAGGTGGCCTGTGTCCTCGTTTGTCTTCTCTATGCCATAAAAAAAAAAATAGGGACCGTTTAATAGATCAACCATCCTTAAAGGCAGCGGTTTTTTTATGGTATGGAGAAGGAAAACGACATTTGGAGTGTTTAGGCAACTACATTTAATTGATTAATGTTAATCGTACTATTTATTATGTGAACCGCTGGCCTATTGCCTAACGCACTCGCAAGCGCAAGAGACTTCAAAGCGGAGCAATTGTTTTCATTTTGTATGCAGACAAGCCTTCGATTTTCAAAATTGAAAGATAATAAACCCTCTGGTTCGTTGCCTTTAAAAAAAAACATCTGTCCTTGAGTTGAACAGCATCTAGAGGTAAGCAAACAAAAAACGCATTTGAAAAGCCTACTTAGTTGTTAGTTACCCTGTCTACGAAGCAAGCGATCCTGGGTACGATAGGCAAATATGTGTGTGGTATTTCTAATCTTGGATGTTTCTTTACAAATAGTATGTAATTCACGGTATAAGTATGTTTTTTTTTTCAAATTTACCGTAAAATAAGTTCCCCTTACATTTTTCCTTATGTCTTCTAATTGTTTATGTGCAATAAAGAGTTTACATACATACATAAAATGTGCCAGTTAACACTACGCCAGCAAAAATGACACGTATCACACTGTTGTTAGAATATCTACTGCGCCGTACCTCTCGCTGTCCGAGCAGAGGATTTATACTGTGCGTGCGACCAGGGCAAGTAAAATCGAGTTTCGTTACCGATTAGTCGACTTACGACCATCTGTGGTCGTGCACTGTCGCCAAAAAAACTTACTCACTTTCTTTTTCTTTTTCAGTTTTTTTTTTGTGATCTGTTTGAACCTGCCAGATTCTAGTCATTGAGATGGAGCTATGGAAGAGAAGTATCACTATCCTTTTTACTGAATGGTCCTGGTCACGCAGCTTATAGCTTACAATATACTTACAATTATATTTATTTGTCAATGGTTAACTGGCAGAGAATGCCTCAAGGCCTTAGGTCCGCAATTTGTACTTACTTTGTGTACTGTGTAGTAAAGTTAAAATAGATAAATAGGCACTTAAATAAACAAATACGGCCACTACTGGCTGTATTCTACATGAGCTATAATTAATTACTTTGGTCATGTTATAGTATATTGTCTATGACTCGGCCACCATTACTGTCAAGTAAATAAAAGCTGTCGTAATGACAAAACGAGAACATGTCAAAAGCAATTAGGTTATGCCTGAGTAGAATAGAGCCCCAGGGCAGGTAAAGAAATAATCCTTGTGGTGTAAATCCATTCGCCCATCTGTCTGTCTATCACATCGACATATTCAAATATATTTTTTTATAATGTTGCTTACTTAACCCATGTATTTGAACAATATACAAATTAGTTACAACTAGCACACTTAACGCGTTTTAACATTATCTTCCAGTTAAATATGATAAAAGTAAACTTTAACTAACAAGTCTAACAACTAACCAACAATCAGTGTTCTAAAAGATGTTAAAGCGAACGCAAATAAAAAACCTTTCACATTAAAGTTTTTGTAAAAAAAGACAACGGAAAAGTTGAAGTTAGCCTTCTATTATTCTCCGAGCACGAGCGAACGTTCGCGCGCGCTGAAATTTCAGTCAGCACACTTTTCTAGAAATCGCTTAAATTTTTCACAGCTCAATTAAGCGATATTGCTCGCTTGAGCCACAAGTAATTAAGCGGTTGAGCCAACAAGCGAGGAAGTGGTCTGTCTGAGGAGATAGCGGTGGGAGGTTATTCTCAAAACGTTCGATATTTTGTCGATGGATATTTTTAGACATTTGACGGATATTTGCACCTCCGGTTTAACGTCAGTAACGGATCTATTTGTAACGGTTTACAGCGCAAAGTGAACCTGAATTTTTAGGACATAAAGTTGAAATAAGTTTTAGTTTTAAAGTGCTAATTGGTTTGTGTTGACTTATATTTGACACACCGTTTAAAAAGTTAAAAGGTTTACGTAGATGTCCTAACCAATGCTGAATGTCTTTTGTATTAAATATGAAACCATAGCATTCCATTAATGTATATTTAATACTAGGATTTAGTTTAAAAAACCGCTTCAAACTATTTTTCAACAAAATTTTGTTTCATACTTTAAGGTTTGATACAAAAGTTAAGAGAAATCTAAAGCTGGAAATTAAAGTGGTTTTATTTTTGAAAATATTTACTATCTTCGAAGACAAATCATTCATCATCAGCCCGGGGGTGTCCAATGCCGGACAAAGGCCTCCCCTAAAGAGCACCACAAGTCACGGTCTTGAGCCGCTCGCATCCAGCGGCTCACCGCGATCCTAACCAGGTCGTCAGACCTCCGGGTGGGAGGCCGTCCAACAATCCGTCCACTGGTGCGAGGACGCCCCTCGAGAACTTTTCTTCCCCAACGGTCATCAGTTCTCCGAGTCATGTGGCCTCCCATTGCCACTTTAGCATGCTAACTCTCTGAGCTATGTCGGTGACCTCTGGCATCATTAATAATCATTAATATTTATTTATTTATTGTAACTTTTTGGGTAACAGTGAGGGGATTTTCTCATCAGATGGCATGCTAGCTCGCCTTGAACAGCAATAAAAAAAAAACCTTAATTGAAGTTATCACAGCACTCGAGATAATGTCGCGTAGTCCAGAATACACGTCGGCTTATGTCTTCAAGCGAAGGCAGGGCTTTTCGACGGGCCGCGCGGAACCCGTTTAAACCAGAGCAGTCGACCAGTTTGTTAAAATCGGATTTAGCAAATCAAATATCAGAACTCCCATTTCATAAAAATAGGTAATAGGGTAAAGTCACCAGTGGTCAACCAGAGACCAGTCGTTGACGTTATTATAAGTGGGAACAGTGGGAAATATATGTTTCGTACTCTTCCCACTCAGAAGATAAGTATAGGCAGAGGCCGAGTACCACCCCACCCTACTTTTAATAACTGCTTTAATCTACATCCATTCCATAACTTCCCAATAACTCTCTTTTATCCAATACTTTGTAAATGACCAAACAATCTTAGCATATCCTTTTCGAGATTTTGACATTCTTCGTAACTCGGCAGCCATTACTAACTGTCAACTAAATAAGAGCTATGGTAACGCAATATGATTTTACCGAGTTGAAACTGTTATCGTTATCGTAAATATATAGGATTGTCGTAAGCTGCTCGACAGTCGCGTCAAGTGGTTATATAAATTCCATACAATTTATCAGTCTTCGAAAATCTTTTACGTCGTATGCATCTTGTCTAGCCTCTCTGAGGCCCAAAAAGCAGTCCCTATTATATTGGAATTTTATTTATTAATATTATAAAAGTTTTGATCACGACCATATGCAGTGGATTGAAAGATAAGTAGATATTTGACAGAACTGTCGTTTTTAAAATCACTTTAATATAGACAAGTTTTGCTCATGACCTGTTGTCTCCCTTAACACAGACACAATAAAAATAAATATTTTAAATTTAACACATCGGAATTTACAAAGCAAAATATTTTGACAAGTACCTACCTAGTGATTTTTGATTTTTAATAGTTGAAGCTAAAACTAGTAATCATTAATAAGTACTGAAAAGTAAGTTACATTAAAAGGTTGTAAAGTAATAAAAAATAATTATTAAAACTAGCACGAATAAAATTAAACTTAAAATAATGTCATGGAGACACGAAAAAGGTGTCTACGTCGAAAATCCTAACTAAAATAATGAACAGACCGAACCCCACAAACAGCACCCGTTGACGAATGTGACGCGTATCTCAGGTACCCCCTTTAGATAAGCTGATGTTTTTTTAGTCTCCCCAGTCTCCCAATGAGGTAGGCAGAGACTTTGGAACGTCTGGTGGATCGGTCAAAGCATACCACTCTCGCTTTCTCTACATTCATCAATCTCTTCATGCACTTACGTCGCTTTCGGGTGCTTTTGATTTGGCCCTTCTTCAGTACATTGGAAATTTGATCACTGTTATGTGCAACTACCGACATCTACATTAATTTTCGCTCGTGATACCTCTTTCGTAAGTGTTTACAAAAACAGAAAGCTAAATTAGAATTATAAACGTTATGTCACAATTTTAGTATAAACCGTGAAAATAACTTCAGACACACTTCTCCCAACTTTCCCGTAAATAAAGTAAAATAATCCTTTAATACAAACTTCCGCTCGAGTTAGAATTAACAACCTTCAATTTCTCAAATCGACTTTGTCTTAAGCTCTAAGTGAAGTCTAACTCCGTTAAGCATTTTGCCTGTCAAATTAAGATAGGAGAGGATACAAGTTAATCTGAGAAATTCAGAGTAGAACCGATCTGAGTCAACAGATACCGTACTGAATAACTTTGCTATTCCGCTTGCATTTGTTTTAGACGATTGGCTTCAGATGTTGAAGTTATTTATACTATAGTCTGTTTGAGTTTGCTGTGTAGAACTGACAGATGTATTTTTTGTTTGGAGTATAATAATAAGGTCTGACAGAATCGCATGATAAATTTAAAAGTAGAAAGAAATTATCAAATGCAATGACACGTTAAGATTTCCAAATCGAATAACCTGGCTTGCCGTAGTTCATTTATTTAAAGTAAAATAAGTGTTTAATGTACCTAAGTATTAATAATGTCGAAAACTGTTTGAGCACAAGCAATAAATATTGTTTTCCACGTGTAGATACAATAAAAAAGTTGAAGAAAATTTTGTTAATCAAACGCATTTTGCGATTTTAAATCGTGTTTAACAACTGACCGGTAATTGAAGCCAATGAAATACTTTAAGTAACGTTGTCAATTGGCAAGAATAATACTAATGTAACTGTTATTTATTATGATACTAAGGGGCTGTTGTTTGATCAGTAGTTAACTTTACTAATTGTTAAAATTCGAAAAAAGAATCGAGAATTTGACAGATCTCCTTGAGATTCAACCAATTAGTTGAATTAAACAACAGGCCCTAAAGCTGTTAATGGTGTAATGGAGATGAGTGTAAAGAAATCATAAATATAATGAAATTGTATAAAATTTATACAATCTATCAGATGAATTCAAATTTTGTTAACAATTTATACTACGAGTATAATCTCCACTTTTTCCCCACAGTCAACATCTCTCAAACAATTATACTATAATAATGTTATGTCATATTTTTCTAAAGTATATTTAGAAACATAGACAATTTCTTTCGTTTCGGCGTCGAGACCCTTGGTCCGTGGAGACCCAGCGCTATTAGCCTTTTTAAGGAAATCTTGAAAAGGCTAGTTGAAAGCGCAGACCAAAGAGGCTTCCTTGGGCAACGCCTAATAAGCGAAGCATTACTATACAACAAGGAAATGCTGCTGGCCTCTGTAATACATTGCAACGAGGGTCCTCCCCTTTTCAGTTTTTATTAAGTATTAGGGCGTTTTCACTAAAAAGTGTACCCAATTAAGGACTGAAGTTAAGGAACTTTAACTTTGTCAGTTTTGTGACGAAAATTAGCTATACATTGACGGCCGCATTGTATGGCTAATTTTCGTCACAAAACTGACAAAGTTAAAGTTCCTTAATTTCAGTCCTTAATTGGGTACACTTTTTAGTGAAAACGCCCATTAACTCAGTATTCGTTCAGAACTCGATTAAGCATAATATTAAGCATTTCTGGCGATACGTCAATGACATGAAGGGTTCAAATTGCATTCCTATCACGATGAAATATAATAATGTTGAGTCTTGTAATCCTGAGGATGTTTGTGAGATGTTCTCTCAATACTTTGGTTCAGTTTTCGAGGGACGAAGCCAGTTAACTACTCGCTTTGATATTCCCTCCCATCATTACGGCTTAAGTGATGCTACTGTGAGCGTCAATTGCATATACCAGAAGATAAAAAGTCTCGATCTAGCTAAGGGACCTGGCCCTGATGGTATCCCTCCGTCTTTTATTAGAAACTGTTGCGACGAACTAGGATTGCCTCTTTGTATTCTATTCAACAAATCAATTAAATCTGGCGTCTTTCCTAATCTTTGGAAAAAAGCTCACGTAATTCCTATTTATAAATCAGGCGATAGGAACCGTTGTGAAAATTACAGACCTATCAGTATTTTGTCTACTTTCGCGAAAATATTTGAGTCAACTCTCTATAACACATTATATTCCCACTTTTCCGTATTTTTGTCTCCCTTGCAACATGGCTTTGTTTCAAATAGATCCACTGTAAGCAATTTATTAGAATTTAAGAACTATTTATGTGCTGCTTTTGCTAAAAGGGCGCAGACGGACGCGATATATACGGACTTCTCTAAAGCCTTCGACAAAGTCAATCACTCTATTCTCTGCCATAAGCTAGAGGGTTACGGTATTCACGGAAATTTGCTCAGATGGGTAAAATCTTACTTAGAAAATAGGAGTCAGCTTGTAGGCATAAAGGGGCATCTATCGAAACCTTTAGAAATTACATCCGGTGTACCACAGGGGTCCCATTTGGGGCCTCTTCTTTTTGTAATTTTTATTAATGACTTGGTATATGAACTATCTTGCCCCTGTCTTTTATATGCAGATGATCTAAAAGTATACTCTATAATCAATGACGTTAATGATTGCCTCAACTTACAGGCTAATTTATCTAGAATTGCTGAGTGGTGTACTAAAAATGAGATGTTCCTAAATGTTGACAAATGTATGGTCATTTCTTTTGCTAGCATAAAGAATAAACATTTATTTTCATACTCACTGGGTAATTATACCCTACAGCGCAAGTCAGTTGTCAAAGATCTTGGAATATATTTGGACGAAGGTTTAACATTCCACTCTCACTACGATCATATCGTCTCAAAGAGTTCCCAAATGCTCGGTTTTGTCTCTCGTTCAACCAAGAGCTTCAAGAACCAACGAACCTTCACGTATCTTTATTTTTCACTAGTGAGAAGCATCGTTGAATATGGCTCTGTTATCTGGTCTCCCTACTATGCAGTGGATAGTGACAGAATTGAAGGATTGCAGAGAAAGTTCCTAAACATACTTTGCTGGAGACTTCATTTGGGCCGAGAGGTTCGATCGTACGCTGGTAGACTTGAAAAATTTAATCTACCATCATTAGCTTCACGTCGTAAATCCAATGAATTAGTCTGTCTTTTCAAAATCATACACTCCTATGTTGATTGCCCATCGCTTCTTTCCCTTATATGTTTTAGAATTAAATTCAAAGCTCGTAATCCCTCGCCTAAAATATTTCTACTTCAAATTTATAAAAATAACACGTCCTACTACAACCCTATAACCCGAATGTGCCGATTGTATAATGATACCGCGACCGAGCATTCTTCTTTGGATATTTTTAACAGTAAATTGCCCTCTTTTAAAAACCAAATTCACAATATATTCTGTACTTAATTCACTAGAGTATAATGATAATTAATATAATATTATTCCTCTCTGTAAAACTAACTTATAAAATAAATCTGACTAACTTTGTATAAGATACCTAACTAATACCACTAACCATCAAACATTTACATACACTTTAATCATTTTGTGCACACATAGTTTAGAGTTATAGTCTAGATTCATGTATTCTTTTTTATCAAGATATTAGTTTTATTTCTGATTGTAACTTGTTTTGTGAGCCTTGAATAAATAAATAAATAAATAAATAAATTTATTCTTATAAAAAAAAAAAAAAATAATTCGTTTTAATTGGTAATGTTTTGTTCTTTTATCTGTGTAGTTTTTTTATGTGAATTTAATTAATTTTATCTATAACTTATTAACCCGTTGCTACAATTGTTTAAACATTTTATAGAACTAAAGTATGATTATAATTTTGTTCTTATAAAAGCTATAAATAGGTAGACGGAAAATATCCCGTTCCAACATTATATTTTTAACGTCTATCCAAACATCTATGGATCAGCCGTCATATCGTTCATATCGTTTTTGATATCGCTCTTCACACATTCCATCAATCTTTTGGATAAATAAACAAATTATCAAACGGACAAACACACACACTTTAGTATTACGTGGATTTGCTCCAATTTTCGATGCTTGGGCCAAACAGCTCTTAATAGGAAACGTTTTCAAATGTAAATACAATCGTATTAACATGATCTCGTTTTTTCCGCGAACAACCACAAAATCAAAGGGATTTTCCGAATATATTTGACAGCTTTGTAAATTTCATCCAATATAAAAAGCTAATATAACTCCCGATAGCCAATATCGCTCAGTGAATTGCGACGAACATCAAATGCCGCTGTTTTACACCTAATTTTAATTTGGAATTTGTTCTGTATCGAATATTCAGATATAGGGACGTAGCGGATGGAGAATCTTACGTAAGACTTTTTATTTAAGGCAAACGTGTACCTGAGAACCTGGCCTGCGCGAAGGTCTAAGCCAAACAAGTACCCTAAGTATCTTAAGACTGCTATCCCATGACTGCCTATTTGTTACCAACCCTGAGGATTAGGGTGAAATAACCTCATTGTGAGGAGTCTCCCGATGGAAAGTAAGTTGTAAGAGACTCGAGTTCTGGAGTCCTTATTTTGTAGACTGGCAGCACTTACAATTAGTAGGTGCCTCGGTGAACTCGAAGACTCCGAGTCCTGAGTTGTGTCGAGCGTGAGTCCAGCGAGTCGAGTTTTCTCCGTAGCTTTACTCTTTTCAAAAACTGGAGTCTTTCACTGCGACTATTAGTTTCCAAATGGTTCTCGCGGGTAGATTCACAATACGACCACAAGTCTAGCTGATATTGTGTTAAAATTTAAAGAATGTTATTAAGGTAAAATAGTACAAAATATAAGCTAATGCAAATATATACAATCATAACTACATAAGCTACATTGCCGTACTAAGGACTGTATTGTAAGTATCATCATTGAAGGTGAGGTGTGCTCAAACAATAATATAGCTCAAGTACTTGTTACTACGAGTATGTCCTATGAGAGAAAAATATAAAAAAACAATTTTATTTCGTGAAACATGATTAATGATTACGAATGTGAAATTATTTAAAATATACAGGTAATTTTTTATGCATCGTCTAAATAGTTTTCAAGTTTGTATCTGTTGGCTAAATATGCAAGCGTTCAAAGTGTCATTTGACAAAACCACCGTGAAAGAAATTTGTTAGAAACTTTGTTAGGGGAAACTGCTCGTTTGCCAAATCTGTGCATGAAAAAAACAGTTATATGTATGTACTGTACTGATCTTAGGTACCTAAATCATTTACCTTAAAGGAATAATTAAATATTTACACATACATTGCTGGCTTATTTAGAAGCCCGTATGTCATCCAAAGGGTGAAGCAATCATCATTAAACGTGTACATCAAAGTTTCCATCAATAAAACACAACTCACAGAGACGTCAAATCAGGTGTCAAGCGTGCTGTAGCGGAGTAATTTCCCCGGGGAGGGAGGGTCCGATGGAAAATTAGTAAATTTCTCTTATTTCAGACAGTTTTGGAAGTTTTTCTTTGATTTTTGTTGTTGGAAATATTAGACTAGCTGTTGCCAGCGACTCCTTCCGCGCAAAAAAATAATACATAGCCTATGTTCATCCAGGATAATGTAGAATTTTAATAGTGAACATTTTTTTTCTAATCTGTCCAGTATCGGAGCCTATTCAATTCAAACAAACAAACAATCAAATCTTTCCTCTTTATAATATAAGTGTATGTAATAATATGTAAAAGTGTAGATTAGTGTAGATAAATTAATAATAGTACTTAATTTTGTTGTTACTTTGAAACTATTAATTAGGGAACAATTATAGAAATAAAATATAGTTAAAATTATTTGTTACTTTGCTAAAATAAAAAAATAAAAAAAAACAATTATATTTCGCAGTTTTGCAGTTACTTCAGGTTAGGAAAGACAAACTCGCACAAAATAAGATCAGAACTGTCAAATTCAAAACTCTGAACATTTTTGGATGGGTGCGAAATTTAACCGAAATTAGGTTGCACGATTTCGAAATCAAAATTAACTACGCCAACTTTTGAGTCAACATGCCTCCTTGGTTTTGGGCGATTTTTCAGTACTGATACCCAAAGTTGTTGAATAAAAACGAGAAATGCTATAGTGGCTTTAGGGTGATGGAACCAGTAATGGACAAGGCACCAATAATGGACACTTGGTTCCTATTTTACAGAAGATAAAGATTATTCGTTTGTTTAGCAACAATCGATTTAGGACCGTATGAAATTTGAATTAAAAGTCAGGTATCCATTACTGGTGCGTGTCAGCTAAAAGTATCCATCATTGGTGCCTTCAACCTAAAAAGTGTGGATTTATTTTGAATGTGTTAATATTTTTGAATTATGGTGTAATTCAATACGTTGCAAGAATATTAAGGATTCGACGTCAAGTTTTATGATTCTAAATTATACCTATTCTTAGCCAAGGGAGGTGAAGGTGTACCGCAGGGTATCGATTTTCACCACTATTATTTAACACTTACATACATACATAAACTGACGCCTTTATTCCCAGAGTGGGGTAGGCAGAGCTACAGAATTATCATTTAACACTTAATAACTCCTAACCCAAACAACAATTAGAAAGTAAAAACTAGGTACAGAAATAGGGTTTCATAAACCGTAATTTTTACGTCAAGTTCTGGAACAACCTGTATGTCACAAGTGGAAGTTTTGGGACACGCTGTATATGTATGTATGTATATCACATGTGGTTTGATTTAGATTTGGTCGTGATTTGGTCATGGTCACGAGATCTATAGAAAGTCAAAGGGACTCCTTAATAATTTGGGTTGGTTCATTGCTTTCTAAGCTTTTGTGTAAGTAATTAGGATTTTATAGTTGTACAGATTCTACACTTGAGATTCTCATCTCACTCAAGATTAGTTAGCAAAACTGTCTTTACTTTATATAACTCCACCACCTTTCCGTCACTCAATTTGCAAGAACCGTCGACGAAATTTTTCGCATACCTACCCTTGGCGGGGTGACAAATGTCCGGCTGTCTCGGGACCGATGTAAGGGATGGACCAGTTAGATTAGATAATGGAGTCGGAGGAATTTGTAGGAAATGCAGAAAGTATTCGGAATGAGCGGAATGTTAATTCCGTTTTAAAGATCAATTGGGGTTTGTGTTACATTACTGAGAGAATGTTGTTTAAGTTAAGATATGTCTACTTATAATATCGTACTTCTTAAAAAAAAGAAAGAGTAATTTGCGGTTTACATTAATGTCCTAAAAATCTTAAACTAAACCTATTTAAAAATTGCTATAAACACCCCACGTGCTGCTATTTCGATTCTTTTCTCTTTAAATGAAAACTCTGTAACTTATTCAGTTTATAAGCTAGAGACGGGTACGGGCGGACTGATGGACCGACAGAAAAGCGTCAGCAATAGGGATCTGTTACAAAACCCTAAAAAACAATATGGAGTCATAAAAAACACATTAAACAAAAAAAGTGGTATGCGTCAAATATATGTCCTAGATAACAGTATTTAAATTGTGTGATAAAAACACAGATAAGCAGTATTTTTGGTAGATTAGGGATTATTGATATAATGAATCATCTGTCTCGCTCATGACATAAGTGATTGCAACACTTTTGTAAACTAACGGAAGACATGGAAATGTCATCAAAATATTATAAGTAATATCCTCATTCGTTTAATGTATTAAATTTTATGAATAACTTATTAGAAACACTAACTTTCGAGTACTGACAATATTCCAAAGTACAAAACATCAGGAAAAAAATAGTTCCTCGATAATATCAATTAAAATACAAATGAAATACAACTTTATAGCTAAGGCTTAAAATCTACTACTAGCTATCAATATATAGAACAAAAACAAGATAAGCCGATATCAGAGTAAAGATTAAGCCAATATACGATAAGAGAAATCAGTCGATACCATTATGAGTGGAGAACTCACACAATCAAGTACTTTTTGAAACGTGGAAGTATCAAAATGAATTGGAAATACCAAACCGAGCGCGTCCTATCATGGATGTTGAATAACAAACTGATCGTTTTTCTTACTCTTCTATCGTTCTGTCTCTTCGTGTCAACCTTAGCCCTGTCTGGACAGAAAGGCAGATTGACTGATGAATTAAATGAAGCACGCGCTGCCCTTACATCAACAGCTGCACCAGTCCCAGAGACGACTACTGAAGCAACATCAGAAACCACTACAATAAGCCCAGAAACTACGACAGAAGATGCTGAAACAACAACAACAGAAAATTCCAATGTAGATCAAGATGACACAGATGGAGAACAAGGAAATGGAAACGGAGGCACTGGAACTGAAGATGCAGCAACAGGAGACGGCGCCGGAACAGACCCGGGTACCGCAAGTATAGAAGCTAAAACAAGCGAGCTAAGTGACATTGTGGAATCGAGTCCGTTGTTGAAAATGATTCTTGCGTAGTGTCTTGAGTTATATAATTAAGCAAAGTTTATAAAGTAAGGTACAAGTGTTGTGTTTGTGTTTATTTTAGTTGTATACTTAGTGTTGTTTTTGGTGTTAATACTTTTAAATACAAAAAAAAAAAAACGTCTGGTGCAATTTGGTCTTCAGTACCGTGAGCTTCTTATACTTATACTTTGCGAGAGATATAGTAAATATAACCAACTGTTATGATATTTTCTATAATCGGGTGTCTTTAATCTTCAAATTAACACGGTACCACCGTAAAATAAATTAAGGTGCATAAATATCGTAGTTTTATTTTTAATATTATAATGTTATTCTAGTCGCAATTTTTTTCTGAACCTCTCGTATGTTAAGTACCGCGTTTTTATTAACTTGCTTTTCTACCTGTTTGTTTGTTTGTTTTTTCGTTTGTGTATATTCGGTACACCTTTTACAATCAATTTTCAAAGTATATTCCTGGTCAGGCTATCGGTTTTAAATTAATGGTATTTTTCCAATAAGGTTATAAAGATTATCATTCATTTTTGAAAAAAAAATCATTACTTTTTTTTTATTTTATCCCTTGTAGCTTTTGACGTGTAGTAACGTCAGCATAATTTTACAACAAATTATTTACCTAAGGTAGAATTAAATTCTTTAAAAAAAATAGGTTGAATTATAATTTAAAATAAATTTTGCTAAGTTACACTAAGGCAATTCAAAATAATAATAATTGTGAAATTACGCCACACAAGACTTTTTGTGTTAGTCAGAATAAACAACACGTGCCTGGTATTGAAATTCAAGGTAGCGATGATTCAACATTAACGTTACCTACTTGCCGTCGTGTGTTCATTTCTATAATCAATACATTTGTTTTTAATCGTTATTCTTTCCCTTAACAATGATAATATTTGTTTTTTACTTATTACCTTTAAGTACTTAGCTTTCAGAGTGTACAGGTTCAAATTCAAATTGTTGATTTGCGACAGCAATGCAATGTGATGTGATACCATCATTATTTAAATTTTGTATTATGTATCGTTCAACATAACAGTTAATATAGCTTGTATTTAATTAATAACAGTTATATAATCAAAGGTACATGCAATGCAAGCGCGTCAACTGGCTAAGTACGACAAACCATGTATTTTTTAGGAGATCTTTTTGGTTTGAACCTTGCCCCGTAGATTCACTTAACCAAAAGTAGTTTATATTAATTTTAAAATGTACACTTAAGTGTTAACACATGGAAGAATGCATCTCTAAAATAATGTCCCATTGAACCTTATACCAGTGTTATAAGAACTGCTTAACATTTTTATGAAAGGATTCTTTCGATACAAAAACGAACTAAAATAGTAAAGCATTATCTGCGGCTGTACCAATAAGTAGGTACATTGACGTCATTGGTAAAAAGGGTTATTGACACAGTTGATAAATGAAGGAAATTGAACCTAAACTTTGTTTATACATGTTAACTTATTAGTACGTTTGTTTGTACGTGCGTTTTTAAGCATTTCAAATGAATTTTGGTTTATATTACATACTCAAGTATTAAAAAAAAACGATAAAAGTCTGGAGCTCTATGGCTCTCGGTATCAATATTGCTTTAGACATGTTATTATATTGTCAACGTTATGACAACTCTTATTAAAAACCAAACGATAACATTGTCAAAAGCAATATTTTTTACTCTAATAGAATGAAGCCCCATACCCGATAGTAACCCTGATGGTGAGTGGCTTTTGAGATCCATAATGGACATTTTGCATTCTCAAGACTTCTATCTCTATACTACAATTCTGTCTCCTCTATGCTAGTAATTTTACCGGTTGTTTTATCCCTACACCGGGACAACACTGTTAAATACTGCTGCTAACGTTAAGTTGTTACCAAGATATAAAAAGTCACTCCTTTCAAAATACAACAATAACAACAACATAACATGATCAAGGAGTCGTAGCTTATTAAACACGTAACAAATTTCCAAAGGCAGGAAAACGGCGGTAATATCAGGGACATTCTTATTTCATCAATTTTCTGCCAAATTGATGCGTTGCGGAGGGCGGGATCCAGAATTTCGGAGGAAGCGATCTCATTTATAGGGCCTCTTTGATGAGATGACTTCCTTCAAAGCACAGACACACAGCTAGGTGAGAATAAAAAATAAACGCGGGATTTACAAATATTTATTTTACTAAACAATCAGCTTGGTGGACCGACGATCTGATAAAGGTTGCCGGATAACCGCGGATGACAGTAGCGGAGGGCCGATCGTTGTGGGAAACCTTAGGGACGGCCTTTGCCCAGCAGTGGACGTCTTGCGGCTGATGATGACACAATCAGCTTGGTATCTTTTTGACAAACAATGTGAAACCTTCAGGGTTACAAAAGTATTCGTGAAAAGATTTCAGATTAATTACTGTCAAAGTCAGTTAATTTCCAAGCAGCGAAAGAGCAGTGGTTCATTAATAAATGCTTTAGCACGATTAATAGTTCTTAATATGACCTTTGTGTTTTTAGATAATCACGTATATCTTTGTAACAAGTCAAAGATGTGATGAAACAAATACTTTTCCATTTCTGAACTCCAAAGAAAATCAATGTGATTCCACTCCCGTTTCTCTATTGCTTCAAGACACACGAGATTCGGCAGCAATTTTGACCACTGTTGTATATCCTCTTCTGTAGCTAGTAAATCATTCTTACCGTACAAAATAGCAGTTTTAACTTTCACTTTCCTTAAATCATATTCAGTTGGCATAGGACTTTTATAAACATTTAGGTTCTTGTAGATACCATAGTCATAATACGAAAATTTCCCAGACAAAGCAATTTGGACGTAATGAGATAAACTCTTTGCGGATACTCCACTTGACTGCCCAATAATCACTGGAAAAAAAAGTATTGGGGGCACTACATCAAGTTATGAACAGAAAATGTAAACTCAGCTCAGCAACAAAATTGAGGATCTATACGACACTTGTCAGACCTTGTCTAACATACGCTTGCCCCGTTTGGAGTAGCGCTAGTCTCTGTCACCACAAGTTGTTGCAAACTATTCAAAATAAAGCACTTAAAATAGCTTTTAACACGCCGTACAAAACTAATTTATATAAATTACATATTAACGTAGGATTACCCCTTCTGCGAAATTTTATTATACGTTTAACCGTAAAATTTTATAGGAATTGTAAGCATAGAAATCACTGTAATGAGCTTGTCTCAAGTATTGGGCAAACGCGTGCTAAGGATTTACCATATATCGATAGATACGGTACTTACCGCTTACCCCATCACTACATCTTATTCTCACCTGACGAGTGACGACGCGGCAGCGATAAGCGATGCGCGGCCGCGACCAGCGTATTGAGAGCGCGGTGCAGCGCCCGGCCGCCGCGCCCGCGCCCGTGCGAGGCTAGGCCGCGGGGGCTGAGGTGGTTCCTACTTGGATGGTTACCGTCGCCAGTTAATGTATTTATTTTTCTTGACTACCTGCCTTCTTCGGAATATTGTTTTGTAAATCTAATGCTAAAAGTGTAATTACGCCTAATATTTAAATTCACAAATTTTTAATAGCCTTACATTTTCTAAAAATTGTCTATAATTACATTGTTTAAATTTATGTATATTTTTAATGGTGTAAACTTACATAGGCGCTACAGTCTGAATAAGTATTTTTAGTTGATAGTATTGTTTTGTTCTTATTGTTTTTGTTACAGTAAAAATCTCTGTTAATCTATTTATATTTTTGAAATAAAGAAATTTAAAAATGAAATGAAATGACTGGAAAAAAATGTGGTTCTATACCGCCTATGTCATATCCAAAAATCGGAAAATACAGTCCATATCCACAAATTTCTTCAGATATAACGCCTTGAGAGCAAAATAACTTAAGAAGTTGCTTCTCTTTCTTATGATCCGTGAATAGTTCTTGGGTTGGCAGGCTCTCTAGAAGAGGTACAATTATAGGTCCTGCCTTTAATATCGCTGACAAAGCGGGTCCTGGATGGTTCAAAAATGTAACTGGAGCTAAACAAATGCATAAGTTTATTTTTTCATTATATTCAGGTCTTTGAGACATTAAAACAAACAAAGACGTTATGCCTTGAGAATGTCCGATTGCATCAAGCTTTGCTTCTTTTGTTTTTTCTAGGACTTTGTTTATCATAACTGGCCAGTCATAATAGCCCATTTCATGGAAACTGAAATCCCAAAATGTTTTATCTGTGTCAGGATTCAGACGGATATGTTTTCTTCCATATTTGTTGCCTCTTACGTTGCCAAACCATAAATCATAGCCTTGTTGAGCTAAAGCTACGGCCAAGGATTTGTTACCTCTTAAAAGCCAAGTCACCGATGAATCCCCTATCCCGTGTAAAATAAGTATAGGCTTTTTATCTCCTGGTACATGAAACATTGTCAGTATGTAACCATCTTCAGTAATAACTTCAACTTCTTCGGATTTTAGCCCATATTTATTAGCTAGTTCACTAAAACTTAGTCTTCCATCTTCAGGAACATTAATGTCACTTATCGCACTGAGTAAAGTGTTAGCTGAGACTATAACCATGATTTGAAGTAAGTTAAAAATGATGATATTCATCATATACGTCTTACTCGCTAAAAATAATTCAAGTAATAAAAAAGAATATGTTTTTGTTAGGTCTATGCTGCCGTACTTTAGCTAAAAAAGGGTTAACCCACATTTGGTCGGTTTTGAGTTAATGATGCAAAATTACAAAGCGCAAAATTCTCTACATTTCGTTCTAAGAAACATTATTCTATCGTTATTAGTTACGGAGATACAGGTTGTCGGTGAACAGTTAAGTGACACAATTTTTAAGATTTACTTGATTAGAAATAAGTTAAACCACAAAACTAGTTTGAAAGAGGGCAAAAGGCACTTAACTTGGTAAAGTTTAGTTATTTTTATACAATTTGCTTAGCTAAAATAAAGTTATCTATTTATCCTAGACTTAAATTAAGTCAAGGTACTTTTACTTTGATAAAGGCTCGTAAAGTTTAAGTAAATGTTCGTTAAAAACTAAATTATAAATAAGTTAACAACAAGATACTTCGTTAAAAATCAGTTAAAAACCTTTAACCCTTTTTAAGCTAAGTAAAACATAATTATGTTTTATATACACCGTAAAAAATCTAAACAACCAATCACTGTCTTTTAAATCAAAATTACACGAATATTTCATAGTCATCCTTAGTTTAAATAGGGTTAAACCACATTGCTTGGCTAGAAATGGGTTATCTGCAGTTCGCAACGACGGCGGATGCACAAATAATTCTGTGCCTCCTGTGACAAGTGATACAACTCGAAAAACTCGATTTTTCAGGAGAGCGAAAACAAGTTTTTTTTGAACATTGCTACCGATTTTGATAACATATAATATCATTTTATTAACTGGTTTGACAAAAATAATGATACTAGTTATAGATTTTGAGATATTCAAAGAAACGTCCATAATGTATCATTTTACATTTCAGATTGATTTATTTAACCCGTGTAAGATGATACAACTCGAATTGTATTATTTAACACAAAAAAGTGTAATCAAGGAGCTCTGGTGATGACTGATACAACTTTTTTGAAACCTACATTTTTCTCTTATTTCTTGAGTTAGAGGCCTAACCTGTATACACAAGTTGTAGGGAATTGAATTAGTAATATTTCTTAAAACAAACGGACATAATTTAAGGATTTTTAATGATTTGCATCATTTATCACAAAATAAAAACGTAATTTAAACCGTGACTAATGTTACATATCGAGTTATTCTTGGGTCTGATTACGAAAAAACTTGTGTCAAATAATACAAGTAAGTAATTGATTAAAACAAATAATAGCAATCATGATATCTTTGTACTAAACATGATGACATTAAATCACTGAGTAAACCAATTAACTTACACTCTTTAATTTCAAAGCAACATAACGATGTTGCAACCATACAGTAGGTAAATTAAACTGCATATTGTCATTCAAAACAAAAACTATATAGACCTACACAACAAATCAAATAATAATTCTCAATAATCACCTACAAAACATGAAAATAATGATAGCTAAACCTCAGCTAGGTAAGAAATAAAGTAATTTAAATTAAGCCCGCCGTCAGTCGAAGTAGGAAGTAGGAGTGGGTCTATATCGAATGGCATACAATTATTAGTCCTATCGTTGTGTCGCATAACGTCTTTTGTCCTAATAACGTACACACTTTGTTCCGCATATTTTTGACTGTCCGAAATTGTTGCTCCTATTATCGTTTGTCCTAAAAATTATTTGTCCTATCGTTTGATGTGGCTAAGATTCAACTGTCGAATGATTGATGTGCATAATTGTAATATTCCTAATATTAAATGTGCTAAAATTGTTTTGACTACATGTCATTAAGCATAAATCTTTTTAGCAAGCAGAGCTAAAAGTTGACGCCTAGCAAAACCTAACCTTGTCAAACTTGTTGGTTCTGGCGTTTCACTCGCTCGTTAGGGTCACAGTTCCACCTAACACTCCTCCTCGCTTCGCTCGTCATCGTACCTAACCTCAGCGAAATTTGACCTGCCTGAAGGTAAAATACGTAACGATTCTGACTTCACGCCTACCATAGTTTAGTTTAGGTGCTGTAATTGTAGCCAGTTTAATAATAGGCAAAATTATTATTAGGACAATTCATGTTAGGAATATTATGCTTTAGGTAATTAGACTTTAGAGTTATCAATATTAGGACAAACTTGCTTTAGGACGTTAAATGAGTATGCGCAAAATTTATTAGGACAAACGAGTAGTATGCCATTCAACAGTATGCCAAACATTCTCGGCCAAACATTTTTAGGACCAAAAATGTTATGCGATACGACAGGCGCCCAGTAGGGGTAGGTAGTTAAGTGACATAACGCATGGTCCACCTGAATTTCATACTGAATTTGATACAATAATTTAAGTCACCACAGAACAGTAACATTTACTAACCTGCCACTTCACAAAATAAAACACGTTGGTTGGTAAATACCTATTTCTCTCCGTCGAGAGATTTTTACCGTTTTTATTCTCTGTCATAATATTTTACACAGATAACTAGTTAGCGGCACACATGTAGATCATAATATATCGCAACCATAAAAGGATATTAAAATTAAGTTACCTACAATAGAAATCATACTTACGCGTCGGTTCATGGCGACACAGCGAGCGTGCGCTCCCACCCTCGATGACGTAGAGACACTATGACCTTATGTAGAAAGAGACCAGACTATTTTTTTCGGAAAATGAGTTAGCTATGCCATCGTAAATTAGAATTTTTAACCTTAGTTATGTTGAAAGTGACTTATTTTTCCACGTCAATTCATTGAATTTAAGTATACCATTATGTATAAAACCGCCAATTACGATTATGTGGGTTCTATAATGTCGAAAGCCGCCAAAGTACTTGATTTGGTCTATTTTGTCCGTTAAAAGATGATATTTTTAATCTGCAGAACACAGCCAATCTACCTCCTAGTGATCTCAAATAAATAATAGTTTGTAGTTTTGTGATTTTTATTGATCTCAGTTGAATTCATTATAGTTTTCAAATTCAAACATTACAGTAATCAAATTAAGACTCAGTTTAATTTGATTACTGTAATGTTTGAAATTGAGATTGAATTTAAAATGATTGTAATGTGTTTTTAGTGATCTCATGTTTTTTAAAATATTTTTAAGTGTAAAATTCATTTTAATTGTTTCTTATTTTAACAGTTCTGTGACACTAATTTGTTACCTATTGTGCCTTTGATTAAGTGAAAGGACCATGCGTCAAAATGGACCCAGAACCAACAGACATGAGAATTGGGCTATTAAATAGGTCTTTAAATCTACTTTATTTAATTATATGAGCACAAAGTCGAATTCGATTGCAGAACGGAGATATTCATTTTTTAATTTAGAGTGAAAACGAACTATGAAGAATCTGTGGCTAGGGTATTTAACATTTTGGAGGGTAGGTAACAAACAATATATGTATGTGTATGTGAAGGTATTCGTGGTCGTGGAAGGTAGTCGTGGGTAAACTAGTCATATTTTTTTAAATATCTTGATCAATTATCTACATAAACGCATTTAAAGACGTTTGAAGTAGTTTATCTTCGCTATCTTATGCGTACAAATAATATTTTCAAGTGTTATACTCGTAGTGTATCATTGGTACTTAAATACCTATGTCACCTGCCGATTAATATTAACTATGGCATTTTTTTATTATGGCGTATGGGATGAGAATAATAAGATCACATTAACTTGCTGTAAATACTGATTATATTAATAAATAAAATAATCAAACGTCAAACTCTCGGTTCTGTCATGTCAATTTAACTTTTTTCCGCTACCTAAAGGTTGTCTGGAAGAGATCGCTTTTTAGCGATAAGACCGCCTGTTATCTTTCTCTTGTTTTAGTACCTACTTATTATTTTCTGTGTATCGCTTTTATATTCTTATCCTATCGATTAATGATTGGTATGGTATAATAGCCTATCATTAAGAGAAACCCGTTTATAGACCTTATACATACACACTGACTGAAATATGAATATCTCGGTTCTGCAATGGAATACAACTTGGTGCCTATAGAACAAAATGAAGTATATTTATAGATCCTTTTAATGACCTAACTCTCAGCTGTGTTGGTTCTGGGTCCAAGCTCCATACTAAGTTGCCCATGGTCCTTTGAATTTTGTTTAATTTTCTCGAAGAGAATTTATTTTTATAATTTTAACTTTTGATAAAATATACGATTTTACGATATAGCATTTTTTTTCTCAACTTATCATTTATCTTTGCTAATCTATAATAGGGTTAACTACGAGCGACGTTTTCTTAACTTTCTTTTAGCTAAGTATTATCGCATATATTCATGGTGTTATACAAATAAATACGTATGATTTTTAGCTAAATAAAGGTTATGATACCTTAGCCATTTTGTTATCTAGGATTGTGACGCTCTTTTTCTTAAAATACTTAGTAAGAAAACAGTTAACCAGCTTAACTACTTTATAGCTAAGCATTGTTGAATAACTTCTAATACATTTTTTGGTAGATACAGTTACACGATATTACTACGCTTAAAGTCAGTTAAGGTATGGTTAACCCTGTTTTAGTGCAGTAATTAGTCCAACATTAGAAATATTTTTTTTTTTTTTTTTATGGCATAGAGTAGACAAACGAGCACACAGACCACCTGATGGTAAGTGGAAACTGTGACCCATAGACATTCGCATTCACAAGACTGCAATGCAATCCCAAGACTGCAAATGCGTTGCCAACCCTGAGGACTAAGATGGAATGCCTCTATGCTAGTCATTTCACCGGCTGTCTTATCCCCAAACCGGAACACAACAATGCGAACACTGCTGTTTGGCGGTAGGTTAATGGATAAGATGGTGGTAGCGATCCGGACGGACCCTGCACAAGGTCCCACCACCCGCAAGAAATAAAATGCTTAGCTTGATTAAAAAAAGGGATTTTAGGTACTATATTTGACAATAATATCCGATGGAAATAATGGCACATGGTAGGAGTAAAAATTAGGTACTTTTGTCTCTAAGAAAGTTTGCTCCATCTTACATAGTTTTTTAGAGACGTCAATCCCCACCTTTTTTGACGATATCTCAAAATCGACTACTTGGAGTTAACCCTTTTTTAGCTAAAGTAGGGCAGTATGATCGTTCCACTTCGTCAAAAAACCGGGTGGGGCCACGAAACAAGGCTGTTTACCGAATAGTGACAAACAATCTGCAGGCGCAGCGGTCCTGGAAAATATATAAAAGACTAAGGAGATTGCAGGATTTGCAGGTGGAGAAGATATCTGGATGTGTTGTGGTTGAAAAAATAAACTACAGCTGACAATCTAGAAGCGTAGTTTAGGGATATTCAGGACAGAATGTACAACAAAAGTGGAAAAAATACAGCCGAGCGTAAGACGTAACGAGATTATGCATCTTTTATTATACATGTTCCAGAAAGTTGTTATGATGAATTAATTCAAACGGGATGCAATCAGTTCATTCGTAGCCTAAATCAAGCGAGTAATATTATTATTTTTTATAATTCGTTATTTTTCTTTTCTTAATTTTTTATGTAGTTTCAACATAATATTTCTCTTATCACTAATGGACATTTGTGGTGTTGTCACTGACTTCCCTGCGTCATCGGGGCGGGGGCCTGGTGATCTGTCATACAGGATCTCCTAGTACAGACACCAGGCGCTCACACTGGTTTCCCATTTATTTTAATAAATATTGTTTACCTTCATAATATACTATAACCATTGTGAGAGTTAAAAAAGACTTTTTGTATTCTGTATTTGTATTCGTGACCCTGAAATAATTATGGCTATAAAATTATCCGATGTGATAGAGCGGCCGGGCGGAAGCAAGGCGGCGTATTGTGACCACACCACGCATCGAGCTATGGAGCGTGCGATTGCCGGGTGATGTCATCGTTAACGATAAGGTGCTCGAACTGGTTTTTATTTAGAATTATAGAACCGGGATGTGTTATACTTAGTCGATTAGTAATAATAGAAGACTTTAACTGGTATTCGTATTTAACATGTTACTGACTATTTTGAATATTTTCAAACATATTGCGGATTGATTTGGAGAAAAGTTATAGTAAATTGTACATACATACATACATAATGGCGAGGTAGATTCTGGTGCCGATGGTCAGCAATCTCAACAGCTGGCCTATTGCCAAACGCACTTGCAATCGCAATCGACTTCAAAGTGGATAAATTGTTATCATTATGTAGGCAGACTCGCCTCCGGACTGTCAAGATGAAAACAATTGCGATTGCGAGTGTGTTAGGCAAAAGGCCCTCAGGAGTGGAACTTAGGAAAGGCTTTATCTATGGTTAAACACGTTACTAGCCTCCATTGACTGGACGCTTGTATAAATTAAATTATGCAGACGAATGCTTGCATTGTTTCTACTCGAATATCAATGACAATAATGTCAAGGGATAAATTCAAAATTCTAAACATTTGTTCAGTAAATTGGGCCACATGAGGGCTCTCTTACACGTGAGTAATAAATATGGAGTCAATCTACTACCACCTCGGACAAGACCATCATTGCGGAGAATAAGTTCGCCGTTGGTTGTAAGTATCTTTATCTTAAGTTTTTATGTAGGTACGTTCTTACTTTTAATTGTTTATTTTGTGCAATAAAGAGTTAGATACATATATAGATACAATGACGGTATTGCCCACGGCATAAGTCGCGTAAGCGTTCACCGCGGTACAGTCATCCTGAATAATATGATGCGGACTTAATACGCGAAATAAAGTGTAAGGCTGCTCTTAAGGGTGAATTGCAAAAATATTGTACATAGTTAAGGGCTCAATTAAAAAACCCTTAACAATCCTTAACTTTTTCCTTTGTGTAACGAAGATTAGTCATATAATCATATGCATAACTTTCGTTACACAAAGGAAAAACAATTGAAGAAAGTTAACGTTGCCTCAATTAAGCCCTTAACTATGTACTATATTTTTGTTATTCACCCTTTTTTAAAGCAATAACTTTTAAGTGTAAACGCGGCTTTTAGGGTTCCGTACTAAATCCTTAAAATATTATGTCAGAACTCCGTCCACCTGTCTTTTCTCTTATTTAAAACTATTTTCTATATATACGGTATCTGATTTCAATGTTTAAAACTATTTTGAAATAATTTCAATATTCATTATTATTTTATTTCCTTTGAAAAAGTGACTGCGCTGTCTCATACCGCTGTGTTTCTTGCGTATCAGGTTTCTGATATGTTATAAATGCTATACCTATACTTCTTTTAAAGATATAAAATAGTACATTATATGTACCTACTAATTTTTTTTGTATAGTTTGTCTGGATCGTATCAATAGGAAGTGGAAGGAAGTGGTCTCAGCCTACCCCTAAGGGTCCAGAAAAGTTGCCTAACGCTAACGCAAACTATATTCGAAAACTGTCAAAGTGTAGAAGTGTGTTCGAGCGTACAGAAGCTTACGTCAATCTTATACATTTTCGATAACGATAACATTTACGAATGCATCTTGTCTATGGAAAAACACTATAATATTTGATTTGTTATCGTATTGTTATTAACTCAGCCACCGTTACTATCAAGTAAGTATGAGAGATCAAAACGCTTAATAATAACATAACATATCAAAAGCGATATTAAGCGACCTTTATAAAATCTTGCCTAAATTTTTCCTTTAAAACTCTTCATTCGCCATGTTATTAATTTACCATAAACAGTGCTCAAAATATAAACTCGTTCTAACGACTTTAACAACAGAGTTGAATTCCGATGTACAAGAGGCGGTCCGTGCAGTTCAATATATTTGATGACGACTGTACAGTTAATAACAAACCTGTCCTAAATTTCAATCGAACCTCCCTACAGTTCAAAACTGCATACAGATTTATCCTCATCTCCCTCAGGAAATATAAATACAGTATTGAAATATTCGTATAATGTATCGAAATCCCTTTCAAAGCATGTATAGAAGGCCAATTTCCGCAGAGCCTCCCTGCCTCCTCGTACGTGGGACGATGGGAAGCGTTTAGTGTTGTTGAACGGCTGTTAAGAGGTCAGGGTAGACTGGTGTACGTAAGCGTTCGATAGGTTGAAGCTACTTATGACTATGAATATTTATAACGTATTAGCTGAACGTCGCTTTTGCCACCGAGAAAGTTAAGGCGAATCATGTTTTATAATAGGAAATATTATAAGCGAATGGGATATTACTGATAAAGTTTTAGTAACTTCAAATTTAACATTCAAATGAATAATTTTGGAATTTTGGCGGTTTATTCAAGATTTGTTGTAAGATGTATTTTTCTGTAAAAATTACACAAATTTGTCAG
Source organism: Acleris laterana (assembly GCA_963966035.1). NCBI lineage: Eukaryota > Metazoa > Arthropoda > Insecta > Lepidoptera > Tortricidae > Acleris > Acleris laterana. The sequence continues at coordinate 3,720,033 of OZ014455.1, read as the reverse complement.
GATCGTAGCAAGTGGAAAGAAGTGGTCTCTGCCTACCCCTGTGGGAAACAGGCGTGATTTGATGTATGTATGGTTGTCACAGTTCATCAATGTATATTTTTTATATTTCCGGGATGAAAACTCTCCATTTGAAATTGTATCCAAATCCATCCTGCCATCACTGCGTAAAAGAATAACAGTCCATATTTAACGGAAAAATCCGTGAACATACAACCCTCTTACTTTTTTGAAGTCGGTTAAAAACTGTCTAAACTCACTCGCAATTGCAATCGACTTAAAAGTCGATTCGTCTGACTCGCTCTACTCGATGATGCTTCGTAAACTTCTCTTATTTCTTTCGTTTAAACTCGCCGGCATTGGAACTTGTGAATGATGTAAACAAATTAGTACTGTTTGACACATAACCTCAAATATTCACCAAGCGTGTTTTTATTCAAAATAACGTATAATGAATAGTTATTTCATCTTAATCTTAATGATCTAGTGTATCATTGCAAAAACCTTTCTTGATCTTTAAAAGTGCGTGATTATCGAGTAAACATGGTGAATTGGTTTGTTGGGTTTTGTTTACATCTTTTGCAAGTTCTATTGACGGCGACTTTAGTCATAAACTTCTTATACAGTCGGGTCCTATTCATACTGACATGATAACGTAGTGTAATTATTATGAAGTGTTTTATCAATTTGACAACAATTTAAATTGATATTATACGTAATGCATACCCAGGAATAAAACTGGCCTACGCTGGTAAAGATGCAACAGGAAACGGTTGCGTTGCGTCCCGTGTTGCCAAACACAAAAATTTTGAAGAATAATCTATGGTAACATGTAAGGATGACCACTTACTTACGTTTGTGGCGTCATCCCGGGTTTTTGTTTTTTTGTTTTGTTTTGTTTTAGATATTTAAGTTAGTTCTTTAATTGAGGGTCCCTCTGAAAACCAGCGCCGTGGCTTGCTTTGGCACAAAGCTGAGAGGGGTATTTTCAACGCCATGCTAAATGTTTTTGTCATCGGTTTTTTTTTCAATTGTGTGCGTTGATATTACGGCAGATATTAGTGTGATGAGCGCGAATATTTGTTCGTGAATCATGGATGTTTCTATATTATTACATTTAAGTATATATTTCTCTATATAAGTATTTATATCGTTGTCTAGTACCCATAATACAAGCCTTGAGCTTAGTTTGGGACTAGGTCAATTGGTGTGACATTGTCCCCTGATATTTATTTATTTATTATTTTTAAATTATTTCTATTCTATTCTATTCTATTCTATAATAATTATGAAAAGGATAACGATCGCAATTGCGAGTGCGCTGAGCAATAGGCATGCGGCAGGGATTACGAGTTCATACACGAACAAATATAGCGCAGGTAGAGTTGTAGAGGATAAAGCGAATAATTAATAACGGCATGGACGGCCGGGCTTAGGCTGATACCCAAAACTTTTTTTTAACGCAGAATATATTTTTTTTGCTGTTATAACTGCATGCCTCTCAGGCAGTTTTATAACATTTCACTTTTTTAGGGTTCCGTATCAAAAGAGTACGGTCGGCCAAGAAAGTGGTCTACAGTTTTGACAAAAGTTTCTGTACATACATACACATACATACATAAACTCACGCCTTTATTCCCAGAGTGGGGTAGGCAGAGCAACAGAATTACCAACAACTCTAAAAACTTGTTAATAACTCTGTAACCACATTTTGCACTTTAAGGCTAAGTTGTTTACCAGTGTATTAGTGACAGGTTGCAAGCCCATCGCCTAACAGTACTACGAGTATACGCCTTTATTCCCTTAGCCGTCTCTTACGACATCCACGGGAAGATATGGAGTTTCTGTGAGATCTGATTATCACTAATACTGACACTTGTCACTGTCATAATATTATTGCAAGGGACAATCCGACTTGTTTTATCATGACGTGCAAATGAGCTTCAACCCTAGGGTAGACCACATTTTTGGCCGACTGTACCAATCAGACCATATTACTAAGGATTATTTTGTCCGTCTGTCTGTCACGGGGTTGTATCTTATGAACCGGTATAGTTACACATTACTATGGCCACTATAACAACAAATAATAAAAATAAAACAAAGTTCGACATTAAAAGAAACAAAATGCAATAAACGTGTGTTTTTCGGTGTTTTTGGCTAGAACGTGGTATGAAATTCTTCGTGTGCATAATTATCCATCGCTGGTCATTATTTACTTATAACACGGTGTTGACCCTAGCGTTTATTATTTGTTGGCCTCTTTCCTTAATTACAATGACATAAAATTGTAAATATTTAATTCATTTATAAATTTCAAAATTCCGTGCAATTTATGTTTGTAATCCAGCCCCTTTTCCTCACTTTAGACACTGGCAAAGTGGCACACCACTACGTGTTTATTGCTATTATAAAAAGACAAAAAAAACACGGTGTTGTATTTGAAATTGATCCCACGAAGGTAGTCTTGTAATTTCAACTATCTGGTTATTGAAACCGAATTAAATCTAGGATCACTGTTTTGAACAATGACAGGCGTGATATTGTACTTCTTAGTACAGTGCAACCATTTTCTTAATACCGATCGGCAATCTTCGTTTTTCTATGACACACGAGTGACAAATATACAGTCAGTTGCGAGTGTAAGCGTGATAGCGATGCCCAGCCGAACGGTATTAAGAAGCTGGGGATACTCATCTGTAAAGAACAACAATATAATGCCTGTTGTTGTAAAAAACAGCGATTATGTAAAAATTAGTGGGTATGTTCAATGCTTCAGATGTATGTCTTTCGATAAATCATTAATGGGTTAAAATATTAAATTAAATACGGTATTCTGACACCACAAGATATTTTTAAAGTTGTGGTTTCCGATAAAAAAATAAAAAAATTGAATTAAGAATTGAAGAGAATTTGCAATTACTTTTTGTATTGTTAATACACGAAGAATCGTCCCACTACTCAAATTTACAGTAATCTATATTACACAGTTTTATAATGTATTATGAAGACGTTTAAGCAGGGTTTCCACTGCAAGCGGATCGGGCCCCGCGACTCGGTTTAGTATACATTGATGACTTCAAGTGTTTCCACCGCGAGCAAACCTATTGAAGGCACCGTTGTATGCTAAACAGTCAGTACGAGCCCGCTCCGCCCGCAGTGGAAACCCTGCTTTAGTCCGCCTCGCTTCCCCTTAAATGCAAATTATAAATGTTTATAAAGAGTTCAATTTATATTCTAATTCGATGGGTTCCCACTAGAGGGCGCGATGACGGCTTCTTCGGCTAAATAAACTCGTTAAATCTCATCCCGGGAATTTCCTATGTGTTACATGTACAGTCGACCTTGTAAGTAGCTGCACTCTGGTACCTTATCGCTTTAACGCCTTTGACAGATCAGTGCAGCAGTTCAAACATGACGTTAAAGTGACAAAGCACTTAAGTGTGCAGCTACTTATCCGACCGTTCTATCAGCCCAATGAAACACTGACCCACGATAAAACTGTGTCACAGTGACATTATAACACAGTTTCTTTGACTACTCAAACAACTTGGATCTCAACGTCACTGTGATACAGGCTGGTAGTACATAGATCTAGCTACAAAAGCTGATTAGTATTTCTAACTTTTCCTGTGTTTAGGGTCAAGACTATTCAGACTTCTGAGAGTTTTGAAGTGGTACTGTCTTAGGCGTAGTTACTTCTCGTTCGTTTTGAGTAAGATTAATTACTAGACTGAAGTACTAGACAAGACTAGTGAAGGACTAGACTACTAGGTATATAAATATTCTAGGTAAAAGTATGCTTATCGACGTTTAGTTCTTATAGTACAAGCCTAGAAATTAGTTTTAGTAGGTTAATTTGTATGTGTAAAACTCTGATGTCTATTTCTCTCTCTCTCTCTCTCTTTTCTTCAGTCTGTTGCTACCCAACGCTGAGTGTAGGCATCTTCAATTGCACTTCATTCACTTCAATCTTGGGTCTTCATTATACGATTTCTATAGGCTACTTCATGCCTTCATTCCCAGAGTGGGGTAGGCAGAGCTACAGAATTACCAACAACTCTAAAAATTACTTCTCAAACAAAAATATAATTATCAGGGTACAAGGGTAACTTACACCAATTGACCTAGTGCTAAGGACTAGGTTTGTACCATGGGTACCAAATAACGATTAAAATACTTATTAAACAGAAACAAATACTTTAAATACATACAAAACATCCAAGACCCAGAAGCAAATACTCTCGCAAACAAATTGAACCTGAGACCGCTAGCTTTTATATATTGCATAACTCACGTATTACACATTATATGTAATTAAAATCAAGAATGTATAACTTTTCCTGTATAAGCCGTCGTAGGTAATGCGGTCTTAAAAATAAGTCACGTAGTACGTGGTAGTAAACAGGCGTTTGTTCCCAAAGGGATACGGAAGTTCCCATTCAGTTACAAGAGATAAGCGATAGGGCTAAGGTTTGTATGGTTATTATAAACAAAAGCAGTTTAGCAGCTGATGATTACTGAGTAATCAAGATTACTCGTACCACACTATAATTTCTTCAACACCATCTTGATAGTTGGAAATCTACAGTACTAACGTGTGTTTTTCATGGACCTTCTTGCCACGCATCTTGTACGTGTGGAATCAGAGGGCCTAGACAAGATGCGTTACGCTAACTATCGTTTCTATTCGTTTAGTTTTTAAACCAATCGCGTCACTGGCACATCACGTGACTTTTCGTATCACGTCATCTACCAGTGACGCGATTGGTTCAAAAACGAAACGAATAGAAACGCTAGTTAGCGTAGTGCTTGTCTGGGCCCTCAGCTCTCGGCGTCTGTATTCCCAAACTAATACGACTTGGAAGCCTTCAAAAAATGAGTCTTCTCTTTTCTCAAAGGCCGGCAGTGCGCCTGCGATTCCTCTCGTGTTGCGGGAGTTTATGGGTCGCGATGATCACTTACCATCAGGCGGCTTGTTTGCTCGTCCGCTTCCTTCAATTAAAAAAAACAACTGTCTCTTCTTTTCTTTGTTCATTCCTAAGAGTATTGAAGGGTTAGCAAAATAACATAGGTTAGAGCATGTCGGAACATGCTTCATATATGGATCTCTCACTATTATGCTACTACAAAAACAAAACACTATCTCGAAAAGTAACGTAGAAAACCTATGATTGAATTCTCTATTTAAAGTTGGGTGGATCAACTTTTTCCTGTTGTTATTCTGTCCCGTAAGCCAGGAGACAACAGTGATAGAGTATCTTAGAAAAATAATTATAATATACACTACTAATACGCTTGGAAGAAAGCTTGAAATAATGGGCTTGTAATTGCTACAAAATCTGATGTTTGCTGGTTTTATACACATTAAAATCGTGTTTTAATGAGTGACCCAGGAGACGTCACCTTGGCAACGAGTAACAAAGAAAAGTTGATTGACCCAGTTAAATTGTTGTCCATGCTCTTTGATGATTAAACCGTTATTGTTTACCTTTTTAATTCGTCATTATGTGCTTTCGTTTAATATATTTTTCATATTCAAAGTGTTTTTCGTTTTAAGTGAAGGGAATGGAGATATTGGAGATACATAATGTTTGTTTTTTTATAGCTATCCGACAATTTATACGACGTTGTAGATATAAAAAACGGAGGTGTACTGAAATAATTAATCCCCAAATCGCCTTCAGTTTATATCTAAAGGACAGATCCCCACCTGCCCGTCGTTTGCGGCCATAACGGTCCCTCCACACTTAGGGAGTTGCCCCGTGCTAATGATCAAAGTTTTCAATGTTGCCAACTTAATACATGCGGAATTACCCCAACAGCAATAGAACGGAGTAATGGGCTATGTGGGCTGAGATTGATTTTGGTAATGGGGTAGAGGGACAGAATTTTAAGTAAGTTTTATTGGTGTTTAGAATATTTATATGGCCTTAGTGAACAAGGGTAGTTCTACCATTTTTTACTTTGCTCCCCAATGGCTTATTTTGCTCCATGGTTATATTGAGGTTATCTGTATTTGTAAATCATTCTATTGCTTTCATACAGTTTGTGGTTGGATGTTTACATCGATTCTTTCTAGCTTTGTCATCGACATTGATTTATAAGCAGAGATCGGACAAATGGGCGACGTTACTCGCAATAATATGGACATGTCTCCAAAGATTTTAATTAAACAAATTTAATTAATTAATTTTAATTGAACAGTATTTTTAAAAACAAGCTATCGTTTTTGATAGACCGGGCATGTTATAGCATTGATGAGTTCACTCAGAAAGATTATCCGACCCAACAAACTAAATACCTACCTTTTTAATATGTAATTAACTGATTATTTTATTTTTAAATTGACTTGTAAAATTTTACTGTATATTACCAATAAATTCTGCATTCTGTATTATGTATTCTGTACTTACCCAAAAAATAAAATAGGCAGTTATAAATAAATAATACAAAGACTATTATTGTGTTATTATTAAAGTTAAATAAACATTATTTTTAATAAATTTGCCGTGCTTAGTTAATTCCTTTTCACGGCTTAAATAAACTTATGAAGTGAAAAGCTCCTTTCGCAATAATCGCAACCCAGGCATGTTAATGGAGCAAACTTAAGTTAATTAATATAAATGGCTACTCTCTCATGTCTTTGTATTATTTATTTATTACTGTCTTGCAAACGAACAAAATTGTTTTTCGGGTAAGTGATCAATTTAATGTAATTAAAATCTTTGGAGCCATACTCGTATCCACATTATAGCGAGTAATGACGCCCATTTGTCCGATCTCTGTTTATAAGGTAACAAACGAAATAGTCACTTTGCAGCATAGTTACCCAGGAAGCAGTAAAGTGAGAACATTTTACGATATTATTATCAAATTTATGAATATACAATACGAGTACCTAATAAATTGTGATATTATATCTAAAAGCGCATCTGATAATGGAACACCATGTCTACTGTAGTTATTGAACGATAACGAATTAGGTAAAATAGCCAAACAAAATGTCACAAAAATGAAATTATTGACATAAACTTAGTGACAAATCATGTCTGATATCTGATATAAAACCTATTAAAGCGAGACAAGAGGATTTTATCTAATATTTCTGATGTTAAATACCTTAAAAAAACTAAAGATCTATTATGAGTATTTATGAGTCAATAATCTATATAAATGGCTTAATAATGATTCTGCTATTGGTTATTATTGAAGATCTAATGGCCAAAGCCTCTTAGACAAATAGGTGGGATTTAGGAGTTACAGAGCTCTTGATTTATAAGTACCCGCTGGGATACCTTGAAATTGAGCGGTGAGGTCAAGGAGGTCTGAGGTCAGTGAGGGCACGTTAATATTCTTTATACTGACACTATCACTACATAGTATAAAACAAAATCGCTTCCCGCTGTCTGTCCCTATGTATGCTTAAATCTTTAAAACTACGCAACGGATTTTGAAGCGGTTTTTTTAAATATAATTATAGGATAATTCAAGAGGATGGTTTTCATGTATAATAAACTTTGTTTTACGTACGGGTATTACAGAAAACTCACATAAGCCGAAGCGAAGCGAGGGCGGGTCGCTAGTAATGTATATATGTAAACTCTTTATTGCTAAAATATATTAATAACAACATTGGTATTAAAGTAATGTACGAAGGCGAACTTATCCCTAAATAGGATCTCTTCCAGCTAATCCTGAAGTAAATGAGTATGGATTATTGGGGATAGGTGAAAAACTTACCCTAGTTTAGTGACAAAATGATTCTTCGTACGAGAGGTAATATTAAAATGTGAATGTTGTTGCGGATGTTTAATTATTTATCTTAAATCACATGGATTTATAGAATTAAAAAAAAAAGGTAGCGTACCTATTGTTTGGATTAGCACGAAAAAAAATCGCTACCACCATCGTATCCTTTTACCCACCGCCAAAGAGCAGTGTTTCCATTGTTGTGTTCCAATGTGTAGATAAAGACAACACTGGTGAAATTACTAGCGTTAAGGCATTCCATCTTAAGGGATTTTTAGGCCTTCCTAAATTAGTCACTAACAAGAGGGATGCCGCAATACGTTAGATACGCATGGATATATCTCCATCTTGTTCCAATGTATTGCTGCATCCCTCTTGTTAGTTACTCATTTAGGAAGGAGTAATAAGCGCATTAATCCTGAGAGATCGCAAAGTATTTAGGGTCTTACGATTGCAGTAAAATTTCTATGCAAATATCTATGACAGAACCCACTTATCATCAAGTGGCCTGTGTGCTCGTTTGCCTCCATTCCATTACAATTTATGAACAAATTCTGAGGCAGAAACAAAAACAAGTCGTTTATAGACAATCACGAAAAGGTTTAATAAGTTTCAAACAAAAAATAACAACTGAACTTTTTACTTCGTACTTTGCCCCTGGGCACCTAGTGTTGTGTTGTATTAAAAACTAAATCAATTGATCTGTTTTAGCATAAATAATAAACTAGCTTTGCTCACTTCGCCAGCTTTCTATCTAGTAACAAACACTTAATTAATTACCATTGCGTAATATTATTGTATGATTAGGTCTATGTATATTTGTATATTATTCTTACCGATGTAAACTGAAATTTATATCTGCTCTACAAGGTTGAAATTCGTTAGTTGACCATTAAACATGCACTTTGGAATGAGTGAACCAGTCAAATATTAATTTGAGTATTGGCAATATTGAATTATTAAATTGGAGAGGCATTTGCCACCGCACAGTGGTGTTATTCTCTCAAAAACAACGAACGGGAGCACATTTTAGCGCGTGCATTTTCAATTAAACAACCTTATACGTTCGATCCATCGGCAGAAACCATGCTGCTAAATTGAAAATGCACGCGCTAAAATATGTTTTGTCCGCACTGACGGGACTACTTAAACTTGCCACTTGGACATTCACTCGCCTGTCCGTACGACCGTCGTTGTTGACATAATCATCTACCTAGTCAGCCGTATGTTAGGTTAGCGATCCTAATAGGTTAGTGTGTGGAACTGTGCAAATATAACAGATATTAATAATATTTGACTTTAGAAACCAGATCGTCCATTTTAAACAGAAAAAAAAAATTCAAATATCTTAAAGAAACTAGACAAAAGCTGGTTGGACCATGCTCACTGTAGAGTTCTGATACCGTCAACCTAAACACAAAACAATAATCTCGAAAGCCACAAAATTTAAATGGATTTTCTATGTAAAGTTATTTGGTGCAGTCTTTAATGATTTTTAGGAACTATAAACACGTTAGACGCCTGCATCTTAAGATCTAATCAAGTCTACTGAATCGTGATCCTTTGCCGTAAGACAGATCCATCTTTTATGTTTTTTTTTATGGCTTAGAGAAGACAAACGAGCACACAGGCCACCTGATGGTAAGTGGAAACTGTGACCCATAGACATTCGCATTCACATTCACAAGACTGCAATGCCATCCTAAGACTGCAAATGCGTTGCCAACCCCGAGGACAAAATATGGAATGCCTCTATGCTAGTCATTTCTCCGGCTGTCTTATCCCCAAACCGAAACACAAGAATGCGAACACTGCTGTTTGGCGGTAGGTTAATGGATAAAGGTGGTAGTGACCCGCAAAATCAAATCTACCTTGGTCTTTTTTGTTTTTAGCTTCAATTTGTTATTGTATTTTAATAGTTATGTGTGTTTGGTTTTACCTGATGGTTGTAAAGAGAGACCAGCGCTCACTTAAATGACAATTTTTTTGAGTGTATTTCTCTGTTCCTTGTTTTTGTTTATAAATCATAAATGGTTTTGTTTCTTGTTATGTTTCTATTTCCAATTCAACAATTAATATAAAAAAAAAAAAACAAAAAAATACAGGACACAATAATATCTATACGACAATGGTACTCGTACGGAACCTTACGCGTGCGTAGTATTCGGTCGGTTTTCAATTTACATATAGAACTTTACTTCAACATAAAGCCATAACCAGTCCAAAGTGACCTTTACAAGAACAGGTAAAGGGTAAAGAATCAATTAACTTCATTCATAATTCGTGAAGAAATGCCCTTTAGCTTTATTCTAATAAAAACTTTATCCGTCGTAACTTAAGGTATATTTTAACACGTGTTGTGGCGATGATATTTGGATAAAAATGACATCGATGACATCTTGAATTCCAAAAGCTCCTATATCACTTTCGATTAGGTTTTTATTTGAACTTAAAATTGCCTGCTTCAAGGTAGGAATTGGCATGTTACGCTGAAGTAAGATAGGTTAAAGACATCAAACAATAGATATTCTTTATTTGCGTAATTTGATCTCGAGAGTTAATAGGCGTAATGCTTGTATGTAATAGATAGTATCGGCAGTAAACATATTACTTTAATGTGTTCATCCATCATGTCTACAGTTATATTTATTACTCGTATTTAGTCGCGATTCCATCTACATACTATCTTATTTCACTAATCTTAATCAATTCTACTAATATTATAAAAGCGAAATTTGTGTGTGTGTGTGTGTGTGTGTGTGTGTGTGTTTGTTATTTCTTCACGCTGAAACGGCTGGACGGATTTGGATGAAATTTGGAATGGCTTATACCCAGGATCAACACATAGGCTACTTTTCATCCTGGAAATTTTAAAGTTCCTGAGGGAATAACTGTAGTCGAAAAATACGCGGACATAGTCGTGGGCACAAGCTAGGATACTATTATGCTTGTCGTGGAAAATATAGTGATGTGTTTATTATGTATTGAGAGATTTGATTGATTAATTAATTAAGAGAGGTTTTTACCGAGAGACGGAATAATTTTACTAATAATAATACATACTAATATTATAAAAGTGAAAGTTTGTGTGTGTGTATGTTAAACTATGTTACTTCTTCACGCTGCAATGGCTAGATTTGGATTGGAATGGAGATAGCTTATACCCTGGATTAACACATAGGCTATTTTACATCCCGGAGTATATAAAAGTTCCCAAGGGATTAACGATAATCTATATGTATGCCGGCGAAGTCGCGGGCAGAAGCTAGTATATAAACTAGCGACTCGCCCTCGCTTCGCTTCGGTTTATGCGAGTATGATGAGCTTTTACCCCTCTTCAATAAATGGGCTATCTAACACTGTAATAATTTTTCAAATCGGACCAGTAGTTCCTGAGATTAGAGCGTTCAAGCAAACAAACAAACTCTTCAAGATGTTTGGATGTTTGTTACTCAATCACGCTTCAACCATAGAACGTATTGAAATGAAACTTGGTACACATATAAGTTAGGTCCTGGAATAGGACATAGATAAAGATAAAGATAAAAACATTTATTCAGTAAGTAGGCCGTACGGGCACTTTTACACGTCAAGAATCTACCAGCGCTTCCCAAGAGGAGACACTGCTGAGAAGAAACGCCGCAAGAAACTCAGCAGTCATTCATTTTTTAAACATAATTACAATGGTACTTACTCGAATATTATCCGGAAAAAAAAACTCATTACTACTGGAAATCCTGGTAAGATCAAATTCTGAAGACCACGCAGACGCAGTCGCGGGACGAAGCTAGTAGTCTTGGAGGAACTGAGTGATAAAGACAACCTAAGCAATCAAACAAACACTTTTTACAAGCTTTTGATGAACTTGCCCCCTGACCCCTGAGTTGATCCCAGTTATATTTTTGTCTATTTTATAACCCCGTGTGGTTGCCGGGTAAGAATAGTGCCACTCCATGTCCTCCCGTGGATGTCGTAAGAGACGACTAAGGGAAAAAAGACTGTGTAGTACTGTTAGGCGATGGGCTTGCCAACCTGTCACTAATATACTGGTAGACATCTTAGCGTAATTGTGCAAAATGTGGTTACAGAATTACTAACAAGTTTTTAGGGTTGCTAGTAATTCTGTTGTAGCTCTGTCTACCCCACTCTGGGAATAAAGGCGTGAGCTTATGTTTGTATGTATTTTATAATTGTTATCTCTTTTTTTGTACAATAAAGTGTTTACATACATACACACTTCCAATGTTTGTTTTATTCTTAGGTCAAATCTTGCAAGTCAATTTTGAACCAGTCCCTGGTAATGGTGGGCTGAAGTTTGAACCTAGTTAACCTGATGACAACGCAATGTTATGGTATGTAAAAACTGATCTGATGATGGAGTTGGAAGATGGCAAAATCTCCGCTTTACGTAGACCTACCATATTGGGATTCGTTTGTTTTGCCCTTTTTATCTGTGATGGTAGGTTTTTTATGACGGGTTGGTAAACAGCACGAGCCAAAGACCACCACCAACCACCACCGCGTGTATCACTGTCATCAACAAAATAATAAATAAAGACTGTATAAAGAAGTCATGACCAGACGAAGAAAAGAAAAGAAGTTTGCAACGCATCGCTGAGTTTCAGGTTTAGTTTACTTCACAGTACCTGGATGATGTTTCTTTTTAAATGAATCCTAGCTAGATCAATTTATCGCTCCCGAATCACCCTGCATATTAAATTTCATGAAAATCGTTGAAGCCGTTTCCGAGATTCAGGTTTTTTTGGCTTTTTCTATGTGTTTTATTTTGTACGGAGTTTATTCATTTCAATTTTAAATCCCAAATTCTTTTTAAATTTCATTAATACACTATGTTACAAAGGTTTTATATACAAATAATTTGGTTAAATTTCTCACTTAATGTTTAAAATTAAAGTGTGAACTCAACTCTTTTCATAAACTGCGAGTTCAATTGTTTCAATTACGCGGCGTTTTATGAAGCTTACAATTTTTAAGTAATTAAGATATGTATAAATTCTTTGGTTTGCACTTGACGTTAAAAAACAATCCGCAAAATTAAATGTATGAAAACCGTGTTCGAAAAATTCTCCATATAAAACGCCAATTTCATAGGTAAAGAACCTATTACTCGTATATATACATATTTATTTATACAAGATTTGCTCGTTTAAAGGTATGAAGTCGGTCGAATCGACTTTAAAGTCCATTGCGATTTCGAGGGCGTTAGGCAAAAGGCCTGGGGCCCATCTCTCAAAGCGATAACCCTAATACGTTTAGTGTTTTGTTCCGTAAATAGTACTACAAAATGTGACGGAACAAAAATATTATTAGACTATAGTTTTTCAGAATTGAGCCCCTGCGTCGCTATTGGCTAACGCACTCGCGATCTCAATTCACTTCAAAGCGGAACAATTGTTTTCATTTTGTATGCAGACAAGCCTTCGATTTTCAAAATGAAAACAATTGCGATTGCGAGTGCGTTAAGCAATAGCCTCTCTGGTCTCAACTCTACTGGCTAAAACCATTATTACCTTTGACAACTAAAGGTATTGTTTTATATTGTCAACGTTTACCTTACTTTATTCTAAAACGATAATGATACACAAATGGCAAGTCAAGTGGTTGTACCGAGTGGAGTAGAGAGAGTCCCTGGTGGGTGGACTGTACGCTGTAACTAAGCTGTTGATAGCAGCTCTACATCTACACTAATAGGGTATTTGACAAGAGTGCAATTAAATTGGTTTTTCATTAACAACAGATTAACATTATAAAAATACTAGGAAAACATAAATCTTTTATTTATGTTAGCTATTTTAAGATTTTTTAATTCATAAATTAAGGACGCTGTTTGATTGTGACGTCACAAGATAGCAATCCCTACAAATTCCATAGTAACGGAGCGTTTTTGATGTTTCATAAAAAAGAAGCTGATTTGACTTTTGTCAAATACCATATTACATAGTCGGTCCTTAAGTTCTGTCACAAAGGTTTAGTCAAATAAAACTAATTTTTGTTTATTTTTTAATTTTAAAATAAATTAAATTTAAAAGCTTAATTAAAGTACTTTTTTAGGAACTAATCATCATTCCACATAGTGGCCACAATTTCCGATACGATCTTCTAACATTCACGGCCGGCACCGATCAAAACACGCAAGAGTTTTCAAACAAAAAAACACTGTTTGAAAACGCTTTAAAGATTAGTCTTTGTTAACCAGGAAAATTTTCTATTCAATATTATGAAGCTTCTCATCTCTGGGTATGTTCAGAGACCAGCATTATTATCTTAACGACCCTTAAAAACCAGCTTATGAAGCACGAAAGTTGGTCTGTTTTCGTATTTCTGCAAATTGATGGTTTAGTATCATTTCGTCTAAAAAGCAACTCGTCTATAGGGCAACTCGTCTAAAACGCAGGTTGTCTAAATCGCGGCTCGTCTACATATCAACTCGCCTAAAAGCAACTGGTCTACATGATTTTTTCAGTAGCAGCTCGTCTAATTAGCTATTGGTCTATATAACGACTCGCCTAAGTCGACACTCGACAAAATCGCAACTCGTCAGCAAAAACTACACCGGAGAGGAGCAGCTCTGACTATGATGCCACTTCACACACCGAATTATTTTCAGATGTTCTAGACCCGTAAATCTTTGCCACAAAAATTATTTGCCATAAGAAGTCAAAACAGTGGTCGTTGATAAAATAATGCGTATTTTCTATTAAATGTTTGGCGAAATCTCACATTAGTTCAGAATGTCAGTCAGTCACAGAATAGTTCACATTAATTTTAGTTAGTTGGTACGGTACAGGTAATCAAAAATCAGTTGGATTATACATATAATTAGTGTATTCAAATAAAGTCGCAAATATTTACTGTTATAAATAAAACCATGTACCTCTTCAGCTTCTCCTTCGATCCAATATTAAAAACTAAACTATATATATGTTATAACTATAACTTATACCTAACTTTAAGTTTTGTATGTAATACAGAAATCTAATTCTTCCTTAACCTTTCCTGGAAAACTAATTACACGTATTATTAGAACTAAATAATCAATCACTTATTTTATATACGTAAAATAAATATAAAAGTCTTCCCTGTGAAAAACAATAAATGTACCTCTTTAGCTTCAAAGTATTTTAATTATGAAGTGTATCCATATTTTAATTGTCTTTTAATCTCTGTAACATTTTGAAGGCACTCATAGCCAGAAATTTTACATTCTGCCAATTTTTTTAGTTCCTTTTCGTACTTCCTATTGAAAATAATGTCATTCCGGGATTTGTTGTTGCCATTGAAAATATATTTTTTTAATTTCATATCCTGCAGTTTTGATTCCTTTCTCAGTCTTTCAAGGAATAGAATAAAAGTGGGCCTGGGTGGTATGCGTGAGTTAAGTCGACGATGCCACGCTTCAACCGCATTCGTTGTGCGATGCATTTCATTTGCACAACTAATCATTGGTAAGTTTATCCACTGCCTGTTTACATATCTGTGAAATTTTCTCATCAAATTTGAATCCGTAGAAACCTGTAGTATGGTTAGCCATGCATCGCCAAGATGTTGTGCGGGTAGTAATGGCAAATTCGCGGTCAGTCTGACCACCTGTCGCTGTTCGGATTTTGATGTAAAATTTAAATCGTCAGCTTTCTTCCAGATTGCTTTGTTAAGATGAAAGTAACATCCCGATAATAGTGAATCCGGAAACACGCTTTTAAAAGCAGTGTATTGGGCAGGTTCATAATCGCTCTTATAAGACCTTATTTCAACATGCAATTGCGATTTTATTATATTAAAGAGCCTTTCGTACGTCACTTTGCGTTTATCGGGGAGTAAAGCGTAAAGAACAGGCACAATATTAGTAGCTTCTTCACTGCTGCCCACATCGATGTGTATTGAAAAAAGTTGGGCAAAAGGTTTGGGCACTCTTTTGAATGTACCGTCGCCATAAAAACTTTTGTCCGACTGTCTTTGCATGATTTTTAGGCCTTCTACTGAGGAAAATATCAACATTTTATTATTTTCACTACCATCGTCAGATACCAGAAATCCATTGCCCAATATTTCTGGCACTTTAACTTCATTTAAATTTCTAGTCTCCGTTTTTGACACGCCCAAAAAAGCTCTTCTCCGTCTGTATAACGTATCTTTTTTTGAATTGTAACTCGGCAGCTGACGCACTGTACGTTCAGAACGATCATGAAAGGCTTCAACAATATTTTTTTCAAATATTTCTTTAACGGGGTCAAAACTCCTGCATACGTCTTTCTTGCACTTGTCAACAACAGTCTCAATTTCGTTTTTTGTGTAGCTCTTTCTACAACTATGCGACGATCTTGTTAAAACAGTGTTTCGCTCTTTATTGAGTTTCATTGATGCACTGCATTCAGTTCTATTGGCACAACGCCATAAGGATGAAGAATCCGTTGAGTTTATTTTGTTTAAATTATATCTATAACCGTTATGTAACAAACATGGGTATTTCCTTTGTGATTCTATAAAAACTAATTCAGAACGATGGTGCTTCGCACTGTTGCTTGGCTCTCCGTTATCCATTTTACAATGATCGATAATATAACATTTCCGCGAACATAATTATTGGCTGTACGACATTAGCTGTCACTACATACTTTTTATCAATAAGTGCCCTCTTTATAAGATACCAGTTAGTCATGAAAGAGATTTTATGCAAAATGTACGAGTATACAGGGTTGAAAAATAAGTAGGGCCGAAGTTCAAAAGTTAGAGGGGGAAACAGAATTTTTTGAACTTTCGAAGTAAAATATTTCGGCTAAAATATACACTTTATCAAACGGAATGGTTCAGGTTATTTGTAATGGTTAATTTAGACGAGTTGCGATTTTGTCTCGACTTAGGCGAGTCGTTATATAGACCAATAGCTAATTAGACGAGCTGCTACTGAAAAAATCATGTAGACCAGTTGCTTTTAGGCGAGTTGATATGTAGACGAGCCGCGATTTAGACAACCTGCGTTTTAGACGAGTTGCCCTATAGACGAGTTGCTTTTTAGACGAAATGATACTAAACCAAATTGATGTGAAACCGTAAGGTCAATTTAATTAGACATGAAGATTGACCGGAGTATAAGCGGATCTTTAGTTGCTTGGAATACATTCGTTTCAGTATTTAAAGATAAAAGTCTGGTCAATATGTCACGCAAATTTCGACTCAATACGACAACTCTTACAAAAGTTGTAGCCGTTATCAGTATCGTGGTCGTGCGTGTTTTGACCCGTGCTTTCCTGGCCCGAATGGGAATGCTTAAAGCTCGTACACCAAATTATTGCAATAGTAACGAACTCAAATTTCGTTTTTTTTATTTTATATAAAATAAGGTTTTGATTGATGTACTACAAGTTTATGCAACCCTATTATTTATTTTTAAAATTATAATAAACCTTTGTGACAGAACTTAAGGACCGACTAGGTATAGAGAAAGATTTGATTGTTTGTTTGTTTGAATTGAATAGGTTCTGAAACTACTGGACCGATTTAAATATTCTTTTACCATTAGAATTATACATTATTCCTGATAAACATAGTATTTGTTTTATATTTATGCGCGGACGGATTTGCGGGCAATAACTATTAGAACAATATAAAATATCGCCTTAGACTGTTTGTTCAAAATATGTTTACAGAATGACACACGATAACAACAAGTTTTTAGAGTTGTTAGTAATTATGTAGTTCTGCCTACCTTACTCTGGGAATGTAAGCGTGAGTGTATTGTATGTATGTAGTACCTATTGTATGTACAAAATAGTGTTTAAGTATTTATTTTTTCGTAATATTTGATTGCATTATTTGCTCTTTTTGAACCCCCGATGCAGTGGGGTAATATTATTTTATGTAACAATCATAACGAATTGACAATAAGATCGTCAACATAAAAATAATAATAAAATATTTTGGTACCTAAAATAAAAAAAAACGTATAAAGGAAACATATGAAAAACAACAAGGCACATAAGAATAAAATTTAATGAATTAACTTAGTTCACGCTTAAG
This sequence comes from Acleris laterana, assembly GCA_963966035.1. Classification (NCBI taxonomy): domain Eukaryota; kingdom Metazoa; phylum Arthropoda; class Insecta; order Lepidoptera; family Tortricidae; genus Acleris; species Acleris laterana. The sequence continues at coordinate 3,702,249 of OZ014455.1, read as the reverse complement.
CGATTTTGTCGGTAAAAAACGGTTCAGCTGACAACCAAAATTACCTTCACGTGTGTGTGTGTGTGTGTGTAGGGGCTTTAAAAGCTGGCTTTTGTTACACTTAATTGTTTTTTCATAACTACTGGCCACGTGAAACATTGGAAATTTATTTTTATTTTGTTTCTGTTATTATTAATTTGTTGTATATTATTGAAACTCAATACAGTACGTTATATGTTTGCTTACAGCGCGGTAACTAGAAACTTCCATTCAGAGTTCTGTTCTATACACAGCAACGGAAATCCAAACACGTTCTTTTGTTCCACAAAAATGGAACACCGGGAAAGGAAACAAAAATACAGTCGTATTCATGCAAAAGGCGCAAGGTTCTAAACGTTTGAGTGGCAACCTTTTCATGACGTAACGTGTCTACGCCGTGGCTGTGTGCTACGAGCTACGGCCCAGTGTGCTACGAGACTCGCGGCGGGGCGGTCGCGCGAACGCCGAGCGGTCGACTTGTTGCGAACTCGGGATTTAAAAATTCGAATCGTTCGAGTGAATTTCGATTTCGATTGCTATTTGTTGTGCTGTTCGTTTTTTGAAGTTAAACTGTTTTTGTGACTGGCCAGTATTTTTAAAGGATGAACAAGGTTTTTAAATGCGTTTTATCAATAAATAATTTAGTTATATGAGAAAATGGGTAAAATATTCCTGTAATTCTATGAGTGTTTTGGTGTTCAGTATTCAATTTAATGAGTTTTCCGGGAAATCATTTATATGTTTTCTTTGTATGAATTTACCTGAAATTTTGTATTCTATATAAAATGGTGTTTATAATTTAGGTGTCTTTAGATACTTGTATTTTATATTTCGTACTGATATATTAATTATAATTTATTATTCTTTATGATCGTCAATTAAACTGTATTTGAGCTTGGTTTTAAAATATTTGATTAGTCTCATTAAAAAAATGTTATTTTGAGACGCGTATTTGTTAATTCAGATATCACAAAAGTAGACATTATTGAGCCATAATCTAAAATGTGCATTCCTTTCAAAGTCTGTTTTTTATTAAAACATTTCAAAATTAAATTTCTACGTTAATTAGGACAAAAAAGTCTTGAGTGTTTCAAATTGTATTTTGACTTGTTTTATTCTTGATTTATTTACTTTTATTTCTTTTGTTTCTATCTTAAAACTACATATTACACTCAGAGACAAAACCTAAAGTTTCATTTCCGAATCTGTAAGGCTGTGAAGATTTTATTCTATCTAATCAAACTAGAATAGAAATATAAAATAAACTGGTTTAGAAGTTTGCTAGAGAAACAGAACATGTTCGTTTACAACCATTTTATATGAGTCTACCATATTTTATATTAGTTCAATTTGTTCAAAAACCAAACCTGATTATATCTGATTCTTAGTAATACCATTTTACATCTGTTTACATCTGTAGTTTGAAGTAAGATGTTGAAATAAAAACAAATTAAAAAGGGTAAATCATATTTCGTAGAGCTTGATACAATGGGTTTTTATTTGGTTAAGACAGGCCTAAAAGAAACATGACAAGGTGCTTACATACATATCTACAGAAATAAAACATGTGAAGAATATCTAAAAAGACGTTGAATATATCAATATCCTTTATTGTCTTGTAGATTAGTGTTATCGCAATCTGCTAACAGAGTAGTGGATTTAAATTAACCATGTAGTAAATTCTGTTAGATTCTTTGAAACGCTCTTATAACCAACTTTTAAGGTTTAATATCTATCATGAGTATTTACTTCTTGTATTCACAGTTCAAGTACGGGAATAGATGAATTTTTAGCATCTCAAATTAAATATTTTAGAAAAGAATAAAACAACTTTAGTAAAAATATAATATTTAAAAACCATTATTGCGATATAGTCTATTCAGATAAAAATCGGTTGGCAACTGATGGAGACATAGAATTAAAATACACACACAAAATAAAGTTGTTTTCGTTTAAAATTGTGAATAATAATTTTCTGTCATGCTTTTTTTAAACACTTTTTGATAAAATTACACACAATACAACAGATACATAAAATAATAAGTGGATTAAGTAAGTTAGGCGATGGGTTTGCAACCTGTCCCTTACAATACACTGGTAAACATCTTAGCCTAATTGTGCAAAATGTAGTTACAGAATTATCAATTGTTGGTAATTCTTTAGCTCTGGCTACCCCACTCTGGGAATGAAGGTGTGAAGGTATGTATGTATGTATTGTATGTATGTAAGTAGAATAATTAAGATTAGGTACCAAAACATTAAATTGCTAATAATTAATAAAATAATTAATGTAACCAATCTACTTAAACCTCATATTATATTTATTTATTACTATACTACTTTACCACTAGTTTTTATTAACATTATAAATAAAAGTACTAGGCACACATAACGACCGAAGAGTTATTATTCCCATTTCCCAGAGCCGTCGATGTCATTAACAAAAGATACTGGCAAGTTACAAATGTACACAAAATTAAAAACGCGATGAGAAAGAAGTGAAACGGGGGAAACAAAAGAGCGTCGCCGGGAGTTTTACGCGAAAATGACTATTGTTGATGGATTTTAATGAGGGAAAATGCACTGTTTTCGCGTGTAGTGAACAGTTAAGAAGATGAGGATCGAGAGGACTTGCTTCTGGTCTATGCTGCAAGCCTTGGCTTTACTGCCAACTATGGCTTTAAAAGGTAAGTGAAAAATCACAAACTCAAGAAACATTAATTTCATTGTTTTGACCAATATTGTTATTGAACCCGTTTTGTTTCTTTATAACATCCGTCTTCACTGACCAACTAGTAAATAAGAGATATTATTACATTAACTATGATAGCAGTATGGTTCAAAACAAAGTGAAACAGAGCCCTAAGGTTTCTATTCTACTCGGTAAAACCATATTGCTTTGATCATGTTATCATATCCGAGTTAAGAACAAATACAACAACATGTTAAAAACAATATGGTTATGCCGCGTAAAAGAGAGCCCCAGTTAAACGCTATTATTATAAGTATTAAGACAAAACTTTACCCCCTACATTCCTAAGCTTCTAGTTAATCATTCTTTCTTCGTTACAATCAAAGTTATGTACTTAGAAATACTGTAACGATGCAATAACTCCAAATACTCGCAAACTCCGATCTTCACCGCTCTCAAGAGAATACTCAAACTTGAGTCAGGTCTTGATCAGTGGTTAGGGAAAGTTTAGGGCATCGGACTTCGGAACTAGGTTTAACAATTTGATAACATCCGAAACCGAGAACTCACGAATACATTTGCGGTAATTTGCCCGCTGAAAAATAACTGTACAGGGTGTGAAATCGAAATGGTTCAGTGTGGGAAAATTAAGAGTATAATCTGTCCTTAGGAATCAATGCCTCGATTTAGGAAAAGGGAAACCTGTGTAATTTTTTTTTACAAACTATTTAGGTAACTATTTTTATTGATAATAAAAAAAAACAAGTATGGTTAAGATGTGACGGAACCAGTAATGGACAAGGACCAATGATGGACACTTATTTCTTATATTACAGAAGATAAAGGTTATAAAAAACAAAATCAAAATCAAGGTCGTAAAATATTTTAATTTGACACCTTATCCCTAGTAAGGTTGTCTGGAAGAGATGGCTAATCAGCGATAAGACCGCCTGTTGTTTACCTGTGTTGTTTTTAATTGTGCTGTTTCTCTGTAATGTTTTTGTTTGGTGTACAATAAAGTGTTTTGTATTGTATTGTATTGTATCATTCGTTTTTAACAGTCAATTCAGGACCGTATTAAATTTGAATTAAGAGTAAAGTGTCTATTCCCAGTCAGCTCAAAGTGTCCATTATTGGTGACGTCACCCTAATAAAGATAAATAGCGGAGAAGAGGGCAGGCATGCCATACGAGTTGAAAATAATGCAAATGGTATTTCCAAATAGTCATGACATGGGTACAGTCACGAGTTTAAATTTGGTACCCGCATTAGGGCCAAAGTCAATCTGACATTCTAAAACAATACGGTTGAGTTTCCTTAAAGTTACAAATTACTTGACATCTCTAATTTGACATTGACGACTTCAAGCATTTTTTTTAAATGGGTCTCAAATTAACCCTCGTGACTGTACCTTCAAGAAAAAAAGCTTCCATTTCCCTAATTCAACTCCTGTTGTTTGTGGGTATTTAGGTGTTAAGTGGGCGGTGGTGATTACTTCCCATCAGGTAACCTACATGGTCCTTTGCATCCCAAACTTATTAAAAAAATACTATCAAAAATACTAGATATATTTATACTTACTTAAATAACTTTCGTGATAATTTCAACCCTAACCAAACTTATTATTTCTAAAGTTTGATTCACTGTGTCCCAAATTAAGCCACATTCGTGCTGAATACCGTAACCACCTTAAAACTGTAATAAAACGCATATAAAAAACCAAGCTAGTACTTTTACTGTTTTGCAAAAACGTCGCACTTCCAATTGATTTCAAAACCAAATTCAATCCTTCCCAGTTATTAATAAGGTTGGATTTGCTGTAGGACTCAATGGTGGATGCGACGTTTTCTCCAAAATTTGGTATTGGAGACGTCAGAAATATGGCAGGGTCGAGACGCGCGCACCTGTCACCGAATGCTAATACGAATTTCACACAAAAACGGCGTTTCTTTCGCTTTTCGAAGCGTTTTTATGTGCCGTGAGAAATAGGATGGAGTTGCGAGGGCGACGTTGGTTCCGTGCTGACCTGCAGGTTGGTTTTTGAAGATAAGTGTCGTCAACCAACCTTAAACTTTACAAATAACGACTTAAATATTACACTTTATAACGTTGAACCGTAAAACTACACAACTATGGTCCTGGCCTACAATAATAGTCCAATTTTACTTATCATATTATTCAAAAAATATGATAGCTTTAGCTCTAGCTTGAGTTTAAAGCAATCGATTTTAGGCCAAACAGTTCGTATAACCAGCAATAATAGCCGTAAGGTATCATACTTTAAATTCATGTAATGAGGAAAATAATAAATAAATAATAATAATAATAAATATCAGGGGACAATGTCACACCAATTGACCTAGTCCCAAACTAAGCTCAAGGCTTGTATAACGGGTACTAGACAACGATATAAATACTTATATAGAGAAATATATACTAAAATAGTATAGAAAACATCCATGACTCAGTAACAAATATTCGCGCTCATCACACAAATATCTGCCCTTACCGGGATTTGAACCCAGGACCGCTAGCTTCGTAGGCAGGGTCACTACCAACTAGGCCAGCGCGTCGTCAAAATTGGACTATTGTTACAGGCTAGGACCATAGTTACCTATATAGTTTTACACATAATCATTACATCACATAGCACCACACGACAAATCATTTTAAATTGAATAATATCGCTGACATTACGCAGTTAACGACATTAAATACGTCTATTTTGGTGACGCGGGAAATAGGAGCCTGTTCGTCTATTACGCTAGTATATTATTATGAAACCGCGATTAGTTTGGGATTGGAATAGCTGTCAATTCATATGCACTTTGACGTTAGTATATGGTAAAACTATCACTTCTAATCCCTTTCTAATCGCGGCTAGATAATAATGCCTATGGGTTTTACCGTCTTTAAAAGAGTTTTGTCATGAATTTAACCAAATTCTTAATTTGAAAATGCTTCTTACATACATATTTTAAATTACATTCGGTTTTATTAGGGTCAATATGTATACTGTAAAACTACACAACTATAGTCCTGGCCTACAACAATGGTCCAATGACATTTCATATTATTCTAAAAATTTGACAGATTTAGCTAAAGCTAGAGTTTAGAGCAGTCAATTTTAGGCCAAACAGTACATATACCCAGCAATAATAGCAGTAAGGTATCATATTTTAGAATAATGTAACAAGAAATATTAGGCTATTGTTGCAGGCTAGGGCTAAAACACGGTGATTTTTTATGGGTGATCGGGAGTTGAAAATTATTAATAAGCAACAAAAATGGAAGTTAATGGTTGATGTCTCAAACAATTAACTCACTGTTTAATTTATTTAAGTTAATGATATTGTTAAAACCAATCACCACTGGATACATGGACATCCTACATTAATTATTGAAGTGAAGTAGATACGTCAAGTGCCATTGCTTTGGTGGGAAATTTGACAGATATTACGTCAATAAACTTATCAGTTAAGTGTTGTTAACTCATAGACTAAACAATTTAGTAGGGTGACAATTAATTTCAATTAAAAGTTAGATTGAAAAAATTTTTTTACATCAAAAAATTAGTTTTGTTTCATGTAACTGCGACTTAAACGTGATCGCCATTAATAACTGAATTAGAAAAATTGGTTCCTGATCACCAAAAAAAATCACCGTGTAGTTGTGTAGTTTTACGGTACCTACTTTTAAGTGATAAACGGAACCCTAAAACATTCCAGTGTGGCCATTTCGTTCGGCATGAGTCATTTATTTGACTCGCTGTTTGCACAATTCGTGAATTGCTGAGCCATCTCATAGCGAATAACGTTTTACCATGTTTTTATAGTTTTGAACGATACGCCATTTTGGCATTTATTTATTTGCTGTTTCCGCTGAAACTACGTGAGTCTTTTAATTTGAAACTCAGATATGACCTCGAAATTTGGTATACGAATTTAAAACTTAATTTGATTGAAAAAGGACGCCAATTCTGTAGTCCTTTTGCATAGACTTCAGATCAGAGTTTGAAGTTAGGCGACTCATGTTTATTAATCTAAATTCTGTATCATTTTATCGAATTTCAGATCATTTTATTTTATTTTACGTTATCTTCTGCTGAAATTATGTTTCCAGGAAATTTTTAACATTAATTACAAAGATTAGAAGTTTTGGTTGTTAGACCGTCAGCTTGCCCGAAGGGCCAAAACAATAAGGAATAGGAACTCCGCAAAAGCGGAGCTCGATCGAGCCTGATAAATTTGATTTTGAAATACACATCATTGGTCAGTAGAACTATGCCGCGTAGTTGTGCCGTAGGGAAGTCACTTAATAAAATACTCAAATTGCGTCAAGGTTGTATTGATGTTACTAAGTATAAATAAAATTAACCTTTGTCACACTAGTGTGACAATTTGGTTAGATTACGCATCGGTTGGGGGAAGAGGCACCTCCGTTAACCAAATTAAATTACGGAATCATAGCTACAGCGTGTATTAAAACTGTGGAATATTTAAAATTAGTGTCCCTTAATTTTTAAATTCCTTAAATACTAAATGCTTGGTTTGCGTTAATGAGACGCGTATAAAGTCGCGTTTCAAAGACAGCCAAATTAAAATAAATTAATGTAATTAAAATATAGGTTGCTCAGAAGCCGACGCGTTAATACAGTTAATGAATGCCAAGTGAAAAGGGGATTGAATGCAAGGAAAAATGAGCTGAAACATATAGGGGATAAAGTCGGAATTTAATGTTTGGAATGACAGTATCTTGACACTCTTGACTATTGACATGACAAGGCGTAATAAGAGTTTTAGGTTATGGTTTTAAGCCTTATTAAAAAGTGGTAATAAAAGATTTATTTAGTTTTACGTGATTAATCATATCACATTGATAATAAACAAAAGTGTTATTTTTGTTATTGTCATTAATTTATTTTGTATTTTTTATTGTCATACAACAATATAAGTGTTTTTTATGCCATGAAGGGGCCAAACGAGTGTACATGCCGCCTAACCAATGATAAGTGGTATCTCAAAGCTACAATCTAAAGATTGCAATCCGAAGACCGCAAATGCATTTCCAACCCTGAAGACTGCAATGCCTCTCTCCTAGTAATTTCACCGATTTTCTTAACCCCCATCGGAACGCAGCATTGTTAACACTGCTGCTTGGTGGAAGGTTAAGGTGGAAGGTCTACCTTGTACAAGGTTCTAATACCACTCAGAAAAAAAACAGAGTTATTTCGTAGCCGCTATACTGTATATTCTTACATGGTCTAGTAAGTGGAAGTGTGTATAACCATTTTTTTTAAATCCCCTTCCTTACTGGCGGAAAAGTAACGCTTACGAGTATCCCAATATTGAAATAAAGGAATCCTTTCAAACAGGGAAGATCAAGAATAATAAGCGTCAAACGTTTATTTTTTCGGCGGTTTTCTTACTTACACAAAGTAGGATATATCCATTTAAAAATTACAAATGAAACACAATTTCAATGTCTAAAGCATCAAGAAATAAATTTTCTGCCAAGTCTCAGGAAGTTCAGAAATGACAATGGTATAGAACTCAAAGTTTCAAACTTCAACTTTATCAGAAATTTCATAAAGACGGCTTTTGATTGACTGTCTATTGTTACGTATTTAAGGGGTACTTAATTTGAAATGATTTTCAAAGTTGCTTGTAACCAAGGAACATGGTTTATACTTATAGCTAAGTCGATAATTTAAATTTAACTTGTTTCATGAATGTTATCGTTACATAAACCCCGTATTCATAAACGCAGAATAAACCAATTTTAGATAAAGTATACACTGTACCTTTCTGTTCAATTCAAATGTCATAAGGACAGATAAGGACAGAACAGACTTCAAGCACACTTTAGCTATTGCGAGATGAATCAGGCGGTTAGTTTATCTATTGTACTATAAATTTTAGTGCCAAATTCTGGTCCTTGCCGTCGATAAGTACAGTCAAACTCATAAGTAGCCTGTATATTTAAATACTTTGTCGTAGTGTCGTATCACATTGTTGTTTGAAGTTAACAATTTTATGCTATTGGTGGTCTGTTCAGTAATCAATGAGGAGATTTACAGGACTTCTTTTTTTCTTCTTTTTTCCCTTTATCTCTCTCGTAATATTTTTGACATGTTTTCCTGCTGAACTACGCATGATATTTGATATTACATTTATAGTTTTATATAATGATAGACTAAGTAATATCATTGTAGTATTAAATATGGTTAAAAAACGACTAACTGCTGAGTTTCTTGCGGCGTTTCTTCTCGGCTGTCGTCTCCTCTTGGGATCGCTGGTAGATTCTTGACGTGTAAAAGTGCCCGTGCGGCCTTACTTAATGAATAAATATATTTTATCTTTTTTTACTTAAAAGTTGGTACGTTGCGGGTGCAGATGTTTTAGACTCAAATGCATTTTAAAGTGGTTCAATAATAATATGGTTGTCGGATTAGAATAGTTCCACTCCATGTCTTCCTGTCGATTTCGTAAGAGGCGACTGAGGGAATAAAGGCTTGTAGTATTGTTAGGCGATGGGCTTGCAACCTATCACAAATACTCTGGAAAACATGTGGTTACAGGATTATCAACAAATTTAAAAGTTGTTGGTGCAGAATCACCTCTATCTACCTCTGGGAATGAAGGCGTGAGTTTGTGTATGTGTGGGTGTGTAAGATAAATAGAAGAAAAACATTGGTAACTTTTTATTATAGTCATGACAATGTTACTTATTACAAAATCTTGGTAAATTAATTTGAGTACTAAATCAACACGCACAAAGATCCACATAGATTTTAGCGAATCCGGGTTGCATTTATTTATAAGTACGTTTGATAAACGTATCATTTCGCAAAACCGTGATTGTGCTTAAATTATAACATAATTATTGCATAGATTACATGGCCTAATAAAATAGATAAGGTGATGTTAGATTATTGACCACATAAAATTGTAAAGTAATTCGGCGGGAAGTATCTCTCTGCGAAATGAAAGTTTGTAAAATGACTTAATTTGCCAAATGCTGATTTGAAAAAGATTGCAGGAAACTGATGGTTGCGAGAAGAACAAAGCCGACCGCTGTGTCCCAAAGATCAGGGAGGAGTTTTTCGATTGATGTGATGATGAAATATTCTGTACCCCTACCATGAGTTACAATTACCGTACTTGCTAGCGAGTCGAATGCTCTGTCCTTCGCAGACCTCGTAGTATTCTTATAGAGTGCGAGGGACAGAGCGTTCGACTCGCTAGTGAGTACGGTAATTATAACTCATTGTAAGCGACTCTTGTTAAGTGACATCTGAGACCCATAGACTTTTGATTTTTTAAGACTCTATTTGCTTTTCCAATCCTGAAGATAAAGATCTGAGCTGAGCAATTTTGGTCAAACCTTTAATTTAGTAAGAAACCATTAAAAAAAAACCTGAAAAAGCATTTGTTTATAAAATGGTTAAGATCCAAACCGCCCAAATTAATTTGTTAAAAGATTAAATAACTTTTAATTTTGTGCGCGTAAACTAATTTATAACAAAATTTCAGATACGTAGTTCTAAAATTGTTCAAGTAGACTGGTAGCTAAACTATAAGGGTTCCTAGTTTGCCTACGGAACCCTGTAAAGTACTGGCTCGAATATTACAGTTGTGCATAGTTGTAGCTCCTGAATTTTGATTGATCATTCATGAGAGATCCGCTAGCGTGGGTAATTTTTATTACTGGTCGGAATGGAATTTTAAAGTTGGAACACTGGTTATTGGCAATAAAGGTCAACTTAAACAAGCTGCAATAGTGTTTTTTTACATTTTAATGTCTTTCAATTGTACAAGAGATATGTATGAACGTTCGATGTTTTTTACAAGAACACATCTTGCCTCTCGTTGGACCTTTTTTGCTACCACCAAGTGTATTTTTTGATGATAAATATTCAGGTTATAAAAAAGGCAAATGAGCGCACAGGCCACCTGATGGTAAGTGGGATGTGAAACCCATAGACATTATCACTTTCAAGAGTAATCTCAAGACTGCAATCCAATGACTGCAAATGTACCTAAGATAGAATGGCTTTATGCTAGTTACGTTTCCACACCGAAGCACATGAAAACCTTGCTATTTGATAGTAGGTAAAAAGATAAGACGATGGTGGTAGCGACTGGATCCTGCACAATGTCGTAACACCATTAAAAGGGTCCTAGCTATCCTACCACCACTAAAAGGGTTCCAGCAATCCTACCACCACTAAAAGGGTTCCATCAATCCTACCACCACTCAAAGGGTTCCAGCGATCCTACCACTACTCAAAGGGTTCTAGCAATCCTACCACCACTCAAAGGGTTCTAGCGATCCTATCACCACTCAAAGGGTTCTAGCGATCCTACTACCACTAAAAAGGTCCTAGCGATCCTACTACCTCTACAAGGGTCCTAACGATCCTACCACCAATAAAATAGCCCTAGTGATCCTACCACCACTAAATGGGTCCTAACCATTCTACCTCCATTAAAATGGTCCTAATGATCCTACCACCACTAAAAGGGTCCTAACAATCTTACCACCACTAAATTTTTAACTTTTAAAGTTACCCATCGATACTACCACCACTAAATGGGTCCTAACAATCCTACCTCCATTAAAAGGGACCTAGCGATCCTACCACCACTAAAAGAGCCCTAGTCATCCTACCACCACTAAAAGAGCCCTAGTCATCCTACCACCACTAAAAGAGCCCTAGCGATCACAAATTCTACGCAGACAGTGCCGCGGGAAACAACTAAACAAAGGTCTAAGCGGATCCCCAGACAGCTCAAGGACGAAAGCCTACATAATTACGGTATCATGTTATTGTATACATATAGAATATAAACAATTATAACGGTGTAATCGCAGATTATCCCTGTTACACGAGGAAACCCTGTTCATTATTAATAATGTAATAATAGGAAATTAATATTGTATTAGATAGGATTAGTTACACGGTTCAAAATATCGAGTTAATTTTGTTAACACGAGCGATTTTAGTTTAAGCGTAAGTGTTTCACATTTGTATAAATGTCACATTTTGTCTCTTTATAATGTAAAAAAATTAAATGTCTAATTTCAAGGTGAAAAAACAAAATTTTGAGGTTGCACAAATTGAGCACTTGTGGTAAAGTAGTAAGTTACCAATGTTTCATAATTTTCCAAAATCTACAAACAGTAACTAACTTTCCAGTTAACTTATGTCAAACACCATTTTTTCTGCCTGTGAAATTTGAAAATAAAAGTTTTTTAAGTGTGCAACCATTAAAATATTAACTATTTTTTTTTATAATTTTGATTACTGGTCTTTTAGATAAAATTGAAACAAGAATACGAGCGAATTCATTAAATATTGCAAAGTTTGAGAAATCAAACACCCTTTAACCGTCTTACAGGACACCCTTTGTTTAAAAGTAGTATTTATAAATGCAATGCGAGTACAAAACTACTAAAGAAAACTCGGAAATGTTCAAAAATACAATTTAAAAGTTGAGCGGTCTCTTCTAGACTAACTTGGTTATATAAATCGCTAGGGATAGAAATACACGGCAGGCATGTTGGTAAATATTAACAACTTAAATATATAAATAAAAAGGTGAATACATAACATGTCTAAAGAGTTAATGATTAAAGCTTAATACAAAAACACTTATGCATAATTATATTTTGTTACAAAGGCTAAGTTGTTTTTTAATTCAATTACTTTGTTTGTGCTGTCCGCAGTTTTGTGAAAATTCACCCCTTTCGTGATTGTATTAATTTACTTGATTTAAGACTCATTACGTTTTAATTAATATTGCTTGGCCGTCGTAATAGTATTAAAATTTAAATTCACCCGTGGAATATATTTTTTTATCAAAATATTCATTTTCCTACGGTTCTGACATAATTAAAATATAACAAATATATCGGTTAAATTATATTCATAACGGTTTATAAAAGCTCAAATAAAGTAATCCCGCTTTTTTTAAAAAAACTTTAACTTTTAATAATTAAGTTTGTAAATTACAGGAAGAAATTGTGGTTCATAATGAACTAAACTTAATTGGACACTTTAAAAAGTTTTACCTATTTGGAAAACCGAATCAGGTAAGAGTCCTTTGGTGGATAAAATATTAATTAACACTTATTTCCTAATTACCGATTGAGGCGTACGCAATTAAAAATATTAAATAACATCACTTAATTCTTAAATTTCTTTAACTACCTACGTAATTATTTTTAGGTCTGTAATTAAATAATTATTTTCAGTTTTTTGTAAATCAAATGACGAAAAACATAAGAATAAGACTGCGCCGAGCAAACGTCGAGCAACGTGACGCCCTCATTACTATTATTGTGTTTTCTAATTAACTAAAGAATTTCCTTGGAATCAGACGATACGTTATTGTAGCGCAAGCGAAAACACAATTTATGGGATACGTAACAAGCTTAAATAACAATTACCCTTTGAGTAGTCAGCTTAACGGGAAAAGGGTGCCACTTTTTTCCGTTAAGTTGATAACTCGAAGGTGAATTGTTATTAAAGTTGGTTTGATTGTTGTTTGTTTTGTTTGTTTTTTTGTTTGTTTGTTTGTTTGTTGTGTGAATTTATGTATATTGTTGACGATTCCAATGTAATTTCTTGTACTTTTGACATAACATGCAATGTATGCTGAGACTTACTTTGGAAAATAAATATTTTTCATTCATTCATTCATTCATTCATTATTATATGCGATAAGTTGTTGTGTTTTCATTTGAAGGATGAAAAACTACCGACCAATTTCAATAAAATACTTTAGTTTATTAGAAAACACAATAACAGTAATGAGGGCGGCACTGTACATCCAGCGTACGCTCGGCGCAGTCTTAACATGTCAGGCAGCATACATTTTTAAAATACTAATGGGTAAAACAGATGTCACCGTATAGTTTTTAATTTGGCCGTCATTACTGTTAAGTAAATAACTGCTGCACTCAGAGACGTCAATTAAATTTAATGCTTTATTAAAGTTGCTGCTGTCACTTTCTTTGCTATAGCAATAGAATAAGACAACACGTCACTAAACAAGCATGAAATTTAATTGACGTCTGAGTGCGGCATGAGTATGTCAAAAGCAATGTTGTTTTATCGATTAGAATAGAACCAATGCTTCGTTACGCTACTCTCCCCGCCTTTGCTTTTGATATTAGGTTTTTTTTATATGCCCACCTAAGACATTAAGTACTGCTATTAAATCCATGCAAACGTTAGGTACTTAAGTTGTGTACTTATAACTGTAGACTATTATAATATTGCTATGACAAGTATCAAGAAGGTATCAATTAACCTTTAACAATATCATGTGTCAAAAATTACAACAAAAATATAACCTGTGTAAATTGGAACTGAAAATTATTGTTACTTATAAATACAATTTACTATGATGAACAATAATTATGATAAACTTTATCTAGTGTATAAAACGGAACTTGGATTTTCGGAATAATTTATACACCCTACACAGACATACACAAACTCGTAAAGCCTATCATTTATAACACCCCTATTTCTCTGTCCGGGGTTAAAACTGCCACTCCTGATCATGATACCACTTACTCAGAGCGATTTGTAGACTTACACCAAATATAATACTCGTATTGTACTTATACATAACTAGTATGGGATTTACGTCAAATTTTAAATAAAGAAAGTCGAACGGTCTATACAGTGGGGCTAGACAAGTTGCCATCGTTCACGAACGCTAGCGTTAGGTGATCACTGGCGACACGTGTTGTCATTGAAAAATGTATGGGAATGACGTAAGTCACGTGATATATCACTCGTTACAACTGACATGCTGAAAACTGTCTAGCCTATTTAATTTTGACAGGTGATCACCAAAGTGATCGCCTAACGCTAGCGTTCGTGAACGATTGCAACTTGTCTAGCCCCACAGATGTGTTACAACTAACATGCAACAAGAGCTTTACTTAAGTTTTTTACCTATACCAACCTAACCTTGCTAGTTTTGTTTGAAGCTTATGAAAGTTGTATTAAAGTAAATTTTCAAATACGGCCATATTTTGAGTTGCTACTGTTTTGATCTAGCAATATGTAATGTTGTACTAATCCCAAGCGTTTCAATTGTCCATGCGCCTATCATTATAAAACCGCTAACAGTGTGATAATTGTGTCACGCTGGCCAAAACCACATCAACCCCGTTCAATACCATCGACTACTAAATAAGTTCATTTTGTATGTAAACCAGGAAACATGGCGCCCAATGTTATATTAGTTCCGGTGGCGAGTTATTGCTCTAACAACGATGATGAATGGAGGGAAAACACATTTGAATTGCTAATTATTGACCTTTACGTCATTTAGTTCGTTGCGGTTTTGGACAAGGAGTCAAAGGTAAACTAGGTAATAATGTTCTGTTATAATGTCGCATTTTATGAACATTAATGACTATAAGAATCGATGTGATTGTATACATATAATTGACGTAAACTGTATAGTCAAGTAAAAACACAAGAATCTCGCTCATGCTTACACTTATATAGAATAACATAGGGCCCAGACAAGATGCACTACGCTAGCTAGCGTTTCTCTTCATTTAGTGTTTAAACCAATCGCATCACTGGTAGATAACGTAATATGAAAAGTCACGTGATGTGCCAGTGACGCGATTGGTTTAATCAAATAAAATAAAATCAATAAAATCAATCTTTATTTGTGTAGAAAAAGGGTTATTACAGGAAGTAGTTAAAAAATATTGTTACGATAGAGCGGTCTTCTTCAGCTGTTGATGCACAGCATGCAAATGCTAGCAGCTAGCAACGCTTAAGGACTAGTGTAAGCACTATAATGTGTACCCGCCTTTATATTAATTATTTGTCTATGGTTGACGTGTAACTTTCTTTGTAAACGTCTTTAGATATGATTTCTTGTCTTTGGTTGGTAATCAGCTATCTTTAAAAACACCTCGATATGACGGCTGTCAGATTGTTTTTTTATATAGAGGGCGGATTATTTGAAACGGTGTATCAAACTGTATGGTGGAAAATAAAATCGATGTTAATCTGTGAAAAACTTATTTCATTTCAAGAAAATAGGATTACTCCATCACTAGGTAGGAACACATGCACACACTGCAGCGCCCTAGTAACTTATAATATAATTAGGGCTTATTTTTGTTATAAATGTTTACTGAATTAGCAACAAATTTCTAGACTTGTTGGTAATGAAGCCTACCCCACCCTACCCCATTGCCTACTCTATTCTGAAAATGAAGACGTGAGCTATGTATGTATGTATGAAAACTATATTTTTTGTTGGAAATTAAAAATGAGTTAACCTAAAACATATTTTATCTATTTTCTTTGCTTGTAAGTTTGTGTTGCTAATGAGGTGGATGTCAAACTGCCGACGCTCCTAAGGTTCGCATTGATAAACGATTTGTTCAAGGAAAGCTAATCGGCGGTGATACTGCAATAAAGCGTAACTAACGACTTCATTGAGTTGCAAAATGTACCTTACTGATTACGTGCTAAAGTGTATTTTGCACCTTATCTTTTTAGTTTGTTACACCGAATTGCCATATCTCTGACGTAATATTGATCGAGCGGTTAAGGCTGCACACGAGGCCGTTAAGACAGCTACGAAACTTGTTTTGAAATTGATTTTTAACCACCAACGTAAAAAGAGGGAGGAATAGTGTAGAATAAAAAATAGTTTGTAAAAAGTAACTAAATACATTTGTTTGTTATCAAGTCCAAGATTACAACTTTAACGTTGATTTAAGTGAAAACAACAAGAGTTTATTAAAACTCGTAAAAAACGTCATCATGAATTTCTTTGGGCATTAAAAACCATATTGCATTAATATTATAGCCTACGAGACTCACAAATAACGTCCGATTAGAAAAATCATTTTCAAAATCGATTCTGTAGATGGAAAATACTAATGATGATGGAGAAATACTGGAAAAGGGCCGAATCTTAAGTACCCGAAACCGACGTGCGTGCATGACTCGATGTATGAATGTGAATGAAGCGAAAGAAATTTGTCAAGATCAAGAAATATGTCAAGTGGAAAGAAGTGGTCTCTGCCTACCCCTCTGGGAAACAGGCGTGATTTAATGTATGTATGTGTATGATTCTGTAGATGCAGAGATTACCCCTTACAATGTCACAAACTTTACCTCTTTGTAATTATTACTAGCGACCCGCCCTCGCTTCACTTCGGTTTATATAATAGCCCATATAGCCTTTCTTGATAAATGGGCTATCTAACACTAAAATAATTTTTCAAGTCGGACTAGTAGATTTTGAGATTGGCACGTTCAAGCAAACAAACAAATAAACTCTTCAGCTTTATAATATTAGTATAGATAATAGTAGTATAAAAGTATATAATAGAGTTTGGACATAAGACCGTTATGTTTGTAGGATTGTTTTATTATAGACTTATCTAAGCTAGCTTTGTCTACGTTAAATATAAAAAAAAAGATAATTCACGTTTCCAGCGATATTAAAAAGTAGGACTATCAATCAAGAAAAATACCAAAGATAAGGAAAACAACGGCCTCCCATTCTGCCCTCCTAAGCCTATAAGCAGTATCTTAAATTCAATCACCAAAGCAGATTCAAATCTATTTAGTTTTAAATAAGGTTGATATTACTACAGGAGGTTTATCTTAGTTACTCCGTTTTTGCTTAGGACGGCATCATTACCAACGCTACTTCCTAACTGTTTCATAAAAGAGCTTTGCTATTATACTCGTAATGTGAACATGCATCGAAAATATTGAAAAATGCATGAAAATTCAATTTTGCTATGTCCATCCTACGATGCTTTTAACAATGGAGACATATTGCATATTGTATTCCTTATGTGAAAGGAACTATAGAGTCCATTAATGGAATTATTTAGATCAGTTTTGATCACCGAAATGAACCATAAGACAAAGCATTTAGACGCCGGCTGAAAAACCTATTATTGGAAAATCCATTATACCTACTCAGTTAAAGAGTTTATGGACCTTGATTGTATTTGTTTTGGTTTAATATGTATTGGTTGTTTTTTATTATTTGTAATGTTTTGACTTATTTTGAGACGATCCTTGACGGTGATTATTTCTTAGTTCTGTATTGTTATTGTTATCCTGACTTCTCATTTCTATTTTGATTATATTAAAATGTTCTGCGGGTGGTAGGACCTTGTGCAGGGTCCGTCCGGATCGCTACCACCGTCTTATCCATTAACCTACCGCCAAACAGCAGTGTTCGCATTGTTGTGTTCCGGTTTGGGGATAAGACAGCCGGTGAAATGACTAGCATAGAGGCATTCCATCTTAGTCCTCAGGGTTGGCAACGCATTTGCAGTCTTAGGATTGCTCTGCAGTCTTGTGAATGCGAATGTCTATGGGTCACAGTTTCCACTTACCATCAGGTGGCCTGTGTGCTCGTTTGTCATCTCTATGCCATAAAAAAAAAAAATAAAAAAAAAATGTATGTATATTGTTGACGATTCCAATGTAATTTCTTGTACTTTGACTTAACATGCAATGTATACTGTAACTTACTTTGGAAAATAAATATCATTCATTCATTCATTCATTCATTCATTATTCTTTTAAGAAATTGTCACTCTGTTCAATATATCTATAAGGTAAAACCATATTGCTTTAGATATTGGTATTGTTTCTAACTTTGTAAGGCCAGCCGTACTACAAACAGATAGATTTTTGTCAGAGGGACTTTGAATCTACCAACGATGCAATAAAGTTCAATTACGTTTGTTCAAAAATGCCATTTTCGATTCATGTAGGAAGGAAAATAAACTTGATTTCCATAGCCATACAGTTCAAATTGAATGGCTTTGATTATTATTTATTATTTATTGAACCTTTATTGCACAAAAACCCGAGCGTAGCGATGGTGTTATGAGTTGATTCCTGAACGAAGCGAGGGAATTAAAACGGAGTTCTGAGTGCAGCGAGGGATACAAGTTCGCCCAATATGAAAACAACTTTATCCCAAAGGAGAAATACTCTACTTTTCTCACCTTTTCTTTGTTTGGCGTATATGGCTTGTAGTGGCCAATTCGATTTTCAAATATATATTTTTTTGCTGTATGGAACAATTTCTCATACAATTAAATCTCATTATGATCCAGCGTGTGGTAATGAGATTCAGTACCATATTATGACTCCGCGGGTGTATACAGGGTGACTTCTGAGTGGTGAACAAAATGATCACCTCTGTGTTCTATCCAAGAATATGAACAACTTTCACTACGGGACCAACTCTAAAACACGAAAAAAAAAATCAGGTGTATCATAGAAAAGTTCAATACGTACTCGACCAAAATGTATGAAGCAGCTGTTTTTTTTTTGTGATTTCAGAGTTGGTCCCATAGTGAAAGTTGTTCATATTCTAGGGTAGAACACAGAGGTGATCATTTTGTTCACCACTCAGAAGTCACCCTGTATATAATCTGTATCTCATTATAACCCGCTGGCAACCCGATAGCTATAATGACTTACTTTAAGTGAGGTTTGCATGATATTCGGGCAATTTCGAGCATGTGGTGTAAAAATACTTTTTTAATTGTATTGTACCTTACATAATATCAAACAACATTTTACTTACAAGTATTTGATAACTATAGGTTATAAGTCATCTTGCTGAACTAAACTAGTCTATATCATCCTTCGGGAAAATTCTGTAATAAAAGCTACACCGATCGTCGATCAAAAAGTTTCACGGTTTGACTATAAACTCCCGCGGGGCATGTTTAGAGCTTCATTAAGCTCCCTCGTATATTGCGTGCTGTTACATTAAACTAAGTACAAAACATTTGCTTAAATTGATTAACATAAAACAAAAACCATGTAATAAAAGGTGTATGAAACATAGTCATGTTACGCATGGGTTATTGCTTTTATTCTAACTTGACGACACAATTTAGCTCAATGACTTTGCTGATGAACCAAAAGGTTCCAGGTTCAATAATTTAGGCTTGTATTAATAAACTCATCTTGACGGAGAGGCCCGTCAAAAGATACGTCAAAGTAAACGTCAAACCATAACACACTGTCATTTTTGACAAATCTCGAGACGAGCATTAGAGATGAGATTAGTTTATTAATACGGGCCTTAGCATGTTAAGTTCAAGTATTGTTTTTTGAGTCTTGGAAGTTATATCTCTATTTGACTGTATATTTCCCTATACAGGGTGCCTCTGACCTTGACGCTTAAGACTGCGCCGAGCGTACGCCGGATGTACAGTGGCACCATCTTTACTTTTTTTGTGTTTCTAAAAAACTAAAGTATTTTCTTGAAATTGGACTAAAGGTTTTTGTACTACAAATAAAAACACAACTTATAGGGTATATCATATAGTTTAAAAACCACTCACCTTCGAATTATTAAATTAACGGAAAAAAGTGGCCACCTTTTCCTGTTAAGCTGACTACTCAAAGAGTAATTGTTATTAAAGTTTGTTACGTATCCCATAAATTGTGTTTTTTCTTGCACTACAAAAACGATTCGTCTGATTCCAAGGATTTTTTTTAGTTAATTCGAAAACACAATATTAGTAATGAGGGCGCCACTGGACGCTTGTCTTAAAAAACATGGATCGTTCCTAGGGGTTCACCTGAAACTTTTTTTGTTTTGTAAGTTGTTAAAAATATGTCCAACTTAAATCTTATTTTTCTTCTTACAAGTTAAATGTAATTTTTAATGTACACAATCTCATTCTTCATTTTCCTTTAGCCCACGTACCAAGCAAATGTCACCGATCTGTCAGTCAGTTTCTCCTTTCATATATATAGATAACTCTGTATTGTTTCAGATGCCCAAATGACGACAAAGAAGTTCACAGAAGAACCGCAGTTCGAGCGGCCCATTGGCAACCACACGTTCTTCTTAGGGCGGGAGGCAGTACTTGGCTGCGCTGTCACGAACCTTGGCAAGCACAAAGTGAGTATATACCGTAACCTCTGGTTACTTTAGCCCTAGGGGGTAAACAATAAGTTTTACCCAGTAAAATATTGGCCCTGTTCCATGTATTAAATAATAGAAGATTATACACCGAGGGGATACAACACTGTTTTATGTCACGAGCGCGATATTAAATCCTGAGCAAATGAGGGACTCCAGATTTAACACCCGAGCGTAGCGATGGTGTTATGAGTTGATTCCTGAACGAAGCGACAAAGAAGTTCACAGAAGAACCTTAATTGGAGCGGCCCATTGGCAACCACACGTTCTTCTTAGGGCGGGAGGCAGTCCTCGGCTGCGCTGTCACGAACCTTTACAAGCACAAAGTGAGTATGTACCGTTGCGGGTGGTAGGACCTTGTGCAGGGTCCGTCCGCATCGCTACCACCATCTTATCCATTAACCTACCGCCAAACAGCAGTGTTCGCTTTGTTGTGCTCCGGTTTGGGGATAAGACAGCCGGTGAAATGACTAGCATAGAGGCATTCCGTCTTAGTCCTCAGGGTTGGCAACGCATTTGCAGTCTTAGGATTGCATTGCAGTCTTGTGAATGCGAATGTCTATGGGTCACAGTTTCCACTTACCATCAGGTGGCCTGTGTGCTCGTTTGTCTTCACTATGCCATAAAAAAAAAAACCTCAGGTTACTTTAGCCCTAGGGGGTAACATTTCCTCGCACTCTAATAAGAATACTGCAAGGTCTGCGAGAGACAGAGCATTTGACTCACCAGCGAGTACGGTAATTGTAACTCATGGTAAGGGTACTGATCAAAGTATCGACTTTACAAATATAGTCTGTGAGAACGTGCTTTGGATTTGTACTTCTATCTCACTCGCTCTCAGTAAGAACTTATAAGAGTGAGTGAAAGATAAAAAACCCGAAGCACCAAATGTCAGATCAGATAACTAAAATGCCCATAAATGATCTCAATTTGACAAAAATAAATTCAACTTATTATTTAAAGCAGTCATCGTTCTTAGTCATTACAAACCCCATTTGAGCTATCATCGTTTATACTTTATGTGAAAGGTAATAACTAATAACCATTAACATTCAAAAATAACATTAAAACTAACATTTCCACCTAATGACCAATAGCGTGATAGGGGCCATTACGAGTATCAGAAAACTATTCCAGTTTTCAGCGCTGGAGGCTCGTTTGAACTTGGCTGGAACACTTGCATCTTAACTCTCAACTGAGGTGACTTTTTTAGAAATATTCTACTGACTTGGAGTCTATCAGAGGTAATTTATACTTCACTACATCACTACATATTATAAAACAAAGTCGCTTCCCGCTGTCTGTCCCTATGTATGCTTAGATCTTTAAAACTACGCAACGGATTTTGATGCCGTTTTTTTTAATAGATAGAATGAATCAAGAGGAAGGTTTATACTTATAATTTTTTTTTTTTTTATGTACTGGTGTTACAGAAAACTCATATAAACCGAAGCGAAGCGAGGGCGGGTCGCTAGTAATATTATAAAGCTGAACTTGAACGCTCGAATTTCAGGAACTATTGGTCCGATTTGAAAAATTCTTACAGTGTTAGATAGCCCATTTATCGAGAGACTATAGGCTATATGCTTATAGGCTTATCTTACTTATATAAACCGAAGCGAAGCGAGGGCGGGTCGCTAGTTAATGATAAAACATAGAAAAAATACTATTAGGTCCGTGATACCTATTGTTCATTTAGTGCATAGCATGATTAAACTTGAATGCGGAATTTATAACAAACATGTACAGTCACCACCCGCGAATGTTACGCCACTTGCCACTCTTCTTAATTTAACCGTGTAATGCATTTTGGGTTGACAGCCGACTTGACATATTACCCGAGTGTAGTACACGGCTAAATTAAGAAGAGTGGCAAGTGGCGTAACATTCGCGGGTGGTGACTGTACATGGGATTTAAAAATAAAAACAATAATGTTAACTTGCAATGCCGCGAGTCATTAGAAGAAGTTACTTAGCGATTTAGAGCTATATCACGCTAAAGGGTGTTTTTTTTTTGTTTTCTGATAGACGTCACGTCAGCACAGATGGTTAGTGCACAGTTAAGTATTTTATTTTTATTAAGAACTTGCACCGCGACTCTGTTTGCGTAGAAGTCGTTTATTGCTACTGCTTCGAGAAAAGTCTTACATTTCAGGATGAAAAGTATCTTATGTCCATCCCCGGAACTTAAACTATCTCCATACTGAATATCATTGCATCGGATGAACGATATGGCTGCGCATAATAAATACGAACAAACATAGAAACATGATTATTTGTTTGACGTTACAAAGTTATACAAGGAACCCTTACAGTTTCGTCATATCCATCCGTCTGTCTGTCCGTATTTCACACTCATTTTCTCACAAAAACAAATTACATTTCCATACTTCTCTATTAATAATAAATACGGAATAAATATATTGAACTCTAAAAGTGTCATTTCCACTAGAGTTACCTAACCCCACTAAAATACTAAAATCTGGAAAATAACCCTAAAAAAAAAGCACATTTATAAATTTTAAAAGGAAAACTCACGACTAAGTAGACTTGGTCGATTCTGAGAGACAGGTGACTAAAGTGTACTTACTAAAAAACCTAAAACTGCCGCACTCATAGACGTCAATTAAATTTAGTGCTTGTTTAGTGACGTGTTGTCTTATTCTATTGCTATAGCAATAAAAGTGACAGTAGCCACTTTAATCAAGCATTAAAATTTAATTGATGTCTCTAAGTGCGGCAGTAAAACAGCACCAAATTACTTTAAGTAGAATATTAATTCATACTTGTAGCACTCGAGAAAGTTCTTTGTGTCTGTAGTAAAGGTGTTGGAACGCTGAGCATGGTACGGGTAAAATAATGTCTCAGGGTCAAATTACCATTAAAAAGCGATTTTATCAACGATTTGTTACATGTACTTATAATATTAAAAAAAATAAAAAAAAAATAAGGGGAAAATCTCACACCAATTGACCTAGTCCCAAATTTAGCTCTAGGCTTGTACTATGGGTACTAGAGAACGATATAAATACTTATATAGAGAAACAAATAATTAAATACATTAGAAAACATCCATGACTCAGGAACAAATATTCGCGCTCATCACACAAAAAATATCTGCCCTTACCGGGATTCGAACCCAGGACCGCTAGCTTCGTAGGCAGGGTCACTACCCACTAGGCCAGCGCGTCGTCAAAGTCGTAAGAATAGTATCTATACTCTATACCTACTAATATTATAAAGAGGTAAAGTTCGTGACGTTGTAAGGGGTAATCTTTGGATAAACAGAACGGATTTTGAAAAATATTTTACCAATACAAAGCCGAAAAAAATGAATTTTACCCAATGAAGTGGGCATGGGAACAGCTTGTAATTATCAAAGTAGGACCCATTAATTAGTTGTGTTACTTTTAATTACAGACAAATTATAATCTAGTACGAGTATCAGGTATTACTTATTAATTAATTTACGATGTTACTACTTACGCCAATGCGGTCAATGTCATACGCGTAAGGTTATTATAATGTAATTAAAGTGTAAATATAAAATAAGAAAATTACAAATGAATATTTCTGTTAAATATTCCAAACATTTTAGATTTAGGTACGCATAAACTCACTCCGTTTAATACATCATCATAGCGTATTAAAAATACGTGAAAGTATCGAGCTTTATCATGAATTTAACTGCCTTAATTATTAATTCATTAAGAACTTGATATGACGCAAAGCGATTCTAAAAACAAAACTTCACGTGGGCTTTACGATGATAATCGTTAACATGACCTTTACGTTTACAAGTGTAACTTCAATAAGTCACGTTAAAATTCGAAGCGTAGGTTTTGTAGATGTCAAACTGTTACTTGCGAAGTTAATAGTTATTTTTACTTAGTAATAACCTTGTTATTTCAAGTATCTTTACGTTTAATAATAAATGTGGGTAGTATTTTTCCTAGGCAGAGTATTCCAATCATTTGTATATGATTTATACGCAAAATTTTTAGACATAATAGATACCTAGTAAAATGACAGAAAGTTTACTTTTAAAACATCAAGACGTAGAAAAACATGTTACTTGATCACAAATAACAAAAAAGTGAATTAGCTTTTTAATTAAAATAACAAAACTACTTTATATAGGAGCAGTATCAACTAACTTCATTACCATTACCAACTACCGACTTGTAAAAACCTAAAGACTAAAAAAAGAGCTAAATTAGTAGCTACTGCAAGTAGCTCACCCCTAACTACGCTACAACGAGCCTCAAACTTTACCACTTCGGGTAAAATACGACCGCTCTAATTCCCAAGATGACCCAAGTTCTCTAAAGTGCAGAATTTGCACCAATTTATTCACCAGGTGCCGACGTTCGAGACATTTTTAAGGTAATTAAAAGGCGTAGACTAATCTCTCTAGATAAAATAAAGTATTTGGTACTATTCATCCATAAAGTATTAACAAGATGGGTAAATTACCTAGATTCACTCGTTCCAAAAACCTATTTGTTACAAAATTCTGTAAGAATAATTATTCACCGCCCGCGCCCGTGTGGTTGCCGGGTTAGAATAGTGCCACTCCGTGTCTTCCCGTGGATGTCGTAAGAGACGGCTAAGGGAATAAAGGCGTATAGTACTGTTAGGCGATGGGCTTGCAACCTGTCACTAATACGCTGGTAAACATCCTAGCCTAAGTGTGCAAAATGTGGCTACAGAATTATCAATAAGTTTTTAGAGTTATTGGTAATTCTGTAGCTCTGCCTACCCCAGTCTGGGAATAAAGGCGTGAGTTTATGTATAATGTATGTGTGTACCTATGTATGTAATTATTCAAAAAATTGATTTGTTATCAGGGCGTGCTCGACCCATAAGTGTAAGTACAACCATACCCGACATATTCCATGATACTTATTACCACTATGTTAACGCTATAAGAAAAACCGTGTAAATATAGCCTTAAGTGTATAGGTATTACATGATAAAGATAAAAGATAAAGGACATTTATTCAGTAAGTAGGCCGTACGGGCACTTTAACACGTCAAGAATCTACCAGCGCTTCCCAAGAGGAGACACTGCTGAGAAGAAACGCCGCAAGAAACTCAGCAGTCAGTCATTTTTAAACATAATATGTTTTTCAATTTCTAATTAAGTATAAATATAGCCTTTTCAACCTTGCGTTGGACACAAAGCATAGGCGCAGCTGACTTTGTGAATTTGATTCCAAATGTGTACGTGTACATTAGTGAAAACTTTGTTGGCTAGTGAGTTACCCATTTTTGTCATAATCATAATACTTTATGTACTATTTTGTATGCTGTTTGTTTTCCGTAATAAAGAAAAGAAAAGAAAAGAAAATTATAATGACACAGAAGAGCCTAATGACATTTGTTTTATAATTGTTTCGGCCTCAACTACTCTCACACGCACACACACACACATACACAGCGGAGTCTCGTGCCATAGTTATTCTCTATTAAGAGGCCTCAACCTTGTCTGTCGTTATGTAAGAAAGATTTCTTTATATAATTATCATTTAATTTTGTCATACTTATTTATGAGATAACTTATTATATTTGATAAAATAAAATACTCGTAAAAACCGGGCAAGAGCACGCCGGACCATGTTCAGTGTAGCGTTCCAAAGCCGTTACGACAAATACAAAAAACTATCTCAAAAAACAACACGTCGCACCTTTACAACTATAGTGACCTAACTTCAACATTTCAGCTTTCGACTTCGAGTCATAAATTTATTACTATAGAGACCTAACTCGAAATTGAAAATTTGTTAATTATGTCACTATAATTCTAAAGATGCGACGTATGTATGTGGTTTTTAGAGTGGTTAGTAATTCTGTAGCTCTGCCTACCCCACTCTGGGAATAAAGGCGTGAGCTTATGTATGTATGTATGTTCTAAGGTGTCGACATGTTCCTTCTGTGTTCCATCCATTTTTTAGTTTCCTAAGCACAAACAAAAATTAAAGTAGATGTAAAAATCTGATTAAAAATGATAAATAAAAAAATAAAATAAATAAATATTAGGGGACAATCTCACACCAATTGACCTAGTCTCAAACTAAGCTCTAGGCTTGTACTATGGGTACTAGACAACGATATAAATACTTATATGGAGAAATATATACTTAAATATATAGAAAACATCCGTGACTCAGGAACAAATATTCGCGCTCATCACACAAATATCTGCCCTTACCGATTCGAACCCAGGACCACTAGCTTCGTAGGCAGGGTCACTACCCACTAGGCCAGCGCGTCGTCAAGTATGTATGTGGTTTTTAGAGTGGCTAGTAATTCTGTACCTCTGCCTACCCCACTCTGGGAATAAAGGCGTGAGCTTATGTATGTATGTATGTACTAAGGTGTCGACATATTCGTTTCGTGATCCGTCCGTTTGTTAGTTTCCCAAGCACAAACAAAAAGTAAAGTAGATGTAAAAATCTGATTAAAAATGGTTAAAAACTTTAATTTATTTAAGCTTCATGCAAATTATTTTCATTGAAGTTTAAATTATTTACGGCGCATAGCAAAACTGACCGCTTCCACAAAATATTAAAAGAATGATAACAAGCTAAATATTATTTAAGTGCTGAACATTGTCCCTTCGTTTTGCATAAAATTCTAAGCAAGTTGTAAAGGACGTTTTCATTTAGAAAGGAAACTTTATTATATTCATAAATGTAGACGTTTTTATCGGCGTCTCGGGCGCCATTTTGTTTGGGAAATAAAGTGATTTACAAAGTAAATACCTTGGTAAAGAAAAGATTTAATATTGTTTCACGGTTTAAGATTCCAAAGAGTTTAAATTTGCGGTATACGTAAGCTTAACAAATTTTGAAATTGGAAACGGTTTGTTAGGTTTGAGTCTCTATTCCAATTTATTTTTTACTTTATATTTTTATCATACTCCTTGTATAAACTTTTTTTTTTTATTTAATTTGTATTATTGACGATGATTTATCTGTTTTTCGCTAAATGTCAAGATGGTTGATTTAAAAATATTTTATTTATCACTACATAACTATAAAACATAGTCCTCTGCCGCGTCTGTCTGTCTGTATGTTCGTGAAAATCTCAAAAATTACTAAACGGTTTTTCATTCGTATTTTACCATCAGTTAGATAATTTTTCACGAAAGATTTTTAGAAGAAAGAAAGAAAGAAAACACATTTATTCACACAAAAAGAGTAAAAAAACAGACAGTTATTTTGTGAAACGGTCCCAACTCAGCATGTGCCGGCTGTTAAGCCAGCGCTGGTCTTCCGTTGGGGCCGCTCGGTCGGTTGCTGTCAGCACGGATGGTGACAAAAATATATTTTTTTAATCTTAATTGAACACAAATATTAATTAAAAAAGTAGAAATCAAAACAACAAATTAAAACATGGGCGACTGTGTACGTTGACAATATCATAGAGACGATATTCTTTTCACCAAAATTCATAGAAAAAATACAATATTATAATAATTCTGGATTATGTACAGGTGTTACAGAAAACACATAAATTGATGCGAAGCCAGGACGGACCGCAACAATTTTATAAGTATACTACACTGCCAAGTTCAGGCACAAAACACCTTAATGGTATCAACCAAATGTAAGCTTAAGTATACAGTCACGAGGTTTAATTTGGTACCCACCTTAAGTCCAAAGTCAATCTGACATTCTACAACAATAAGTCGAGTTTCCTAAAAGTTACAAATGACTTGACATCTCTAATGAGTAATGACATTGACGACTTCAAGCATATTTTTCTTGAAATGGGTCCCAAATTAACGCTCGTGACCGTACCTACCTCTCATGATAATTATCTTTTTTTTTAAATCTATATTGGGGCCAAAACAACTAAATTTACATTCGTCAGTTTCTTCTTGTTATGCTGAAAATACTTTTTTTTAGATATATAAAATTTTGAAAACAAAACCTGGACTGCCCCCGCTGTCATTTTTTGGAATCATACATACATACATACATTAAATCACGCCTGTTTCCCAGAGGGGTAGGCAGAGACCACTTCTTTCCACTTGCTACGATCTTGACAAATTTCTTTCGCTTCTTCCACATTCATACATCGAGTCATGCACGCACGTCGGTTTCGGGTACTTAAGATTCGGCCCTTTTCCAGTATTTCACCATATTTCACCAATCAAGGAATCATAATATGTTTTTATATCTATAGCAGGTTTTCCCCTTTGAACAAATCCCTTGATTCCCAAAATCACATTACCATAACTGGCCTAGTTCCCAAAAATTCCCCATACTGACCCATTCGTTTTGTTCGCCCTGTATAAACGGAATCACGAGTGCGAAACCCAATCCTGACACCTAATCCTATTCCGTGTGACGTAACCGAATTAGATTTTATTATAAGCTACAAGGAAAGCTGCCACAAAGGCTCGCGATCGCAAACGGTAAAGAAATCTGATGAACAAGGAAACAATGGGATACAGGAAACGTAAACGGACGGTTTTTATAAGTATCTAGTATTTGTACTCTAGAGTATTTGTAACAGGGTTTTGGTATTTAATATGTTACGGACGTACTCTGAGTCAGTTTATGACTTTTATTGACAGAGTGCGAAGGCGTAGTGACGTGAACTTTGTTATGTAGTTTTAAGTCATTTCTTAGTGACAATTTTTCATACATAATTTTGAAAAAGGAACTAAATACGTCGGTTAGGTGCGTATTAATGTGCTGAGTAAGATGCTCATCTCGACATGGGTCAAATCAAAAGTCGTTATAGTAAATGTCAGACGATCATAGAAAACTGACCTTTTTGATGTATCTTAAGACGAGTTACATAGCCAAGGTTATTGAAATTCATGACGAAGAAAGGAGTGATAAATTTTACAGATACATAATTATTTTTAGTACGTACCTTTTATAATTATTTAATGATAAAGTTTTATAAAATAACTAGATTTTGCCTGCAACTTCGTCTGCATTGACCAACGTACGGAAACATTCTTTTATTAGGACTAAAATTGTGCTAATGTGTCAATTTAGGGTATAAGCTTCCAAATTTTATCATAATTTACTTACACACAAAAACTAACAAATCAGCGCATTTATTACTGATGCTTTACAAGTTGTGAATACACAAAAACAAAAACAAAAAATACTCGCACATACTAAGTATTTTTCCTCTTTCCCTGTTCATTAAAATTCTCACCACGCTCGTGCTAGGTGCAGGCTGATTTCTGTGCATTGTTGTACGGTAGGCATGAAGCCAAACCTTCTCCACCATGCCAAAACGACGTATGTCCCTTCAAATTCCCACTAACATCTTCCCTTTCAGAAAACTGCTTGAAAACGTGCGCTTCTACAGAATTCTAAAAACGTAACTGTAATTAACTGTAATCTAAGTGAATTTTTGTGGCCTTAATTTTAGCGGGACAAAGGTGTTTCTTGCTATTGTGCCTGGACCGTGCATGCTGCGCTTTATAAATAATGGTCACTGGCTGGTTTTGGTAACGTATTGATTTAGTGCAGATAAAAAAAGCTAAGGTGTCGCTGAATAAAAGTATGTACTGTCAGCCCAATGGAACCCTGACCCACCATAGAACGGTGTCACAGTGACATTATAAAACAATTTGTTTGACACTTCTTATGACTTGAATTATAACGTCTCTGTGACACAGTTCTATGGTGGGTCAAGGTTCCAATGGTCTGATAGTACAGTATACTATCAGGCTAATGGAACCCACCATAGAACTGTCACAGTGACGTTATGATGCGTGTCGTAATATGAAACCGCGATTAGTTTGGGATTGGAATAGCTGTCAATTCATATGAACTTTGACGTAAGTATATGGTGAAACTGTCACCTCTAATCCCTTTCTAATCACGGCTAAATAATAAGAGGCGTCGGCATTTTTAATTATAATGTCACTATGATAATTTTCTACGGTGGGTCAGTTCCATTGGGCTTATAGAACCTATATAACATTCAAAGGAAAATCATAGCTACTACAAGTAGTAAATCACTTTAAGACGATTGTAAAGCTAACAAAATTTTATATAACATGCGATAATGTTTCTATTCTAAACGAGGGGCTATTGCCTAACGCACTTGCAATCACACTCGTTTTCATTTTGAAAATCGAAGGCTTGTCTGCATACAAGACGAAAACAATTGTTCCGCTTTGAAGTCGATTGCGATTGCGAGTGCATTCGATTTTAACGATTCTCAATTATGTTCTAGTTGTTATGAAAAAGTAGGTTTATATCTTTCTCGTTTTGATTTGTTTCTTTCGAGGATATATTCTTTTGGGATGATAAAGTACCGTATAACCCGGTACAATGAAGCATAATGTTACTAATAATAAGACTGAAATTATGTCCAAATGACGTAACGTTATTGTCCATTTAATAATTGTTCTTATTTGTAATAAGTTATGACTTATTTTAAGTTGTGTCTCTACTCACCCCGTTTTACGGTACAGATCTGGTTTTTTATAATATTGATTTATTAATATCGATATAATTATGTCCATGTCGGGAGATAGAAATGTTACGGGATTTAAGCGACAGTTCACACAATCCTGTGATTTTTATTCGAAACATGATCTAATCGTTTTTTTTTAATAAGATTGCTGTATACTTCGTTCAAATACAGTAAAATACACGCGTTTTTGAGATGGACCAAACAAAATGGTCTACAAACTGATATGGCGTTCCATATCGTTATACTAAGATCGATTTTGGATCAAAAATATTTTTTGAGTCTGGTACTTATTGCGTTTATGAGCAAAGGACCCGTGACGTATAGACGTGCTTAAGATTCCTCTTTGGGCTCGGAGAATGATTTGAGCAGGCTTATTACTGCAAACAGTACTCGTACAAGCCTCGAGCTTAGTATGGAACTAGGTCAATTGGTGTGACACTGTCGCATAATAGTATTTCATACCATATTTAAAACAAAACAAGGTATACCAACCGTTCTAACATAATTGATTTTAATCTTGAAACTAATCCATACTAAGATACTAATACTAATCCATACTAATATTATAAATGCGAAAGTCTGTCTGTCTGTCTGTCTGTCTGTTACCTCTTTACGCTTAAACCGCTGAACCGATTTATATGAAATTGGGTGTAGAGATTATTTGAGTCCTAAAGAATAAGAATAAGAATAACTTTATTAATGAAAATACACGATTTACAAAAATGTACGATATATTGCGGACCCCAAACTAGGCTGAGCCTGTATCTTAGGATCCAGTGAGTCGGTTTACATTCAACACAGGAACCACATAAAAAAAAAAGAGAAGGAAATAAAATACAAAATTATTACTTAATAATAGAAAAGTAGACTTTGGTTTACAAAATTAACAAAATTATTTGGTAATGACAGGAACTAAAAATAATTATTATTATTTATTACATAATAAAAGGAATTAATGTTAGAGAGTAGTAGAGTGTGGGTGGGTGGGTGAGTCCTGGAAAAGGATATTAAATAGTTTTTATCCCGAAAATCATCCCCTAAGAGGGTGAAATAGAGGATGAAAAGTTGTATAGAGGGCAGAAGCTAGTGAATAATAAAAAACAAAAGTGTGAATAGATTAAAAAGGTCTTTAGACCTTGATCCGCAGCTTCACACCTGCAGGATTATTCCACTTCATCCCTCCCTTTATCAGCGTATTAGCTTGTAAATGGGTCTTTCATTGGACTTCCTGATAGCTAGCGGTACTTAATGCCCATTTTTCCCGGTTTGGCGCCCTGCCAGGACAAGCCGGGGGCTTGCCCGAGTTTCGCCGAAATAAATAGTTCCTGTTGATTTTTTCCGGGTTTACGAAAATGTCTAAGCATTGGAGTTGAAAATTGGTGTTTTGTTCATACGAAGTCCAACGGGTTAGTATGGCTGCGTATCGCGTGTCAACTGCGGATAAAGCATCCGTCACTTTTTGACATGTGTACTTATTTTCCTGTCAGAAGGTGACGGATGCCTTATCTAAAATTTATCACGCGATAAACGCAGCCAGCCTTTAGGTGAGTTACGGAAAATTATCATTATTTGAAGTGGAAAGCTGCTTGATGTGATTGCTGGAAATTTACAATTTGGGTGTGACATCAATATTATATACCAATGTACTCTATGATGGGACGCCAATCCCCTTTTCTACAACTGTGAGAAACTTGGGTGTCACTATAGATCAAACTTTATCTTGGTCGGCCCATATTAACCATGTCAGCCGCAAACTCTTTGCTTCACTGCATTCTTTGAGGAGGCTGCAAAACGTCTTACCCTTAAAAACTAAACTCACCCTTGCCCGCTCTCTGCTGCTCCCACTTCTGGATTACGGTGACATTGCGTTAATTGATCTGAAGGAGGAGCTACTTGACAAGCTTGAGCGTTTGCAGAATGTCTGCATCAGGTACATATATGGTTTACGGAAATATGACCACGTGTCACAGTTCCGTGCGCAGCTTAACTGGTTGCCCATTCGTCGTCGCCGAGACGTGCATGTCCTGTCGTTGCTCTTCAACATCCTTTTCCTTCCTACTTCTCCTTCTTATCTTTGTAAAAGGTTTAATTATTTGGCTTCTGGTAGTGGACACCGCTTGCGGTCAAGTAACAATCTGACTCTTGCTATCCCTCCTAACAAGACACACACTTATGCTAAATCTTTCACGGTACACTCTGTCAAACTATGGAATGGGCTACCGCTGGACTTAAGGCAGTCTCAGTCAGCGATATCGCTTAAAGGGAAGTTAAAAAAGTTGTGGTTGGATGAGTAGTGTTTACAGGTTTAATTCCTTAAGGCAAAATAGTCAGTAATGTTCCTTTTCGATATCTTGTATTTATTTATATGTAAGTATATGTATGTACATGTGTATATAACCATATATTTATGTAAGTATATATGTATATATTAGCATTATATTTATATTTTTGTAAGTGATGTTTATTTACATGTATAATTTATGGATATTTAGCTGTAGAATTATGAGTTTCTTTATTTTTGTGCACATCCTTGTAATCTTGCCTATCCTCGTACAGTTTCCTCAATCATGGTCAGGTTAACTGGAAGAGATCCCTTATAGGGATAAGTTCGCCTTTGTACATGTTAATCTTAAGTTTATGTACGAATTTACTTGTAATGGTTTTTTTATTGTGCAATAAAGAGTTTACATACATACATACATATTTTCATGAGACAAAATCACACAAATTGATTTAGGCCATTTACCAGCTAAAGGCTCTTTTTTTGGAAATTCGTTACAAATAAATATAAATTTTAATACAGTAATCAAAAAGACTACAACTACAAATAAGATAAATACTCACGCTCATACTATGAATCATGCAACAAAATGTGATGCAAAAACCTCCTAAATTACAGGCTATTCCCAGTTGTTCACACCCCTTTTGTCCATACTGTGGACAACTGCGTAAAAAAATCCCAGTTGTCCACACCCTCGAAACTATGTGGACATTTCACAATCTTTAATTTGACTCAACTGTGTTAGTTTAATATCTACTAAAGTACAATAATAAAAACGGACTAATAGCTAAAAAGAGTCAAATTAAAGAGTGTGAAATGTACATACAAAGATAAATTATAATATACCAATATAGGTATACTACCACACATACGTAAACAGCAGTTAAGACCTACAACAGAGGTAAGGATCAACACTTAGACTCATCCTGTTGATTTAGCCACAACTTCCTTATTCTTTCCTTCAATGAACCGACAGATCTAGGTTGCCTCAAGCACGATGATTTTGTATAGCTATTTCGATGGTCCCTAGGTAAATCATCGAAAGTCATTTTGGGCACTTTTCAGTACAGCATTTTGAAGTTGGTTTATGGTATAAATCTGAAAATATAAATATTACATTGATTTTATATATCCAAAATAACTGATAAAAAAAGCTTTTATCTTGCGGCATATTTGTTTTAAGGAAAATTATATTAGTTTTCTGGAAATTTGAGTTTCGATAGCATACGTCGTGATAAAGAGAATGACATGTATCGAAACTGCCACTGTAGATTTTTTACGCCGGTATTATTTTTAAAAGTCTTATCGAAAATGGCAGCTTCGATTATTTACTTCGACAGTAGCACTCCGGTAGCTAACGAAACTGGTAGTGTCGTTAATTTACGCCGCAAAAAATATCTCTATTTTAGTGGTTTTACCAGTTTCGATATAAACGCACAGTGTTTTAAGACACTGTTTAGTATGAGTACTTAAATTAAATCAGTATAGTTATGTTAATGCAAATCTTTATTCGGAAAAACCCCTTTCTTTCTTCTAAAAATCAGACTTTTAAATCACTTTTATCATCACTGCTTGAATTATTAAGTCTTATTATTTTATGATTATACTGCCTAGGGTAAATCAAAACAGTTCTCAACAAACTACAGACTCATACCATACAACATAAAATGTTTCCAAATGCTCTGTTACTAAACTAAAATACTTCTTAAAAACTCTTTATTGCACCGTATCTATCAACAATGAATCTTAGTTATACTTATGAAAAAATAACTGTTTTGGCTGACTTACTTCAAGCAAAAAAGGAAATATATTCTAATCAGAATGGTCAACCTTATCACCAATGTTTGTACTGTAATTAAAATTAAAAAAAAAATGATATTCTTTAGGTATCACCCCCGATTGACATAAATTAATAAGATCTTTATATTTGACATCTGTAATAGTTAGCGGGTTACCATACGATCTCTTCCATGTCTTGTAGTAGTGATAACTGTGTTTAAGCCAAATTATTCACCCTTTAAGTCGTTCTTTAAGAAAAGACAATTCGGTACACCATTTTCTACCCTGACCTCTTTGACTTGTTCTACGTTAAATTAACATTTGTCTTATCTCTATTGCATTTGCCTAACAATGGTGTATAATCAAAAACATCCGAAGAGTTAATTCGATTACGTTGTAAGGCTGTTTGCGGTTTTAGTCCACCTTATTATTGCGTACTAACTGGCCAGGAGTTAAAATCATTTTCCCTTTAGACTCTTTTTCAATAAGAACGTGGATACTGTCACCCCATTTTGTGTATGATTTTTATAATTTCTCCAAAAACCTGTGCGTAATGTCAACATTATATTTTTGTGACAAGAACATTATACGTCGAGTACGCAAATCGATTTCTATTTTGACCTGAGCAATTATTTGACCAAAATATAAACCGTGCCACTTTATCTATAAGAGTTTTTGTGAAGGTGAGCAGTTGCTCACTTCATTTGCTCCCCTTTTGGCTGTGCATTCTGTCCACATATAGCAGAAACCCTCTTTGTTTACTAAGTCGAAAATTGTAAAAGTATAAATCAATAATTTTCAGAAAGTAGTGATAGGGGTAAAAAATACTTTGTAGTATGTGGTCGCCGGGAAGGGCCCTCGGTAGTAATGCATTTTTTTGCTTTCGGTAAATTTGTTTACATTTACCCACTGCTGAGTATGTTCCCCTTATTTCCAAAAATTGGTTTATATTCATCGCTGTGTGTCGGTATCTAATTTATCGTATCGTAACATTTTAATATACACGTAGAACGATAATCCGGGCGCATTTTTTTTCATCTATATCTTAGATAGTTCTTCGTCAAGCTATTCCCTCGAGGGCGGCCCATACTGCACCTCCAAAGGTACAAGGTGCGGGTAGTGGAGAATCTGTGACAATATTTTATTGACATTTGCCTTAACATAGAAACTATTATAGTAGTGTTGATAAGTACCTATATCAAACTAACACTAAATACTAAAAATAGTAATAGTAGTAGTAGATATACTTATCAACAGGTACTAAAACTAGTACAAAACGATAGTTTGACATACTTGTCAACACTACTATATCAGTTTCTTTGTTAAGGCAACTAATACCAACATTTTAAGGAAAAATAAAACAGGAACTTACCTGGCAATTTATCGAAACTCAGAATAAAATTACGATAATATCAGCGTAAAACATTGAAAATGGTAGTTTCGATATAAAGTCAATCTTAAATTTCGAGGTACGATATCGAATCTGCCAGTTTTGATACAATGTTTACGGTAAATTCCAACGTACAATATTGAAACTGGCAGTTTCGATACCAAGTGAATAGTAAATTCCAACGTAAAATATTGAAACTGACAGTTTTGATAATTTACGCCGGTAATAATGCAGGCTTGTACGACGTAAACTATTGAAACTGTTAGTTTCGTCTCGCTTGCACGACAATTATTCCCACTTAAACAATCGAATGTGTAACTTTCGATGATGTACTACGAAAATTTTACATATTTTCGAGGTTTTACGACTCAAAAATCCGCTTTAAAATAAGAATTTTCTATTTTTCTTTTCGGTGGTGTAAAATATGGGTTAAAAGAAGTAGATTACACGAATAAAAAATAACGGCAATTTTGACTTCCGATGTTTTACGTAGGGGCCATCGATTTGTGTGTATTACTACCGCTTTCATAGACGTCAATTAAATTAAATGCTTGTTTAGTGACGTGTGGCCTTATTCTATTGCTATAGCAAAGAAAGTGACAACAGTAACTTTAATCAAGCACTTCATTTCATTGACGTGTCTGATTGGCGTATATAGGGTTAGTGAATAGATGTCATTCTTCTTCTTCTTAAAAGATAAAAAGAAGATAAAAGATGTTTATTGAGTAAGTAGGCCACACGGGTACTTTTACACGTCAAAAATCTACCAGCGCTTCGCAAGAGACCTCTGCTGAGAAGAAACGCCGCAAGAAACTCAACAGTTAATCGTTTTTTTAAATATACAATTATAAAACTAAACAATGAATCTAACATACGATAAGAAATAAATGTATTCACGCGTAGTTGAGCAGGAAAATATGTCAAAGCTCTGAATTTTCTCCAGAACTAATTAGTAGTAAGTAATAGAAAAATAATTATGAAAATTATACTTAATTATGATGGTGTAATACAACTACATAAAAAGTTTCGATACATTCTCCTACACAAACGGTGTCCCCTAGACAAAATACAAAGTTTACATATTATTACGATTAAGTTATTATTAAGTTATTTGGGTGTTTAGTTTAGGCCATGCACTTTTATCTGATAAATAGTCCTCGACCGTAGGCTTTAGAGATATCAGCGACTTTTTCAAGTAAGTTTTAATTACTGGAAATGGTAACTTTAAAACTTGGTCAGGTAAGAATCCCTTCCTTTTGTTCTAGGTGGGCTGGCTTAGAGCTGAAGATCAGACGGTCCTCACGATGCACGACCGCACTGTCCTGGGAGCCCGGTACTCCGTCAGTCGGGACTCCCCTCGGACCTGGCAGCTGAGGATCAGGCCGCTCCGGGCCGAGGACCGAGGCTGCTACATGTGCCAGATCAACACGCAGCCGAGCATGACGTGGCAGATCGGCTGCATCGACGTGTTTGGTGAGTAGTTTTCTAATTTGCAAGGATTGGAAAAACGCCCGTTATTTTGAAAACATAACCCGGTTCCGTACAGTAGGGACTTCCCTATGATGTTGATAATAAATATTATTAGGTATTTTATTGATTCATTATACCATTATTTATATGTCTTCAGCGACTATTTTATTAATGACACCGGAAGGAAAAAAACTCTCGCCAATCAAAAAGTAAGACTATGTTTTTTTTATCTTCACTTGTCTTGTGAGTCCATATTGACGTGAAGTTTTGGACCCATTTATGAGTCGAAAAAGTTCATTTTCAATCTTCAGGCGTCATATGGGCATATTAAATCGTTGACATTGGTTTTGTGTAAGTATGTTTTTGTTTTCTCATAACCATTCCGATGTAATTAATTAATAAAATTGTCGCTGAATACATATAAATTATGGTTTAATAAAATTTATAAAATACCTATTGTTTTTTTATCAACATCATAATGAAGTCTCTGCTTTATGGAACAGGGTTATGTTTTCAAAATAACGGGCGTTTTTCCAATCCTTGCTAATTTGTATTCAAAACTAGAAATTTCGTGACTTCATAACGATAAGAATTTTAAAAAAATCCCTTGTTAATGTAGTGCATCATAATACCTACAATCAAGGATTATTTTATATGCCGAAACAAGTAAAATTAAAATATTTACCACAAGTCCGGTTTTTTAAGGAAATGATGCAGATTGATACATAAGCAATAAAATTTCCTTCTTGACGGTCATACAAAAAAAATATAGCAAAAAATCAATCTTTTATTTTTATTATTATCTTTCAACAAAAGTGGCACTATTAACGATGCAAATATATTCTACCAAACTGGCCACTCAACTTTCCCGACTCTCAAGCATGCAAATTGACTGCAACTTGCTGCATAATTCCCAGTTACCTTAAGAAATCCCACGTGCACTCTTTGTCTTACATTTTCTGCAATAATGGCGTAACTTGGACAGTCTTTTCTAATTGTATTAGTTAGAGGGGGCCACTAGCTTTTTGCGGCAACGACTTTGATAATTTAGAATAAATGTTGCATCACTACATGATTATAACATAAAGACCCCCGCCACGTCTGTCTGTGTGTTCGCGTTGATCTCAACATTTTCTGAACTGAATTTGATGCGGTTATCGCCATTAACTAAAAGAAAGATATTTTTTCACGAAAGGTTTTTAAACGCAGAACAATAAAACATAACCTATGTTACTCAGGCATAATGTAGCATTCTAATAGTTAAAGAATTTTTGAAATCGGTCCAGTAGTTTTCGTGTTAATTCGTTAGTGAAAATTACGAAAAAAAAACACGAGTGAAGCGAGTGAATTATCTCTG
This sequence comes from Acleris laterana, assembly GCA_963966035.1. Classification (NCBI taxonomy): domain Eukaryota; kingdom Metazoa; phylum Arthropoda; class Insecta; order Lepidoptera; family Tortricidae; genus Acleris; species Acleris laterana. The sequence continues at coordinate 3,662,811 of OZ014455.1, read as the reverse complement.
TTTTCTCTGCTATCGTTTCTGTGCCTAACTGGGTCCACAGATCATAAACATAGTTTAACTAACCTATGATTTTACAACAACGTCTGTAAAATGCGGAATGCAATAAATGTATTGAGTATTGAAATGTATTGAGTATTGAGTATTGAATCACAGTAAAAGTCAAGTAATCACATGAACGACTTATCAATTTCAATGAGTCTTACAGAACTCCACCTCGACCAGCTATCGATCAGTGTCTTGCCCCACGACCAAGAAAATAAAAAGGGTGTGGTGAGATATCGGAATCGAACCCGCTGACGTATCTACGGGGTTGAGTTTACAATGACCCATTTTATAACTGCAGCATTGGTCTTGGGACATTTTGGTTTAAGCGTATTGGAATACAAATGGAAGGATTAAGATTTGGTTTCAAGGCAAAGGGCTTTAAAAATTAACTAATGTTAAGTGTAGTAACACTTATGTTTGTCGTTGTTTTACGATTATTTTTTTATCTTGATCTTCTGTGTCTTTAATTGTTGTACGTTTTGCCACGCATTATTTTGATTAACAGGAAGAGATCACTTGAAGGGATTAGTTCAGTTCTAAGAGTTTACATACATACATACAATTATTTGTCGTTTACTTTGACGATTGTTGAACTAAGCATCAAATTTGAGATCAGTAACTTATGACGTACTAGAAGAAAATCAATCTGACCTAGTTCTAAATTAAGAAATTAATCACATTTTCATAGATTTTATTTTTATAATTTTATTTAATAATAGGTATACAGTGGAGGCTGTGTATTGTTTTTAATTTGCCAGCAAACTGTATTGCAATATGCTTAGGTTAGGTAAATGTAAACCAAGCGTACTTACATACATACAAAAACTCAAGCCTTCATTCCCAGAGTGGGGAATGCAGAGCTACAGAACCTACAACTCTAAAAACTTTTTAATAATGATTTAACCACATTTTGCACAAATAGGCTAAGATAACCAGTGTATTAGTGAAAGGTTGCAAGCCAATCACCTAACAGTGTTACAAGCCCTTATTCCCTTAGTCGCCTTTTACGACATCCACGGGATGACATGGAGTGGCACTATTCTAACCCGGCAACCACACAGGTCTTCCGTCAACCAGGCGAACAAAAACCGAGAATAAGTTGTCAGATGGCTAGTGCAATTGGTAGTGTGTAATTGGGTATATTATCTCGTACCGAAAATCCAACCTTGAACAGACATAGCTCAGGGCACAGTAACTACTAACACGGCGAACCACTCAACGTAATAACACAGTAAAAATATACCTGAATACTACTAAAAATACTCAATAAGAATCCAGTCTCACTACATTACCTAGAGGCTAGGAAAACAGGTGTAAGTCTCCTGAAGATCAAGTGAAAAAGGGCTCAAGTCTAGTGTACTCCGGTTATGTATGTACCCTTTTGTAGAACAAGTTAAGTCGACTTATGCCCTTTTTCACTCGGTCCCAAGCCTTGAGCACGTCACGTCTATACGAGGAGATTAACACCGTTAAACTACCAGGGTGTAAACTCAGCCCTGATGACTATTTGATTGGTCACGCGTCGGTTACCGTGGGGAAATAGCAATCCGCTGCCGACACTTGCAATCGCAATCGACTTCAAAGTGGAACAATTGTTTTCATTTTGTAAGCAGAGTTGTCTTCAAACTGTCAAAATGAAAACGATTGCAATTGCAAGTGCGTTTGGCAATAATCCTGCTGGTGTTACTCGTTGACTTTTTTATGCTGTGTTGACAATGTTTCTACAAGGTTTTAACTAACTTGTAATGTTTGTATGTATGTCAGTTTAGGTTGGAAGGTGGCGATAGAATCTGAGCTTTGCCTTACGTATTTAGACCCACCGTCATTGGTTTGCTATTGATAAGCATATAAAAAAAAAATTGGGCAAGCTTTTGCTACCAGCTGTATTGTAAAGCAAGTTTTTGACTACCTCTAACTCTAAAGTTACAAATTGCAGACAGCTAAATTGTGCTTCTGGCTCTAGAACTAAAGTTAAAGTAAGACATCAATCAACTTCTGCAATTTTTGTTGCTAGTCTATTTCACCCTTTAGATAACATGTCGAAAACAATATGCTAATACCGTATAAAAAAGACCTCCTGTAACCTTACCATGAGCTACAATTACGTACTTGTTAGCGAGTCGAATGCTGTCCCTCGCACTCTATAAAAAGACTATGTCTGCGAGGGACAGAACATTCGACTCACTACTGAGTACGGTAATTGTAACTCATAGCAGGGGTACTGTACCCTTACCATGAGTTACATTTACTATACTCGCTAGTGAGTCGAATGCTCTGTCTCTCGTGGACCTCGCAGTATTCTTAATAGAGTGCAAGGGACGGAGCATTCGACTCGCTCGCGAGAACGGTAATTGTAACTCATAGTAGGGTTACTGATGGTTATTTGATTGCCCACGCGCCTGTGCAGCTGTGGGAAACAGCAATCCGGTGTTGTTGATCGTTGACTTTTTAATGCTGTGTTAACAATGTTTTTTACAGTTGCTGACGTTTTATTGAGCTTCGTATTTTAATGTCGTGTATGCCACGTTTTAATAAGGTTACCTACACATCCTATATACTTAATACTTACTATTAAGACTGCGCCGAACGTACGCTGAATGTACAGTGGCACACTCATTACTATTATTGAGTTTTTCAATAAACTAAAACATTCTGTTGAAATTGGTCGGTTTTGTACTACAAATAAAAACACAACTGATAGGGTATATCACATAGTTTAATAACAATTCACCTTCGAGTTGTCAACTTAACGGAAAAAAGTGGCCACCTTTTCCCGTTAAGCTGACTACTCAAAGGGTAATTGTTATTTAAGTTTGTTACGTATTCCATTAATTGTGTTTTTGCTTGCGCTACAAAAACGTATTATCTCATTGCAAGGAAATTCTTTAGTTAATTAGAAAACACAATAATAGTAATGAGGGCACCACTGGACGCTCGACGTTTGCTCGGCGCAGTCTTAATATTATAATGAGGTAAAGTTTGTGACGTTGTAAGGGGTAATCTCGGAATGTACTGAACCGATTTTGAAAATTCTTTTACCAATAGAAAGCCACGTTATTTGTGAGTGTCAAAGGCTATATTTTAACCCAAAAAAAATTTGCCCAACGAAGTGGGCACGGGAATAGCTAGTAGGTAATGTAATAACAAGTAGGTAATGTAATAACAAGTAGGTAGGTACACAAAGTATACAAACAACAAAACTTATAACTTGTTTGTTCCTTAGACTTTTTCCTGCTTTTTATGTACATATTTATTGACATTCATAGCAAATTCAATTTAGGTTTAATGTACTTTTATTGGTTTTAATGTTGTACTAATTTGGCTATCCGTTGTCATTACACATTTTTCAATCGATCAAATGTTAAATGGAAGAACTTACCTTCACCTTTGTTAACCTTCAGTTCACCTGGGCGAATATTCGGGCGTTCCAACCGCCGTCATTATTGTCTTCAATACATTGACGAAAATAACGATAGCTACCAGTAACTTTTGATGTCGAAATCAGCGAACCCGGGAGTAATATCCATTCTATTAAAAATAACCAGAATTTTATTGAGTTTCTATTGAAATAAAAACAATAATGACGGCGGTTGAAACGCCAAATATTCTCCCACCTATGTAAATCCTTAGTTTTTTTTTGTCTTTATTATTAACTAATTGTATCTCTTTTAGATTACATAGACGTAGTTAAAGACTCTTTGTGAAAAATTCGAAGGCATCTTAATAAGGGCCTGTCGGCACCACCAAGGGCTCAATACGGAACCCTAAAATGGAAAAATAAATAACGTCGACGGTTGACCCATTTATCTAATTCCGAATTATGACCTGTCAATATTTTACAACATAATACAAGAGACAGAGTTATATAACTCATATAGCTCTATCCTTTTCACTCACTGTAACGTAGCAGGTTTTCAAGGCTATAATGAGCTTGTTTACGTACAGCCACAAACGTGTTTCGGTCTTAAGTAGTAATTTCTCCATTGCTTATTTACGGTGTAAGTGCCGGTTGGTAAAAGGGCTATGTGTTGAGACCACAGGTGCTGCCGTAAACGGAAAACGGCTCATTAATACATTAGTGTCTACGCAAGTAACACTTTGGGTAAATGACTTGAAATGACAGGGCGGAAAATGACTGGTTTAGTTTCAAGTTGGCTAAGAAAATTCCAAAAACAAATTTTAAGTGATTTTTGAAATTTTGTTCGGCTGATTTTGAAATAAGAATGCGCGGAAAGCTGGCTTTTCAAACTAGGAGTAAAATTGATGTATGAAATCCCATATTTTGGGTCCATATAATAACTGATTATTCTTGAGAAGACAGCAAACGCCAATTGAAACTGATAAAGATGTAAAAAAAAAAAAAACATTTGAAAACCCGACTCCATTTTTTAATACTGTCGTCAATATAAATTATGTTAAAAACATTAAATCACGTAGAATCCGGTTGATAAATACTTAGCAAATGAGAATTTTATACACTCGCACCATTAAGATGAATATAATGAGGTATAATTTATCAAAATCAGTTAACCCGTTGAGTAGTTACGAGGGGATACATACTCGTACATACAAGTCAAACAAATAACCCTCCTTTTGTGTATCACCGCACTCGAGTAATAATAATGCATTCAAACATTACAAAGGTTATTTTGTTTTACCTTCAAATACTACCTAATAGTCCTAAACTTTATTTAAATTGAAGACTGATCGAACCCGTTATAAATATTGCTTGCCTCTCAAAAATCGTATCCAAAATGTTTCTCGTCAATCACAAAACATATTGCAATAATATTTCTTATTGAAACAGCATTTTCGAGTAAGTAATGAATTGTTATAAAAGCACATTGCTAAATGAGAAATATAAGAAATATGTTTTTTATCTTCAAAATAATAATGTACTTATAGGTACCTGTTATTGTAGAAATAATGACGGGAAATCCCTCATTCTGTAAGGCTTTCACGAAAATAATATTATATTATCAAATTATATTAAATCCGATTAGAAAAATAGATGTGGTTCAGAGACCATAATATAATATTAAAAGTAAAACTGTGCTTCGTGTATCACTAAAGAACCTTGTCACAATGACGAGTGGTCTGTCTATAGCTAAAAGTTTAATGACGCGGTGTTAAGAACGTTTCACTTTATTGTGACAGAGTTCTACGATACATTTCATTGACAAAGTGTTCATCAAAGAGTTGGATTTTGAGTTTAGTTTCGCTTAAAAATACGGCATAACTTTTTAGAACAAATTTCATCTGTTCGTATAAATTTTATATGTGTGCGTAGGTAGGTATATTATATGATCTTGGTGCGTACTTCATCGAGTCAAATCGGTGAAATACTGGAAAAGGGCCGAATCTTAAGTACCCGAAACCGACGTGCGTTCTTGACTCGATGTATGAATGTGGAAGAAGCGAAAGAATTTTGTCAAGATCGTAGCAAATGGAAAGAAGTGGTCTCTGCCTACCCCTCTGGGAAACAGGCGTGATTTAATGTAATGTATGTATGTATAAATATGTTACGTCACATTACGTCTAGAATTAAACTCTAGACGCGGTTATGTTACGGGTTAGATTCCAGGAAAAAGCTAAATATTTTTTTTGATAAGCGCGACTTTTTTTTCTGAGCCTTGGATATTATCTATATATTATTTTTCTCTATACGTATGTTTATCGTTTCCTAGTACCCATAGTACAAGTCTAGAGCTTAGTTTGAGACTAGGTCAAGCGTGTTACTGCGGTTCGATATTAGGTCACCTGTGTATTATTACTAATATTATAAACTAGCGACTAACCCTCGCTTGAATTAAGTGCAAAACGGAACGTAACTTGTTTTTTTTATCTGATGTTACCTGTTGTTTTTATTTTATCACCCACTGATTACTGTAAATTAACGTAGATTTCATCAGCTTCAGTTTATGTGAGTTTTCTGTAACACCCGTACATAAATAAACCTTCCTATTGAATCATTCTATCTATTAAAAACAACCGCATCAAAATCTGTTGCGTTGTTTTAAAGATCTAAGCATAAATATGGACAGACAGCGGGAAGCGACTTTGTTTTGTACTATATAGGGATATAAAAGTTTATCGGCCTTACCACAAAAAACTTAAACACGCCTTAGACACGCCTAAGTTGACAGTTTTCTATGAACTGACGTTAACTTAGGCGTGTCTAAGGCGTGTTTAAGTTTTTTGTGGTAAGGCCGTGTATGTTTATCTGCACGGATTTATTTGAATTTTGAAAAGGAGATAGCTTAGATGATAAATTAATCTTTCCGCATAAAATATTTTCGCAGGCTGACACTGCAGAATTTAATTAAAGTCTGTTTTGTTAGGTTAGTTTTTTTATAAAAAAAGTTTCTATTATAAAAAACATTTTTGGCCGAACGATTTTATGCGTAATAAGAGTATGCGATCCAACAGGTAACCCGATAGCTTATATTCTGGATTAACACATAGGCTAGGTACTTTTTATTCTGGAAAAAATTGAAGTAACGGTAACTAAAAATCTATGAGAATGAAGTCACGGGCTAAAGCTAGTTATTTTTCTACAAGAAACCTGGCAAATAAATGAAGTTTTAAAGTCTTAGAAGCCACACTGGTCTGACGATGTCCCAGTTATAAAATAGACTTCGCTAAAGGGCGTAAGTAACAAATTAAACACGGAGCAAAATGCACTTACTAATTAAGTGAGTAAGGCGCATTTTGCTCCTTATGAAATTTGTTAGGTACGCAGTCTAGTAGTATCACCGACGACTTAACTTAAGAAGGATTAGTTAACGACGGATTAAGAACAATCTAACGGTGGCCGTTTAATGCTTACTTCGCTCAATTAATAGCATTTTCATTCGCATTATGATTCTTTTCCATTGCATTTTTTTTACGTTCTTTAATCGTTTTATTAAACTAGTGATGAAATTATAACATTGATAGGGTAAGGTCACCAGTGGTCAGTGAGACCAATAGTCAACCTTGTATGAGTGCGAAGAGTGGGAAATATAACTTTCGTACTCTTCACACTCACACAAAATATAGGCGAGGTCTCTGGCAGACCACTGGTGACTTTACCCTAATATTTTTTTAGAAAATTAAAAAAAAGACACCATTGCTTACATAATTGGTTTCGACCATTAAAAGACAAAACATAGGGATTCACAAATGAAACAATATAACTAAGATTTCAATTTTCGTTATTCCCTGGGGTAAAAGATTCCAATACAATTTTGCAGAATAAAAAATTGCCTATGTGATTATCGAGGGTAAAAACTATCTCCATTTCTCATTCAAATCCGTCCAGCCATTGTAGCGTGAAGGTGTAACTAACTAACACACAAGATCTGTCGCATTTATGATATTAGTAGGATTATAAAAATCTAGCCATGTCTATATTTTAAAAATATAACACCCCTGACATGTTGGCGATCCTTACTTTCAAAACTACAAAGTAATAAGTTTTAAATGACCCAACCAAATTTCGTCAAGGCTGATTAAGAACCACTCCAGAGTAGCATTCTATTAAAAAAAATATGATCCGAATCGGTCTATCCCTTTAAGAGCTACGATGCCACAGACTGATAGACAGTTACAACATAGTAACATTAAAAAATGGATTTATGTATTACCTTAGGATATCAACAGAAATCATTTTTTTTCTTTATGGTCATAAAACAAATCTTTATATGGGAAAACCGTTTTAGGAAAGGCGAAAGGGTTGCTAATAAAACCCCTCAATTAAATGTCACGTATCCGTTCAAACTCATCCTAACTGTGGTAATAAATTTTTAGTCTGGCAACCAGAATAAAGGCACGTATTGTTGCAACAGTGTTGCCAGGGCTATTACGCGGTTGGATATTTCTTTACTTTGTAGTAAATTATAGTCGTAGTAGTAGTTCGGAAATTGTGATTGTAAAAATTAAATATCGTAGTTAATCATAGAGGGAAAATACTATTTTTTAAATTGTTGAGCCTTTGCTTGCCAACACTACCTAAACTTTCAATGGACAAGTAATCCGTCACTGTAACATTTGCTACTGGCACAACGAATTTCAAACAAACTGGTGCAACCCAATTCTAATTTCAAAAAACGGCGCCAAAACTTTTTTATTGCCAGCCAGCAACTTATGGCAAAAACTCCAAGTCCGTTCCGAAACTTACTCCACTGAGTTTAGTAATTTTGTAGTCTTGCCTGTATTTGCATGGCACGGCCCGCGATTTCTTTTTCAATTTCGAACTTGTTCAGTTCTTTATTGAGGCTGGTGTCACTTGGTGCGACACGCGAGCTGTTAGTGGAACTAGTGAGGTTTTCGAACGGGAAACTGTATTTATTGAGTCGGATTTAGGTTGCGTGGAAGGCAGCTCACGTAAATCTGGCTGGCTATTTCTAAAGGCATCTTAAGGCGGGATAGAACAAAGTTGTTTTGATTTATCTGTACGACTTCAAAAATTGTTAGCGCTAGTTAGGTTCGATGTGGCCTTTAAAGTCTTCGTATTATAATAAATAATATATAATCATATTAATATGTGGCGACATGGTGACATATAAGAGTTAAAAAATATGGTTATATTTAAATTAATTCCCAATACACAAGTATCTTATATAAACATGGGTTCACATCACATAAGACACTTTTGTATTGTAAATTAATGTTAGTTTAATGTTAAGAAAAGGGTTAGTTTTGTCAAAAAATATTTAAATTATGAAACCCAGACAAATCATAAATATAAATAGAAAAACATTATTTTTAAATATAATAAAAGTTGCGGAATAGAGTTCTTAGATGAGATAATCGTGAAATAGTAAAGATTAAGGGCTATTTACAGAGTGCTCTTTTTATTTTAGAAATACGAGCATACAGGTTTATTTATAAAATTTAACACGGAAAATTTTATTTTTTATGTAACACAGGTACCTTAATAAAGATATTATTCAGTAAAACAGCAAATAAGCCTCTTTATTTTGATGTTAAGCTTATTTATTTACTGTTTTTCCTTTTTTCTTATTCATTGGTGAAAATAATAAAAACGTTATTTTACTGTTTTCATATTAGTGTTGGCTCCTTCCTCGTTTTTATAATTAAAAAGTATTTTGTGTAATTTATTCAGTCTACAAGTTAAAATATTTATTTAAATTAGGGAACAGATAAATATGACATATTTTTTTTCTGACAGAAAAATATGAAAGTATCCGAAAAAGTGCGTCAACTTACTACTGTAAAATTTAAATTTTATCAAAACTATTCAAAATGTATTATGAAACCTTTGATTAGCTCTTTGCAGAATTTTAATCACCAACATGGGTGAAGAGAACAGTGATCTGCTGGTTCAGTCGACAACAAAGATATATGCACTTTTGGACCTTATTACAATGCTATAAGGTGTAAAACTAGATACATCTCCACCCGCCCTTTTAGCCTGCCTACCTTTTTAAGCCGTCACTTTAACGCCTTTGACAGATTAGTGCAACAGATCAACGTCGTCAAAGTGACAAAGCACTAAGTGTGCAACTATTTAAGACTGCACCGAGCAAACGTCGAGCGTCCAGTAGCGCCCTCATTACTATATTATTGTGTTTACTAATTAACCAAAGAATTTCCTTGCAATCAGACCATACGTTTTTGTAGCGCAAGTAAAAATACAATGTATGGGATAAGTAACAAACTTAAATAACAATTACCCTTTGAGTAAGCTTAACGTGAAAAGGTGGCCACTTTTTCCGTTACGTTGATACTCGAAAGTGAATTGTTATTAAACTATGTGATATATCCTTTAAGTTGTGTTTTCATTTGTAGTACAAAAACCTATCGGTTAATTTCAAGAAAATACTTTAGTTTATTAGAAAACACAATAATAGTAATGAGGGCGCTGTACATCCGGCGTACGCTCGGCGCAGTCTTAGCCTGCCAAGTTTCGGTCAAAGAGACTGAGTTATATCTTATAAGAGACATTTGGTGCGACACTGGGAAACGAGCAAATTTTTGAACTGTGAAATGTGCCTAACGTAGTATCTTGTCTTAATCTCATAGATGGGATGGGCCCTTTCAGGTACACTTCAACCCCTATAGGATCTTTTGTGCAAATTACCTTCTAACACAATCAGCTGTTCAGAGGGTATCCGCGGAGGTTTGAACTCGAGTCGACCCCAAAGCCACTCTCACCTTACTTAGTAAATCAGTAGAGTGCATTTTGCCCCTCATTTAATTTGTAACTTAGGGTGACGGCACCAGTAATCGACTCTACACTCATAATTCAAATTTCATACGGTCCTAAATTGATTTTTGCAAAACAAATGAATAATCTTTATCTTCTGTAAAATAAGAATCAAGTGTCCATCATTGGTCCTTGTCCATTAATGGTTCCGCCACCGTAGGTACTATCACCGAAGATTTAATAATTTGGTCCCTTTTGGAACTTGTCAAGTTCTGACAGCTTAAAATACGCCGAAACGTAGGCTTGTCGATGATCCTCTGGATCTATAATTTGAAAACAAGATTAATCTACTACTTACTTTGTCAGATAAGTTTGTATACGTGGCTTTCTTAACGTAAGTTAAATTAATACTAACTTATCCATCAAAATAGGAGTTAATTTAATTCAAAATTTGCGCAACTGTGGCGCTGTAAAGAGAATGTTGTCAAAGAATAGCGAATATTACCATTGTACAGAAGCGACATGCTAAAATAGGGATGACCATAAAAGAACTGTAATAACATTTTTTTTTTTTATAAAAATGCACAGACCGTATTTTAAACCAATGAAAACTGATAGGTTCCAGGCAGTGAAAAAGATAGTCGTTTAGTTTTGTCTCTTTCGCCGCCTGAAACTTGGCTATAATATAGCCGTGTATCAGAAATTATAATAAATGACGTAAAGTTTTCGGATTTAAATGAAAAGTTTTACCTCATGTCACAAAAAACGAAACTATACGAATCTTTAAAAAAACACTAGTATGGTCAAACCTTAATACTCATTAAATTCTCAACAGGCCCATTTATTTTCCCTCAAACATTCAGCCAGCTCAACCCCCACATTGATACACTTAAGTGTCAATAGGGGGATAATTTGAAACTCCATCGCAAATCCTTGATGATGGATTGACACGTTTGATCCCGGCCGGGGTGTTTTCAAATATTCCTAAATAAAACGTTGATCTATGGAGCCAGGATCAAAGGGTTGATAGGAGCCATTTTTGATTGGCGGTTGGTACGCGTATGGGGATAATGTTGACACGAAGCATCAAAGAGTTCGATCGAGCGCTGAAAAGATTTAAAAGAAAATTGGGTGGAAATTTGCTCTGTAAAAAATAACGGTTGAATTATTATAATATAGACATGGGTAGGGTGTTTGTTTATATTTGGCTGTTGTTTACCTTATAAAATCTTAATAACATTGTAAAATAGTGGATACTGTATTACTGTAAAGTCAATTATTATCAAGATAATAAATACTTCAGAGGGCCCAGACAAGACGCGCTACAAAAAAATTATTCGAAATTCAAAATATTTATTCAGTAAATAGGCAACATGAGGGCTCTTTTACACGTCGGTAATATAGGGTGGGTAGTAGAGTGAGTACGCTAGCTAGCGTTTCTTTTCGTTTAATTTTTAAACCAATCGCGTCACTGGTAGATGACGTGATACGAAAAGATAGTGTAATGCATTTTGTCTTGGTCATTTCAACACATTAACTGAAAATCTTGAAAGCGCTGTTGTTTAAACAACTATAAAGTTGAAATACGTTTCCAATTATTACTTTCAATTATCAATTCACGCAACTCGTTCGCAATTTCTAAGCCTACGAGTATAAAAAATCAACAGTAGCAGTTGTCAAAATCAACTACATAAAGTAATTTTGTACGATAATTTTAAACGATATTATGTTGTGTGGCATTGGTAATTTTCAGTGAATAGCGAGGCTTATTTCTTTACTAGGAACTCGAATCCCAAGAAACCTTAAGTCCTGTTTAATAATTAGATACTACCATACAACCAGCCTGCAACATTCAAAAGTACCTGAATAATTATAGTTTAGATGTGGACTATCTGTTCATTTATTGTACTCTTTGCGAAGTGTCATAACGAGAATTGGTAGAGTTTTGTATACAACATTATCTTATCAACTGTCGAGTATTATATCTGTATACCTATCTAGTTCTTGTTAGTTTACAAATCGTAAAAAAAATCTTATATCATCATTTAGATTAAAATACGTCAATGATTCGTCTTAAATAATTAATATTTCTAAGCTTATTCTCACAATTAATTCACAAAAAAACAACCTTCCAAAAACAATACTACGTTCCAACTTCACTGTAGAGCTTAAGAAATACTAAACAAAATGGCGGAACGAGAAATGTGGGTCCCAATCTCGAATGCAAATGGACCCCGAGTCGACGTAAACGGTTAAAGTAAAAAAGTTTCCGTGTTATCCAACCAGGGGACTGTAAATCACAACAATATTGTGGAAATTTACTTTTTCTCCCGAATTTACTTTGTGTTTTGCGTAAAGTTTGCGCGTTAAAAATTGGCAGCCTCTTTGCGGGGGTTTAAGCGGTTTTTGTCGCCGTTTATGTGTGTTTGTGGTCTCGATATTGTTTGGCTCGGTGCATTAATAACTGTTGCAACGTTTATCGCTTCTGTATTTTTATTGGCTTTGGCGTTTAATTTTAGTGAATATGATTTTGCACAAATTGCTTGGATTTTTTTATAAAATCTCTTATTGGAGATTAAACTCCGGACCTTGCTATCACGAGTCGTCAGCTCAACTTACTTGGCCAAGGAAACTACTCGTATCTGTACTATTTTCTTGCAAAAAATAATTGTACTACTACTTAGTGGTATGATCTTATCTTCTCCTTTAACCCACCGTTAACCAGCAGTGTTCGCATTGCTGTGTCCCGATGTGTGAATAAGATAGCCAAAGTGATGTAATTGTAACGTATTTGCAGTCTTAGGATTGCGATCACGAGATATCACCTTCAAGTGAAGAGGATACTCTTTCCTTAAAAGCCGGCAACGCAGCTGCAATACCTCTCCTGGTGTTCCAGCGGATCACATCACATCAGTACCCTTACCATGAGCTACAATTACCCTACTCGCTCGCGAGTTACATATTCTGTCCTTCGCACTCTATAAGAATACCGGCAAGGTCTGCAAGGGACAGAGCTTCGACTCGCTAGCGAGTACGTTAATTGTTACTCATGGTAAGGGTACAGGTGATCCGATAGCTCATTTGCTAGATAGACTACTTTTTTATGCTAGAGGGACTGAAGGTCATAGATTCCATTTATGTTGCCTCTATATTCATTAGCCACTCTATATTCATTAGTCTATTCTTTGCCATAAAACGCTAATGCCTACATTTCTTCCTCAGTGCCTCCGGACATCGTGAGCGATGATACCTCCGGGGACGTGTCAGTCCAGGAGTTGGAGAACGCGACCCTTACCTGCAAAGCGACGGGGCACCCTCCTCCGAAGATCACTTGGAGGAGGGAGGACCACGAGCCCATTCTGCTGAAGAAGACGCTGTCCAGGGAGTTTGTTAAAGGTATTTGAAACCCTCGGGATGATGACGTTGCCCGGTTGCATCAATTAAAAAAAAATACCAAATAGCCGGGCGCCATCTTAGTTAAAATATACTGTCGAGTTCATAAATATGTGTACACTTTACCTTGATTATTTTGATGTCATGTTTAAACTGTCATAATTTTATGAATCGTCACAGAGATTTAAATGGCAAGGTACAAAAAAAGTTCACATGTCGTTATAATTTCAAGAATTGTAGGTTTTACTTAAAAATCGATTCATCAAGCTATTCGAATAGCTCGCACCAATAATTGTTTTAATTAATTTACGGACGGAGACCTCATTATTCAACAGTTAATCAAATGGTTAATGAGCCACCTAATGGATTGATGGTACAAATTTAATGTCCCTTTATCAGATTAACTGCGTATTGCGAAACATTAAGAGGTAATGTGGACTTTAGTCTGTCCACGTACACATTTTATCTGATTTGTTAATTCCATTTTAACCCTTTTTTGTACTTTAAAAACCTGATGCTAAATATGATTAATTTACTAAGTGGGGGAAGGACCATATTCAGGGTCCAGATCAATACCACCATCATACTCTAAGCCTGCCGCCGGACAGCAGAGTTCGCATTCTTATGTTCCGGTGTAAAATGACTCGCATCGAGGCAATTCATCTTAGTCCTCAGGGTTGGAAAAGCATTTGGGTTATCATAGGTAGATTGCAATCTTGAGGTTGCAAATATCTATGGTATTCAGAGTCTACTCACGATCAGGTGCAGGTGCAGCAATAGCCGGTGCAGCTCGGGTGTATTTTCTTATACAAACCGTAATATGGAATATACCTACTTTATGTCGTATTCTCAGATCTACTGAATATACACACAAAATTTCATAAAAATCGGTCGAGCCGTTTCGGAAGAGTTTTGTTACAAACCCTGAGACACGAAAATTGTATATATTAGATTATGGAGGACTATGGAGCATTTTTAGGATTATGAGACATGCAATAAATGTTTTGACTTTGACTTTGGAATAACTGTAACAGTCATTTCTTTATACCATTACCAGAGTTCATTTTGATGTCTTAATTTACTAATTATTTACGTATTGTTATTCTAAAAATGACGGCTGTCTATTAAAAACTAATTTTAATAAAACTATACAAGCAAGCGACAAAATGAACGAAGTTAGTAGTTGAAATTTGCCTATTCTATTTGGAAACGATATTATTATTGTTAAAAACTATACTACAGATAATCGTCAATAGTCATAAGTCAGTAAAGGTTAGTGAAAGGTAGATATGTTAAACAGAAAGAAAGAAAGAAGAAAGACTGAAAGAAAAACATTGATAGTGAAAAAACAATAACAAATAATAGCGAAATACGCAGAAGAAGAATATTGTCACGAAATGTTCCTTACTGAGTGAATTACTGGCATTTGAGTCAACGCTGGTCTTCCGTTGGAACCATAAGGGGGCCTTATATGGCAGCGTTATCGCGAGACAAAATGTGGATAAAACATCTGTCACTCTCTAACAATTTTGACTCATAAGTACGAGATTGACGGATGCTTTATCCACATTTTGACACACGATCAACGCCAACCATTCATACTAGGCCTGCAGGTGAACCAAAGGGAGACTAAAAACAAATTATAGCTCAGAAAAACCTGCGGGTACGGAACCCTAAAATATGTAATGAAAAAACAAAATAAAAACAGCTGTATCAGACAGTTTACATACTTTAGTCAGTTTCTTTCACGGTAGTAAACTTAATAAAGTAACTTTTTTGAACAGACATATTTTCAAATCAATAAGGAACCGCTGTCAACCTGCAATAATTAAAATTATTTTATACGTAACATAAAAAAAGTTTTTCATAAGAACATTAAAACTACGGTAAAACTTTTGTTGCGTAATTGCTGCGGCTTGGATATTCTGGTGGTATTTTTTTAATAGCCGAAACCTTTCGAATATTGGTTACTGTAATTAATTAAAAAAATGTTGAATTACTATAAAAACTTTTTCATCATATAATTTGAATTAGTAATTGCTATTGTAAACCACTTCATAATCAGCTACACATTGATAAATAGTAATACTATTTATTCTCTAAGTAGGTAGTCTTCAAATTTCTTTCCATCCATTCAGTATGTATGTACCCACTATTGGGAATACGCCTTTTCACTATCACTTCACTCCCATCGGTCTACTCTTATGGTATCCATTTCCCTTCCTCGCCGTTTTACGGATGTCATCCATCAAATCTCCATATTTATATGATGTAAAATAAAAATCAGGAGTATCCCAATTAAGAATTTAAACAGAAAATCAAGCACCATCTCAGTTGCAATTGATCTTATGAGACACAAACATGTTTCCATTAAAAAACCTTATGTCTTTTGTCATACAGTTGAGAGTTACGTGGGCAGTTCGCTGCCGTTATGGCGTGTGGATCGCAAGCAGATGGGTGCATTTCTGTGCATTGCGTCCAACGATGTGCCGCCGGCGGTCAGCAAACGAATAATTTTACTTGTAAATTGTAAGTAGTAATGTTAAAATTAACAAAAAAAAATCTCTGTATAGCTTTTATCTTAACTTAATCCAATTAATAGTCTCAAATTGACCATAGGGGCTTTATTCTACATGGGAATACCTACTAAGCAGCCATTTCTGTCAAGTAAACAAAAGTAACATTGACTGTAAGATATGTCAAAAGCAAAAATTAGGTTTTACCGGTTAGAATAGAGCTGAGTGTCTTATTTATTAATTAAGGGCCCATAAAAAAACACAATTTCTCAGCACAATACTGCTCTTGAGAGCAGGACTGTTAATTGGGTAAGTAAGTATAGAAAATGCGAACAGAAATGTCAGGATTAATTCTACCGGCTTCGCCAGTTACAGAATTGAAACTAATTAATAGGTTTAGTTTTTAATGTTAACACGGACTATGACATTTCCAGTTTAAGTTTAAAGTTTTGTTGTCTGCTGACGTTAATATAATCTAAAAATATGATAAATAATTGGATGTTTTAACAACCCATTTTTTTACAGTTGCACCGACAGTCAAAGTGCCAAATCAGCTGTTGGGGGCGCCACTGGGTACCGACGTCAAGCTCAAATGCTACGTTGAGGCCTACCCAAACACCATCAATTATTGGATTAAGAATAGAGGAGAAATGCTGTTGGATGGGTAAGTACCTATTAACAACATAATGATATTATTATTTTAAATTACACTTTATTCTGTCACACTCGGAGCTGGCTAAAAATCAGCGCTGCAGGTGTCTAACACCTCAGTATTATGATGAGCCAGTGTCCGATTCACTGCCGCGAAGACACTCACTACTTGTTTATTGCTGTTTTCTGTTATACTTCATTCTATGTGTTTTAAGTGTGAAGTGAATAAATGTATTTTTCTTTCTTTCCCTTTATGATATACTATAGGTTAAAAACAAATTAAAATTAAAATGTGTGAATAGGTAAAAAAAAAACTGTTATTCTCGAGATATCTTCCTAGTAGCCTTCAAATTTGAAAATTGACTCAATTATATTATCAAAAAGCTCACATTCTATTGACAAATTTCGCTGTACGGTGGGTCTGTAGAGGTTTCGCACTTATACATATACGTGTCAGAAAGTGACAGATGTTATAAACAAATTTTATCACTGGATAAACGCAGCCCTTAGAGTTAGCTTTGAAGGTAGTAATTTCGTGCTGTCAATTCTGCATTATGGCTGTCCGGAATGATGTATCAACAACTCAACATTTTTATAGAAAGTATAGGAAATCATATTATTGTCATAGTTCAACAAACGTTACGCTACGCTAACTTACATGAATAACAAAAGTATCAACAAAGACCAACTTACCTTGTACACAAACTCCGAACAAAAGGCCGCTATCAACACGAAAACCTACGGCGTGCAAGCAATTCTCGCCCTAACAAACGAGGTGTAATGTACCGGATAAACGCGGAGAGTTGTAATGATTCGTAATAAGAGGAAGTTTGCCTTTTCTACTCCAACTCGGTTCTGTGTTTGTTACTTTAGCCGAGTGTACTTGAGATCCAGTAAGTCTGACTTGGATTTCTTCGCATTGTTAATGCACGTAGGGGTCAGGTTAAACTAGATTGACTGAACGATGCCGTCTTTACTCTGAAAGAGAGAATAAGGAAGCAGATCTTTATGGTTTATCTCTGTTTCTTATACGTTTACTTGAGTCAAGTTTCCTCTTTCGAGATAGACTGTTATTCGTTGAATTTGGGTTTTACAAACTTTTATCCAACTTAATTGCAAGAATTAAACCAGAAGGGCTATTGCTGAACGCACTCGCAATCGCAATTGTTTTCATTTTGAAAATCGAAGGCTTGTCTGCATATAAAATGAAAACAATTGTTCCGCTTTGAAGCCAATTGAGATTGCGAGTGCGTTAGGCAATAGCGACACCGTTCTTGTTTATGGAATGGACTTAAATTAGAAATACACGCATCTTTATGTAGTCGTATGGCGGCAACGGAATATCCGCTGAATATTTGGAGAAATCTTTTTTTTTTTTTTTTTTATGGCATAGAGATGACAAACGAGCACACAGGCCACCTGATGGTAAGTGGAAACTGTGACCCATAGACATTCGCATTCACAAGACTGCAGAGCAATCCTAAGACTGCAAATGCGTTGCCAACCCTGAGGACTAAGATGAGATGGAATGCCACTATGCTAGTCATTTCACCGGCTGTCTTATCCCCAAAACGGAACACAACAATGCGAACACTGTTGTTTGGCGGTAAGTTAATGGATAAGACGGTGCGGTAGCGATCCGGACGGACCCTGCACAAGGTCATTTGTTGGATCTTAATATGGTAAATAAAGTACAATCAAGTTCACAAAATAGTATCAATATTAAGTAGCATAAATTATCAGTTTTGCTGAAGTACATTCAAATGGCTTTTTTATATAATTCTAGGAGAAAGTGGTTTTTATGGTTTCCCTATGGAATCTCTAATCTTCATTTGTCCTAATTCATCGTTTTATCCTAAAACGATTTCTGCTTAAATTTTAAAACTTTTTAGTGTTGTTGTAATACTCGTACAACCCTTACCTAAACCAACTGCAAATATAATTGGAAAACTTAAAAAGTTTCGTGACTCAGCTGAAAACCAGTTTAGGGCAAATGAAAATTCGGACAAACGATGTGTTAGGACAAACGTTGTTAGGGATTCTGAGGAATATGCGGTGTCAATGTATTTATTTTATGAAAATAAAATATTGTACTGAAAAATTATCTTTTTCTTTGATTTTATCCAAGAAACCTATTGACGTAAAAACAGATTATTACAAACTTACACAGTGAATATGTATATACTAAAATAATTCAATTTTTAAAATGAATATTTTTGTCAGTACTCACTAAAGGTAAACGAGTCCGTTCGAACTATTAAAAGAAAATTGAGTTTCCGTGAGCCCAAAAGTTATAATTATCATACAGTTGAAACCGGTAGTTAATTTAAAATTGTAATGCCGTTTCTAGCTATAAATAAAAAATAAGTTGTAAAGTATTAATAACTTCATACATTCATAGTTTAATTCTGTCTGTGGATTAACTATCTATCTGTGGATTAACCCTCTCCATCAATCAATAAACTTATGTCAACGTGATTCCGACTTATGTATGTATGTTACTTTATTGATTTAAAAACAAAATTAAATCAATAAGGGATCTCTTCTAGCTTACCTTCTAACTTATAATCCATTAACTAATAACTGTTTCATTTTGTCCCAGGCCAAAATACACGATAAGGGAAGAAAAAACCTCCTACAAAGTGTCAATGTGGCTGACCATCCGGCAGTTCTCCAAGAGTGACATCGGCACCTACAACTGCGTCAGCACTAACTCGCTCGGTAAGAGCGAGGGCACGCTTAGACTTTATGGTGAGTATAAATAGCATGAAGGAGGGAGACAAACATACTTTTTTTTTTGGCATAGACAAACGAGCACACAGGCCACCTAATGGTAAGTGGAAACTGTGACCCATAGACATTCGCATTCACAAGACTGCAATGCAATCCTAACACTGCAAATTATTTGCCAACCCTGAGGACTAAGATGGAATGCCTCTATGCTAGTTAGTTCACCGGCTGTCTTATCCTCAAACTGGAACACAACAATGCGAACACCAACAAACCAGCTAATTATAGGCTCTGGGTTAAACCATCATTTTATTGAGTTTCACTTCATCGCTGGTATAATTTCATCGAATTGAATTTTCTGCTAAAGCCTTTTTTCAGATATTGAGGGTTATGCTTTTTAAGTGAATGTATGTCTATTAATTTGGCACGTTGTGCAGGCTAAATGCTTTGATACATTTTAACAAATAAGGTTTCGATAGATTCGTCTCGACTGTAGGAGTGACATAAGTTTATATTATTTTAATCTTATTACTTGAGAGTAATTATAATTGAGCCCGCATTTATTTTTAAATTTATGTTAACGACAACATGAAAAATTGCAGTCGATATTTTAAAGCAAGCTTCTTAATAAAAAAACTTGGTTATTTTTTGCACTATTGTGTAACGCCGTTGCTTTCCTTTAGCATGAAAAAGATACGCTATAAAAGTGTTTAATTTTGAAAGACAGGGCATTTACCTATAATTATCAAAACAAAAGTTTTTTATCGTTATACTTTTTAGTATTAACCAAACGCATGCCAAAATAAACGTTTTATTCTACGTAAATACAAAACCACTTTAGAAATAAACTGTCGCATCCTAAAAACAAAATGGCAGCGGAGCGTGTCTTTAAAATAATAAGGGCATATGTGCAATCTAATAGCTGAAGCACATAAAACCATATAGGTTAACAATAAAGCCGCATATGCAACAAGGCCTTAATAATACATGTGCCTTTCTTGCTAAGAAATAGCAATGTTCCTCCGAACACTCGAAACGCCTCTCCCGTGCTCTGCCATTTTGCAACCGGATAGTTTGTCACAGTACCACAATATTCACTACTTTAGTGAAACAAGGACGTAAGATTTTGTCTTAGGCGTGTTTAAAATTGAGTCTTGCTGACCAAGAAGAAACGATAACTTTTGATTGTGTATTTTTTACTGCACTAAGAAGTGATACTCAAGAGCTTATAACTACAACGGGTCTCCTTGAATTCTATCAAGTACCTGGGGCTCTGTCTTACTCGGTATAACCATTCAATTCAATTCAGTTCAATCGTTTAGTGGTAAAATATAAATTTTTACATGTCAATTCTTATATAAATATTAGGTACTTATTATATTTTATTACTATCGTGCACATTGTATATACATTGTTATCATTTTGTTACATAATTATTATTATTGTTTTTGACATGTTAGCGTTTTGTTTTTAACTCACCCGCCTTTACTTACAAGTGAGTAAGAGCTTTAATTAAGTAGCTAATTATGATAACATGTCAAAGGGAGTATATTTTTACCGATTGGAATAAATTCCCTGCATGTTTAACATTTTTTGAAATTAATTATCTTTATATAAGTCGGTAGACTTCGATATAATAACAATTCAGTTCTAGTATGAAATATTAAAATTATATTACTTACGATACCTTATTTATATGATGCAGGTACAAATATATTTTTTTAATTATAACAGGAGCATGATGTCTACACTGTTTATGAGGTAGACGCGTTTTTTTTTAATTTGATTGATTTGTTGAACTCTATTTGATGCGTATATATTTTTATCTGTAAAAAGTCGTAAAGTACTATGAGTTAAAGTCCTTAAGGAGTCTTTCAGATTTAAAACTAGCCTCAAGATTTTGCCATGACTTAACTGATTTGCATAAATCTAGATTTATCTTATTTCTGCAAATAACCCCAAAGCGATTACATTAGTAAAAATCATTAGCTGCAATTAACACCCGGTATAAGAAATTCGCTCCATCTCAATATAAGTCGTTTTCAACTTAAAGTGGCGTAACGTTGCCAAATGTGCGGCGAACCCGTAACCACAGAAATTTGGCCGAGTCTCTTGATTCGAGCTTCAAGTATCAAGTATGTTTTCAGCGCTTCGCATTAAATAAAGATTTTACATACAGGAGGATTATAAAATGTCAGTTTTATTAAAACTATGTTTATTTTGTCCACAGAAATCAAGTTGAACTCTTTTAATGAAGACTTCAATCAAATCAGCGTGGCTGGAGGTATGTGTCAAAAGTTATTCGAAATTAATATTGCAAAGCATTTCTTTTTATTGAGAACGCAGTTGTATGATTTTCTTAGATAGTACCCATTCATCTTAATTTTGTGATAAAATAATACGTTATTCGAGTTTTGAACAAAACAATGTAATTAGAAAGCATTTCGATCTTTTTTCCTTTTCTAAAAGACGGGCCAAATAATTGAGTTTTATTACATAATAGTAATTAAATTTTGTGTCTCTTCATCTTCAAAACCCTTATAATCGTTGCATTTAATAATAGAAGTATTTCACTAGCTTATTTAACTTGTATTTTATCTAAAATTACAACTGCATAGAAATCACATTCTGTCACAAATAAACGTTTCATATCGTAAAAAATATAAAACAGGATGCTCTTAAAATTTTTAACAAGCCAAACGACAAAGTGCTAGGGTAAAACTCATAAAATTTATAAACAGATGTAAGGAAACCATGATTAATGCGGGACTTGTTAGCTCTAATTATCTGCCCTACATTAACAAACAACCTGCAGTTATGACGTCTATTTATATATTTAATTACGCTTCGAGGCCATCATTAATTATCCCAACAGCTTAATACAGCGTAGACACTTTAAATAAGTGTGTATTTTGTTAAGGGCAGTGTTACATGGCTGCCTTTATCCTTGTGGATTCATCCGTCACTCTTGCACTTACATACTGGTTAGAAAGTGGAAAATGTTTTTTCCACGTTTGTCCACATTCATAAAAAACGATTATAAAAGGCCCGCAAGTAATTTTTTTAGTAGGTAAATAATATAAAATGTATCGTGTAAAAAAATGGTATGCATTTTGATATAATTAACTGGTTACACGATTAATAAAACTTCTAATGAACTTTGGTATTTTTAATTAATTAAATTATACAATAAGTATCTTATGTATTGTATGTAGTATGAAAACACTTTGATAATAAAAAGCATATTTTTTATTTTATTTTATTTAGTTAATTTCATGGAAAGCTGAATATTACCAAGAATTACAGTTGCAACTATGTTTTTCTTTAAAAATATTACGTTCTTTCCTAATGCTCTTTGTACGATCTTCTAGTTACTTTAAGTGATGCTTCTGCTTACGTAAGCTGCAATTATTTGAAGTAAGGCTACCCTGTCTTTAGTACGGGCGGAACTAAAGTATGACTTTACTAATGAAGAGGGATATGTTACTTTATTACGAAGACAAAACAAAGAGAAGATTATCGCTTGCTATCGGAGCTTCAGGCGTTTAATATAACAATTAAGTTATGAAGAAAAAAAATAGGGTAGAACATGTCAAACTGCAAAAAACTATTTAGAAAACAACAAAAAAAAGTTAATTGATACTATCGTAGATGATTTTGACGATTCATTGTTGACGACACCACTAAACGGCACCACTAGGAGTGTCGTTAACAAACATATTATGTTAACAACACTACCGGTGATTAGTGTTGTACAATATTATCGAGAAAAATAAAACTAATTTTATTATGATTGATAGTCAAAGTGTAATGTGTAATAATAATAATAAATATAATAATATTTACATTACAGCGGTTAAGCCTACTTTCCATTGTTACCCGTCCCTTGAAGGGACCACGGGGAATAAAAATCCTCGTGGTCCCTTCGAGCAATATTATGCTGCCGAATCACAGAAGAATAAATGCATATTACATTTTGTTTTAATTATTTAAATGGATGTAGTACATAAAGATGAAAATGTGTAATGTATAAAAGAATTGCTTGCCGCATAACGAGAACAATATCTTCTGTTTGAGCTTGGCTGAAGTCTTTGCATACATTTGGTGCCTCCGTCAGGTCCTCCCATGCACAATTTAATCTCAAGTACCAGCTCCTTGCACTAAAGAGCTCGTACTACCTAGGAAAACATATTTCACAGCCCTGCGGTGGTCTCGTTATCAAATTATGTTTGTTAACGTCACCCCTAAGGGTGCCGTTTAGTGGTGTCGTCAACAATGAATCATCTTGACCAGGTGTAAAAACTTTAGCCGCCTTTTAAGTTCTTTCATTTATGATTTTTCCAGGTTTTTAATACTTGTAGTTTTGGCTGTTTGCGACATATAACTCTATCGAAAATTAAATTAAAAAAAACAAATTCATTCATTTACACATTTGCCCCCCCCCCCCCCCCCAATCTAAAAATGTATAATACGTAACTATAATCAATGATACCCCATTCGATGTCATATTGTAAAAAAACGTTACTTTTCTTATATGGGAAGTTAAAAAAATAGAATTTTATTTGAAAACTTCGGTGGTGTAATTTAAATGTATAACTATGCCAAATGAAAGCTTTGTATTATCAAGTCTCTTAAATAAACTGCAGGCAAACAGACACACGGACATGGTGAAATAATAAAGGTTCCTTTTTCACAAAAAAAAAAACCCTTAATACGTTGCTCACTCCGTGGGCAAAACGCCGTCTATGCTGATACGCTGTTCTTACATTTGTTTGTTTTACAGGTCTCACGGAGCCAGCTAAAGGAAACTCGGCGAGTAACTCACTATTTGAAAGGACTCTGTTAATTATACTGTTTTGCTATTTCACAAACGTTTACATGTTTACGTAGTCGTTAAAACGTATGTAAATAGATGTTATAAAGGCTGTTTACTCTGGAAGTGTTGTGACACATTGGGCTATGGAATATGTATGAATATGTTGTTTTTAATTGCAGATGAAAAAACAGTATTACTTTGAATATAAATTGTAATTTAGACGAATAATAAAAAAAAAACTTATTATTTTATTACTATAAAAATAATATTAAATGTGACTGTCATAACATAAACACATGTTTTTATGACATCATAAAACCAAGTTGTAAAAAATAAAATTAATGATAATATAATTGTGTAAATAGTTAGACATTAATAGCAGTATTTTTTCCGTCACAAAAGGTCATCCTTTACTTAGCTATGACATAACTTCGAAATACTATAGGTAATTGCCACGCATTATTATGATAAGGAATTAAACCTAACATTTTACCCTATCGTAATATTTATGTTTTATTTAAGGCATGAAACCGGCAACACAATCTACATCTACGACGCCCTATATTAGTAAAGAAAAAAAACCTTTGTATTCGGTTATTAGAACTATAGTATCATACTCCCATGTTTCACGTCACGAAATGCAGAATAAGCGGCCTTTAAGATACATAATATATGCTTTAAAAAACGTAATTCAATTACAGTTTCAATTCTTGTAAATAGTAAATTTAAGATGTAATTATGATGACAACGATTCCAGTATGAAGTAGCTCGTGTAACCAGAATGCTTAGACCCGCCAAAGTAAATATTGTTTATATTTTTCAGGGTTCACAAACACTATTGTATAACGAGCATTACTGATTTGTCTAAGAATATAAAATTTTAATTTTCCTTAGCTTGAAATACAACACACAGGCACCGACAGGCGGAATGGATGTAATACCCATTTAAAATGAAAACTTGTACAAAATGTGTCCATAATTAGTATAAAATGTCGTATAAGACGTTAATACCTTTTGCTACACGGGCGTAGCGCTTGTAGCAGAATTTGCTATGGGCTACGACGTAGCACTCATAGCGTTACGACGATGACGTGGTGTTGAATGTATGGGAATGAATCTATAAAAAGGGAAAATTGATAGTAACTTACAAAATTTGCATTTTGTACCTTAGGTTGATGGTACTTTATCAATCATTGTACTTAGATCACATTAAAAATATGCCAATTCTTGTAAAACTGAGTCTTAAAGAGAAACAATGTCCGATGTGTCGTTTTATCGTTAAGTACCGTCGCGTCGTGAAGAATATGTCGAGAAAAAGACCTGTCAATTTATTAAAATTATTAAAACTACGTCAATTATTTTTTGGCATAAACTTGTCTAAATTTGTTTATGATAGTGTTTGAAAAACCCTTACTAATCATCGCTCGATAATAAGACTGTTTACAACAAATAAATAATATGAACAACATTGTTTAAGTCATTTATTATCCCCTATATGTTTTTATGTATTTTAATTCCTAATCGCACAAAAAACAGTTTACACGTAGGTACCATGAAAAAAAAAGGGCAGAAATGGTTGTACTTAACCTTCGAACCAATGTCAATAAGCACTGTTTTAAAGG
Organism: Acleris laterana; assembly: GCA_963966035.1. Taxonomy (NCBI): domain Eukaryota; kingdom Metazoa; phylum Arthropoda; class Insecta; order Lepidoptera; family Tortricidae; genus Acleris; species Acleris laterana. The sequence continues at coordinate 3,636,885 of OZ014455.1, read as the reverse complement.
AAAGGTATTTATGTATCAGTTAATTCTATTCATAATTCACGTTTAAGGTGAATCTTGTGATAGCGAAAAGTTCGAAGTGGTTGGTGATGAATTTGATGATTAAAAGGGGTGAATGCATACAATAAAGATTCTTATAGCGGAAACGTCAAATCGCTGTGAGAAATGTCAATGGCCGTACTTAAATAACTTTCCAACTGTATTTATGTGGTGACTTTTTTAACATACAGATTTGGTACTCACCACCATAATAAAAAGATTAAAACTTAAAATAATCTTCCTTAATAATTAATTAATTTGTACAGTCACGAGATTTAATTTGGTACCCACCTTAGGTCCAAAGTCAATCTGACATTCAACAATAATAAGGTTGAGTTTCCTATAAGTTACAAATGACTTGGCATCTCTAATGACATTGATGACTTCAAGCATATTTTTCTTGAAATGGGTCCCAAATTAACGCTCGTGACCGTACCTACAGTCAAAAATTAATATTTGTGACCCACCTTCAAAGACAATCTGACATTCTACAACAACAAGGTTGAGTTTCCTATAAGTTACAAATGACTTGGCATCTCTAATGACAGTGACAGCTTCAAGCATATTTAATTTAAAATCAACTTTTGTGACCGACAAACATATCCCTTCAGGGGTCTCTTCCAGTCAACCTGATTGAGGAAAATGAACAAGAATTTTCAAGGTTACAAGACATACACAAAGAGTAAGTAAACCATTATTTCTACTTTTTAAACATGTGTCATAATACAATACACCAATATAATAAAAATATCTCCTCTTTATTACACCTCGTTGATAAATACAAAAGTACCACAAATCAAAATGTGTTTGTGTTGCATTTAAATTCGTAATGCTTTATACTTTAAGTTTTAAATCAAACTATATTTTGTTTTGTGGCGCTTTTGTATTTAAGCAGCGACCTATTTTTAATAAAAGCGTAACAGCGATTAAATGTAAAATTAGACCTGAATTTACATATTAAATATTTATAAGAGTAAAAGGTCAAACGTAAATAGTATTTTCTTTAAGTCCAAGAAAACCTCATGTAGGTTTTTATTAATGTTTTTTTACTTCGATACCGAACCATATGGCTTTTCTCTTATAAATATTGGCCGTCATTTTCATGTCTGTATTTTTTAATACCCAGTCATTAACGTCAATGTATTCGATAAAAGGTTATAGCAATAATGGTATTAAAAATATTCGTTATCAATTTTTAAAAATAGCCATGTTTAATATTGGCGTGTGGGTGTAAAAAAGTATTTATGACTTTAACTCTCGTCATTTAAAAGTAAAAGTCATATTATCACAAACTTTTTTTAATCTAACGCCAAGTGTTTCTGTTTGTCCACCAAACAATATTTATCGAATAAGTTTATGAGAATAAATAACTCGACATTGGCATTGGAAACCAATGATTCAATTTAGAAAACGGACTTATTTTTTTATTTTGCAAAGTGCCCTCGTTCCAATTATTAGGGGTCAATTCAATTCACATTTCCCATCTGTTCCACTACAGACCTCTACATTCAAAAACTCATCTAGTCAATTGAATTTGATTCCTCATCATGACATGTCCATAATACTATGACAAACTGTTACCTTTCTTTGTCTGCACTAAAACACACTGTACAAAATATAGGTACTTGTAGAACAAAATGTAAGTACGCCGTTCTTTCAGGTAAAAACCAAACAAAGTGTGTACGTATACTGATGGTAGGACCTTGTGCACGGTCCATCTGGATTGCTACCGCCATCTTATCCATTAAATCACGGTCACGCAGCAGTGTTCGCGTTGTTGTATTCCGGTGTGTAAGGCACCCGGTGAAATAAAGCATAGAGGCATTCCTAGTTCGACCTCAGGGTTGGCAACGCATTTAAAGTCTTGAAAATGCAGTCTCAAGATAGTCTTGAGAATTTAAATGTTCATGGGTCTCAGATCCCACTCCATCAGGTGGTCAAGTGCTCGTGTGCCTTTTCCTTGCCATAAGGTAAAAAAAAAGTACGTGCTTTTTTGCAAAACTAAAGTAGAACTTCTAGAAAATTATTTCATTTTTATTTAATCAAAGCCATTTACCGACGTAAAACTAAGCATTTCCTTCCACACTTACATCGCCAATCATAACAACATTCACATTTCTATTTCCACACACGATTGCGCGCTCATTCAAGTATTTTCCGGGACAGCAACGCAAAAGGAAGGAAGTGAAATTTATTTGATAAAAAATTCACTTGCTGCGTTTTTGTTTCGCCCCACCGTTGCAGACTGCACCTGCACCCGACGCCATTTTGCTTATTGTCGGGGGTATTGCGCCGTAACGGTTTTTACGTCTTTTGCAGATATTACAATAGTTTCAAGGAAATCTTTTTAGTATGCGGATCTCTATATATGGGTTCAGTTAGAGGTAGTTATGAATGTAGGGGGCCGATCCGAAAGTTTTTAGCTGTGTCGACATTTATTGAAATATATTTATATTGTTGATGGATATTTAAGGCAAATTCCAATATAAACATGGTGTCCAAAAATCATACATGTAAATCACTTCGTTTGTGGTTTACGATTTTTTTAACACTAGACGTTTGAGACAGGTTTTGAATACCAAAAACCCGATGTTTTCACCAAAAATTAAAATTTCATAGAAAACAACTTCTCTGTGAAAATTAAATATAAAGCAGGATTATTTTTTAAAAATGTTTTTGACCAACCTGTATTATGACCTATCTGTGCCATTCATTTTAAGCTGAAAGAAAAGGACAGAGTTATGTAACTGCTATAGCTTCGTCCTTTACACTCACCGTAAAATGAACTGCATAGCTATGTCATATTAACCCCCCTGTTCATAATACAATTTGCTTTATGAATGTATCAACAATATGAATATACCTATTTCAATAAATGTCGACACAGCTAAAAACTTTCGGGTCGGCCCTCGTTTAACTATTAAATCTATTAAGACCTCCGATATAATTACGACCCTGCATTTAAAGCTGTTTCCTCTAAAATGACCCTATCGATTTTCATCAAACCTAGTTAAGAACCACTGCAGCTTAACTAACTTTCTATTACAAAAAAAGGGACCATTGTTTTGGAGGATACGATGCCACAGGTAACCGATACAGCCGTTAAACCTATATTACCTCTGTTTGAATCAGAGGTTAAAAGCTATAGGCGCATCTCTGCCGAAGAAGGTGGTTAACTGCAGTGTAGTAGTTGAAGGATTCTTTACCTTATTGGTAAACACATTAAATTTAAAATTCTTTGTGGTATTATAGCAGATCTACATTATAGCCTGACTACGATCTAGCGGCGGCAATGGTGACGGTGAGCGGCGATAAAATTTTACATAATAAGTTTAATATAGTGAGTTATTAGAGTAAATTTTTATTATACAATACGTCTAATAAGCTCGGAACTTGTTTATTTAGCTTACAACCGATGTATATAATTATATACTATTCTTCATTTTATCACATAATTAAATTTTGTATCGTAGCTTCAAGTCCAACGTGATCTAACCTATAATAAGTGTTTAATATATTCTGAAAACATCATGGTTTCCCGCTGCAAATAGCGTTGAAATTTGTTAAAATCATGGGTGACCAAATAATAATACATATGTCACAAGACAGAATACATTTACGAAGAGTACTTCTTATATTACGAAGATATTTTTTTAAGTGACTGCAAAAAAACACGACGTATAATGCTAGGTTTTTATTCTAACTCCCCTGTAACCTCGAAATGACGTGACGGTGTGAGAGCACCAAGTGGAACTTTATTTCCCTGGAGATAGTAATATCCATATAAGATCCAATGCTTTGTGTTTTATCTGAGTTAGATGATAAAAAATAGTACATTGTAGCCCAGGTACAGAAAGTAAGCAATAGATGGACGAGTTAGTTCGCGGGCCGAGCCGCAGGTGAGGACCGCGAAGATACGAGTCCATCTATTGCACTTTCTACCGAGGCAATACTATGTGCTTTTCACGCCTAATGTAAGGAAATAAAACAGGTTAGGACATAATACACAGTTTAATTAAAAGTAATATTGATATTAGCATTAGGACAGTTGCTGAACAATATAATTATTATTACTTACAATATCGTACAAATTTCCAATCAAAAGTTCAAAAGTTTAGCGTTTGTTTCCAATTAAAAGAACAGAAGTAATTTTCATTCCCGCCTTTTTAACTTTTCTAATTTTTACCTTATTTAAAGATGCAAAGGCGTTTTTCACGTACGCCTTAAAAACTTACATAAAAACACGTTTACAATCGCAAAAATACACTTTCACTGAGCGGATTTGACGTTTTAATTTTTTAATTAAACGTTCTAATGTCATATTTGTCAAACATTTTTTTATTTATTTCCGAACGAGTTACTAATGTCATAAATAACCGACCAATAGCAGAGTAGAAAGTAAACTGGTCTAAAAACACTCCATTTTACTTTGCAACTCAACATTGTTGGACTGTTTTTGTGTTGTACTACTAAGAGCAACTTTCTATTCTGATTTCGATCCTTCTTTGGCCATATTTCCGAGCAGTGGCGTGAAATAGTACATTGTAGCCCAGGTACAGAAAGTAAGCAATAGATGGACGAGTTAGTTCGCGGGCCGAGCCGCAGGTGAGGACCGCGAAGATACGAGTCCATCTATTGCACTTTCTACCGAGGCAATACTATGTGCTTTTCACGCCTAATGTAAGGAAATAAAACAGGTTAGGACATAATACACAGTTTAATTAAAAATAATATTGATATAAGCATTAGGACAGTTGCTGAACAATATAATCATTATTACTTACAATATCGTACAAATTTCCAATCAAAAGTTCAAAAGTTTAGCGTTTGCTTCCAATTAAAAGAACAGAAGTAATTTTCATTCCCGCCTTTTTAACTTTTTTAATTTTTACCTTATTTAAAGATGCAAAGGCGTTTTTCACGTACGCCTTAAAAACTTACATAAAAACACGTTTACAATCGCAAAAATACACTTTCACTGAGCGGATTTGACGTTTTAATTTTTTAATTAAACGTTCTAATGTCATATTTGTCAAACATTTTTTTATTTATTTCCGAACGAGTTACTAATGTCATAAATAACCGACCAATAGCAGAGTAGAAAGTAAACTGGTCTAAAAACACTCCATTTTACTTTGCAACTCAACATTGTTGGACTGTTTTTGTGTTGTACTACTAAGAGCAACTTTCTATTCTGATTTCGATCCTTCTTTGGCCATATTTCCGAGCAGTGGCGTGAAAAGTATTTAGTAGGATATCAGTATAAAGAAGTTACATAGGACTTGAAGACATTGTACGCGTTGATTTAGTTTTCCACAAAACTGTATCATGAATTTTCGAAAAATCCAAACGTAAACGCCCTTAGGAATTCCAATTCATACTCGTATTATCTTCAATTTTGGATTGGTTCAGTGATTTATTTATTTATTTGCGTTGTCTATCATTTAATAAAACAGTTTTATATGTATAGACAGACATATAAATAAAAATGAAAATTAGTCACATTACATCTCTTTTGCACGGCGATAACTAGCGCATGAGACATTATTTCACTATCATTGCTGAGAAAAAACGCCGCAATAAAGTTTAGGAGTACATTTTTAAACGATACTTAAAGTCAAATATAAATTATTATAAAATAAATACCATAAACAGTATTTGTTACTCTTAAACATGAAAAAGATCTACGATGGAGTCACGTCGTAAGCAAAGAATTTGAGTTCGTTTTAACTGCGATATTTCATTCGGCCAAACAAAAAGAAACAGCGTTTTATTTGGAAATGTTACCAGTATGTCAGTATCGCAACGAATGACGTCACATCACCGTGGTCCCGTGCTTCGCTCGTTAGCGTAACTTGTAGTCCCTTTGGGCATGAAAGAAATATAAGCGACTTGTTAGGATATGAATGCTGGTCAAAAATGTTATTATGTTGTCATGATTATTGAACATTTATTTATATTCCTTCCATTATTACGAGTAATTTTACCGAATTACCTACTACCCCCTTTTTGTCTTTAACCTAGTGCAAAGCAGCACTGCAGTATTTAACTGACATAAAAAAGAACGTTCTCAGTTTGACCTGTATGTCTGTTTGTCCGTTATTATCTCGCGTTTGGCTGACCAGATTTTGATGCGGTTTTCAGAAAAGTATTTGTAACACTTAAGAAAAGGGGTTAGTATTTTAACCGACCTAAAAAAAGGCGTTTCTCGGTTTGACCTGTATGTACTTTTGCATTGTAGTATTCCGTAGTACGTGTAATTTAGTTCCTATGGCCATAGCTCTACGTTTCCATCGTCAGACCAGCTTAATGGTGCCATATTATTGTAATTGACATCAAAGTTAAGTAAGTATACCTTTCAGCTTAATCGGTCCTGAAGTATTTCAAAATCTTACTTGTAAGATTGACGACGCGTTGGCCTAGTGACCCTGCCTACAAAGCAAGAGATACCAGGGTCAATTCTCGGTAAGGGTTTTTTTTTGTATGATAAGCGCGAGAATTTGTTTTTATGACTTGGATGTTTTCTATGTATCTAAGTATTTTTTATCTGTACAAGTATTTATATCGTTGTAAAGTACGAGTACCTACTCATAGTACAAGACTAGAACCTTTAGGACTAGTTAGGTCAATTGGTGTGAGATTGTACGTAAACACCTTTAGTAAACTAAACAACAAAAAATAAAATTCCAGAACCATAAGTAGTACATAGGCAAATTTATCCCTTTAAGGGATCTCTTCCAGTTAATCTTAGGGTGAGTGAGAAACATAAAAAGGCCTATTGACATTTAGTTTATTGAATACAAAACGGACACATTCCAAAATGAGTCTGTATTGCATTTTAAAATTAAAATCTATTCGTATAAGATTTTTAATTCAAGAGCAAATCATTTTGGAATTTGTCCGTTTTGCATTCAATGAACGATTTATTTATTTGATCCAAACATACATACATACATTTTCAAGTTAACAAAAACTTGTAAAAAAAGGACGTATTAATCAAACGACTTGTTATTCACACAACACAATTTCCCAATTCTATTTCGAAATATTTCAGCTTGCGCCATCATCAGCGTTCGCTTGTGCTTCATACGTTATTCCTTCCGTAGGTAAATATTAATGGAAAGCTCCCTCGGAGCTTTCACCCCCGCGCTACCCTACCACATGTAACTTTACCCTAGCAGCTTTGTATATAAATTCCCCTTGAATCGTATAAATCAAAAACTGGCGAAGCACGAGTCGAAATCACGCATGAAGGATTCAGTGTAGGTAATACTGGTACCAATATACAACAGATTTTAAAAGGGCGAGGAATTGTTTACGTGAAAAACTTTAGTTTGGAAGTGTATTTTACTTTGTAGGTAGAGCATAATTTACTATAGTTTTTAATTTTTTGTAAAGTACAAGCAGACACACTGTCAGCGATAAAAAAAATAACACTTTAAATTTTCGTGGTTATTTACTAACCCAGATGATATTTGACACAATAAACAAATACACACACTACTTTAATGGACATAGATTTAAAACATAGATCGGTTACTCTGACTAATTCCGCGTAGAAAGCTTTCCATTGGCATTTTTTCCCATTTTATTTTTTCTCCAATTGCATTGCTTCCCATTGTTTTTTTTTACCAATAACATATTTTCTGTATTAAATTTACCCCACTTGCATGTTTTCTCAATTCAAAATCAATTCCACTGAGTTGACGAAACTCCGCGATAACTTTGGTTTTGGTGGTAGTTCTGCAAAACTAATTTAGTCTATTTTGATCTATTTTGACTAAATTACAATGGGAAATTTTGCGAGTTGAGAAAATCCTAAATGGAAAACTTGCAATTGCTAAAAATTCAAAATGGAAAATGAGATCGGAGAAAAAATTTAATGGGGGAAAATGTGACAGGAACGTTTACTACGCGGAATTAATCAAATTTAGGAACCGATTTAACTATCCATAAAACATTCGTGTGTCAGATAAACTGACGTAAGTTAAAACAGCTAGGTACTGATAGGATTTTATATACACCTTAACGGTACCCTAAAAAGCAAGAAACAAACAAAATAAAGGCAAAAATTGGTCAAATAAATCAGCCTGTGTCAGCCATCATTCAATTTCGTCGTTCATTTGTTTCTAGCGAGATTTTTGGGTAATTCCATGGAACGTTAATTGCGGACTTAGATATGTTTACTCGGCGCGGGACGTGTCGTCTCCATCAATCCTTGGAATCACCCGGTGAGTAATGTGGATAGATGCGACAGAGACGAATAGTTATTTTGACAAAATTTACGGCAACTCAGAAACAGAATGCTGTAAATCTTTAGTTAAAGCTTATGATTATACACTCTATGCATATAGGCATTGAGACATGACTTTGAAACAAAGCTTAAGCTAAGTTTAGTTAGTTTTGAACTAGGTGAATTTGCTTAAAAAAAAATGGCATAGAGTAGAGAAGACAAACGAGCACACAGGCCACCTGATGGTAAGTGGAAACTGTGACCCATAGACATTCGCATTCACAAGACTGCAATGCAATCCTAAGACTGCAAATGCGTTGCCAACCCTGAGGACTAAGATGGAATGCCTCTATGCTATTCATTTCACAGGCTGTCTTATCCCCAAACCGGAACACAGCAATGCGAACACTGCTGTTTGGCGGTAGGTTAATGTATAAGATGGTGGCACAAGATCCTACCACCCATGTAGATTTAGCATTAAGACTAAAATTTCACGGACCACGCTACAATTTATTATAAAGATGAAACAAGCTTACAACCTGTCTCACCCACACTATCTTAATAACTTAAAGCGAAACAGCTAAACTAAAATCATTACCAGCGTGTCTAATCTGTCTCAACTCCATTAATCTCTCATGACGAATGACGGAGTCCATTGCAAACGAGACGTTGTGATTATGAAGGGGACTAACGATCTGGGAGAGATAGGATTCGTTCGGATACGACGTGTGAAATGTCGGAGATGTGTATCAAACAGTTATTATTGATCTATTTTTGGTGATCATAGCCATGGGTTACTTTTTTTGATATTCTGTAAAGTCCAACCCAACCTAACCTACGTCATTAAGGTACAAGATACCCTGAAAACATCATAGTTTCGAACAAAATAGCGTTCGATGAAATAAAATTCTATGAAACGATAGAATTGATTAAGTGAAATTAAATTAAATGATGTTATCGTATTGATTTTAACTGCTGCCAGTAGAGTCAAGTAAATAAGAGCTATTAATATTGACGATGTGATAACATGTCAAAAGGAATATTATTTCAACGGGTAGAGCTGAACCTTGAGAGCGTTGGTTTGTCGCCTGTCGGGACGCCAACAGCCGAATCATGCCTTTAGATTACTGCTACTAAAGCAGAGTTTAGGTTGAGACAAAGGGACAGCTATAGCAGTTATACATTTTTTTTCCCTTTCTCAATATAAACTGAACTAGGTACTTTACTATGCCATGGTATCTCCCTTGGTTAGTAATATGTTTTTATTTTGTTGATTCAATTTAATTAAATTCAATAGTTCTATTCATAAAATAAAAAGCAAAACCGGTTGCTAATAATTATATAGTTACCATCCAGTTTATGACGAAATCAAGTCCAGTAATCATTCATTATTATATGTGTTGTATCTAAATATGTAAAAGGAGAAACTGACTGACTGACTGACATATCAACGCACAGCCTAAACGGCTAAACGTAGGCACTTGAAATTTGGAAGGGACGTAGCTTAGGTACCGTAGAGGTGCACTAAGAAAGGAATTTCTGAAATTCCCACGGGAACGGTAATTATCGGGAAAATTATTAACTCAAAAAAAATGTTTTGCCCAACGAAGTGGACACGGGAACAGCTAGTTTAATATAAGACCGCAAAAAAGCTCAAGAAGACAAAAAAAACAACGAAATAAAACATGATTGATAAGACAGATTCAAAATGAATCACGTTACATAAACGTAAAAAGTAAAATGCAATAGATATTAAAAAATTAAAAACAAGTAAACTCCTAAATTATACGTCTCTTGTGAAAAAAGCATCTGCAGTTTATTATGATACAGGGCAGTATAAATTATTATGCACGCGGTGTGCAAACAAATAAAGAATGGATATTAATTGTCCGCCGGAAGCGGGAACTGGGATTTATAATTCTACCCACTGAATATTAGATACAAGGGAAAGTTTAAAAAGTTCAGTTTTTTTGTTCATTTACAGTAATAACTGAATCATGAAAATTAAGCCTCGTAGGGTCAAACCTACAAAGAATAGGAGCAGAGCTCCGCCAACACGGTCACATTGATTTCAGGAGGTGGAAAAATTTGACTCGAATAAACTCAGAGGTAAAAAATTTAAGGGTAAATTTAATTGAGAAAAATATCTGTTACTAAGAAAAAACTACTGGGGGTTGATGTAACTGAACAGTTTTAAAATAACTATTATAATCAGACTACCACATCACCATTAAACTTAACCTTTAATTGACGACGTGGTTTCAGAGCACTCTCTCAAAGTAACACTTAGGCGAAGGCGATATAGAGTTTATAATAATAGTCATGACGTCTGCAAGACTTATACCACGTCAGTTAAAGGTGCGTGCATGACTCGATGTATATGAATGTGGAAGAAGCGATAGAAATTTGTCAAGATCGTAGCAAATGGATAGAAGTGGTCTCTGCCTACCCCTCTGGGAAGCAGGCGTGATTTAATGTATGTATATATGTAGTTAAAGGTTAAGGGGAATATGTTTAAAATAATGGTTAGACGTGCTGTCTTGTATGGATCAGAATTTTGGGCCACAAAAGGGATGAATGAAAGGCATGCAACTAAAATGAGAATGTTAAAAGGAAGGCTGGTGTTGTGTAACGCTAATGGATAAAATAAGAAATGACTGAAAAGTTGTGTGGAAATCGGCTATCATGGTATGGGCATGTGATGCTAATGATTCAGAGAAAAATGGTCAGAAAAGTTTTGAGCATGAATGTGGTTGGATATACGAGTAGGGGAAGACTAAGGAAACGCTGGATAGACTGCGTTAAAAATGATATGGCTAGAAAGGGAGTGACTACCGAGATAACGACAAAGTAAAAACCTTCCTCTTGAATTACTCTATCTATTGATGTAATATACACAAATTCTATGATAAAACATTATTTCTGCTGTTCCAATTTTTTTCTTTCCATACCATGAAATGATCCTTCTATGAAACTGAGTCGATTGGCATATTATGTTATGTCAATTTTTTTTACGGACTATTCAGTCTTGAGTAAAAATAACTATGCCAAGAATCTCTTAACAAAAAAAAAACTGTTTTCTTAGACAGTTTAAATGTATCTCCTCTGGTTTCAAATTTACCCTAAAATATCCTTGTTAAATAAAACATTGTATGTTATTTGTCACTGTTTAAATAATTCGTTTAACACCGTTTTATTATTGTTTCCCGGTCAAAATAATAGCGTTTCAATTTTGACACCACTTCCAATCCAATGAAAATGTTGTTAAAGTCAATACCTATAGTTCAAATTACTATATTACAACGTGCAAACAAAATTCAACCTTGGCCTAATACTCATTTGGCCGACTGTGCATAGATCGACCATCAGTAGTCAGCCATTGTTTATCAACCTTTGTTATTGGTTATCAGTTTGAAAATATATGACCCGGATTGTAAAGGCGTGATATTGAGGTAACCGATGAAATTACTAGCATAGAGGCTTCTCTTAGTCCTCAGGGTTGGCAACGACCTTCTGCTGGAGTTTCTTGCGGCGCTTCTTCTCCGCAATGATGGTCTTTTCCGAAGCGCTGGTAGTCTCACCCTATATTACCGACGTGTAAAAAAGCCCTCATGTGGCCTATTTACTGAATAAATATTTTGAATTTTGAATTTTGAACGCATTTGAAGTTTTAGGATTGCAGTTTTGAGATCCTACTCTTTGGAATTCAAATGTCTTCGATCTTAGATCCCGCTTATCATCAGGTGTCCTGAGTGCTCGTGTACCAAATAATAAAGGAGTGACCAGCGCCAGCGTTTAGCTGTTTTTTATTCCAAAATTTTCCCAGTTGCTCAAAGGATATATGGAAGAGATCGCATAAAGGGATAAGTTCGCCTTTGTACATACCTTAGGTATTTCTGTCTATTTGCTGCTTGTTTTTTTCATATTTTGTACAATAAAGTATTAACATACATAAGTACATATTTTTGTGTAAGTATAATTTATATGCGTCGTATAAATAAATAAGCCCTAGAACATTCGATGCATCTTGAGACGCGCTAGAGTCGAGATCAGTTTATCAACACTTTGACTACTTGAGACCTAGTTTAATTTGAGGACGGTATTTGTTCTTTTCAAAGCACGTTTTTGGGGCTGTTTTACATTTTGTCAGTGTGGGTCTGGTATGGTCAGCCGGACGACCATGTGATTACTTTTAAGACTGCGTCGAGCAAACGCCGAGCGTCCAGTGGCGCCCTCATTACTATTATTAAAGTAACTAAAGCATTTCCTTAGAATCAGACGATGTATTTTTGTAGTGCAAGTAAAAACACAATTTATGGGATACGTAACAAACTTTAATAACAATTACCCTTTAAGTAGTTAGCTTAACGGGAAAAGGTGGCAACTTTTTTCCGTTAAGTTAATAACTCGAAGGTGACATGTTATTCAACTATGTGATATACCCTGTAATTTGTGTTTTCATTTGTAGTACAAAAAGATACCGTTCATTTTCAAGAAAATACTTACAAAAGTAATGAGGGCGCCACTGTACGTCCGGCGTACGGTCGGCGCAGTCTTAACTACCGTCACATCGTGTAACTTTAGCCCTAGGAGGTAACATTGCCCTGTAACTATTTATAGAGCTATATTGAGATTTCTAATCGTATTAAATTGTTTAGATAATTTAATTGCTACCTATATAAGTAGCTACCTAAGTACTAGACAGATATTTTGATCCAAGGATTGGTTAAATTCAGTTTTACTACATTTTTTGTGCTCTTCGCTGTCGCTTGCAGTACTGCATATATGCACATTGCACTCTTGCATAAGTGTCCCAAAGGATTCATTTGGACAGCATTCAGCGTGGCCTAAATTTTTGTTTAGTTTGCATAAGCTCGAATGATTTCAGCATTTCGCTTTAGAAATTCGAAATATCGCATGGACGGTTAACTTTTTATTGGAAAGTTAGAGAGATAATAATAAGTTAATGTCAATTAATAAGATAGAGTGGAAAGCTCGATTTTTTTATACGGCATGGGCTAGTTAGTTAGGGTTGAAATTATATTAAGTATCATACCTGTGCTAACTCGAGGCACGTTTTAAGGATTTGATATCGATAAAAATTATATCGATAAATAAGTCATGTGTCAGTACTGAAAAAAAATCAATCACAAATACAAATTTCAATAACCAACATGATGAGAATGAGAAATCGGCTTTGAGTCATTCATTATAAATATTTTAAGTATACTCCGGTGACCACTGTAGACGTTGAGATAACGTTTAGTTATCGTTTAGTAATTTAAAGTGAATATTTTCACCTAGACGGCAATCCTTAATACCGACGAATATGGAAAAATATTAATAATTATGAATGAAAACTGTATTACAATAAACAAATAAATACATGGTTTAATTAGTTTACAGTTTTTATATCAAAACAAAACAAAAAACTTTAAACGTTGACAGTAACATCGATACATTTTTTTGTCGATAAAATATTTCGTTACATCACTTTAGAATGTATAATATTTATATTTTTTTTATTTATTTAGGAAAACAAACAGCCGTGTACAAAGTAATACATACAAGTATGAATATGAATAAGGCCTTAAGTTCCATATATTGCTAGGTTACAATTTAAGTTGTTAACCAGACAGACAGAGAGATAATGTACCCCGACTTAGCACTGGTATGTATATTACCTGGTAATCGATATTGTCACTATCACCGCTAAGTTCAAGTGGGACTGGGCTGGACATGTCGTGTGCATCCGGGATGTTGCGATTGGTGGTCCAGATTTGTCACCCAATGGACCCCACGGAATGGTCACCGGAGCAGAGACGGACCAAAGGAGGTGGCGGACGATTTGGACGAATTTCAAAGCGACTGGCGGGAGCATGCGCTCATTGAATACAAAACAGACACATTCCAAAATAATTTGCTCTTGCATTAAAAATCTTATACGAATAGATTCAAATTTTAGAATGCAACACTGACTCATTTTGGAATGTGTCAGTTTTTTATTCAATGAACGGTGTAAGCAGTAGCTGGAATAATGGCCACAAAAAGGGGAAGGGTAAGTATAAAAAAGTAAATTATCATTATTGTGAATCCAGAGAATTGTTTTCTCTGCGTCTTATAACTGTAGTTTGATACATATTATTTTAATCCCGTTCGTAGAGCACATGTCAAAATATTTATTTATTATAATATGTACTTTTGAAGTGTATTCTAATCGGGTCCCACAATCGACTAACCTACTCGGAGCTCATTTCTAGTCGGTAAAACAATATAATGGTTTTTGACATGTTATCGCTTTGTCAACATTGAGAGCTGTTTATTACTTGACAGTAATGGCGATCGAGTTAAAAACAAATGAATTAAAAGCAATATGTATTTACAAAGTAAAATAGAGCCCCCAAGGGCCCAGACAAGATGCATTACGCTAACAATCGTTTCTATTCGTTTAGTTTTTAAATCAATCGCGTCACTGGCACCTCTCGTGACTTTTCGTATCACGTCATCTACCAGTGACGCGATTGGTTTAAAAACTAAACGAAGAGAAATGCTACCTAGCGTAGTGCATCTTGTCTGGGCCCTCTGGTCGCCACCATTAAAGTCGCACAAAAAGCGTAACGATGCAGTTTTATTGCTTGGCAGCACCCCACCGCCTCCACTGGACCTCTATTCTGCCAGGTAAAACCATATCGCTTTTGACATGTTATCGTATTAATTTCAACTCGGCCGCCATTTCTGTCAAGTAAATAATAGCAATCATAATGTTGATACGATTACATGTCAAAAGCTATACTGTTTTGCTGAATACATTAGAATCCCTGTTCGCAGTTTTAAACATCGCATTCTCGAGTTGTTGAGAAGGTGCACATTGGCTCGGCACTATCCTTCATGTTATATTTAAATAGCTAACAGAAAAAACTTTAATATTTTATGATGTATGTTATTATGACCCACCTATGCAGTTCATTTTACGGTGAGCGTAAAGGAAAGAGTTATGTAACATATAACTCTGTCCTTTTCTCTCAGAGTCAAATGAATTCTACAGATACGGCCTAACCTAAACTAACCCCACAGGTGTACTGAAAAACCTTGCATGGTTTATGTTACATCTGTTTTAATGTTTGTGTAACTGTTCATATCAAATAAATAAATAAATAAACAGTGTTTAAAATGTAATTACTAATAACATTGTTTAATCGAATTAAAATGGACTAAAGTTAAATATTCAAATCTATTTCAAAATGTATTTCTGTTCAGCAAATGAGCTTCCATTAGTTAGTGATGGGGTAGTGCTGACTTCTCGATTTATCGTTCTGTTTCTGACTGCGTGCAAGATACAGCGGGAGCCAGCGTTCAAAATTAGCATGTAACTTCTTTCTTTAACAAAAAAAGGTATAGAGAAAAAGAAGCAGCCAATTAGCACTAATTTTAACTTTCGTTTTATGCCCTTTTATTTTTAAATTTACAGCACCTCCATCCTTAAATGACAATATAAGATACATGTGACATATTTTTAATCTAATCTATTATTCAAATCATGACAAGGTACGAAAAAATATCAAGTATATTTTAATTACCTCAAAAATGGTTCTGTAGCTCAAACTTAGCTGACAATAGTTACTGTTTATCATTTGAGCAACCAATTAAAATTATACCTTTAGCGCAATCCTTACGTTAATGATGATCATAGAGAAAACTTGTTAATTAATAACAATTAAATCTAATTCGATAGCTCTACGAGTAGATGGCCCCTTACCCATTTATGTTGATGTAGGGCGTCACATAATACTCGTATTGTGTTATATAATGCTAACTATTACATGCGAATTTTAAAACTAAGTCCAGTTGTTAGTGACCCGGCCTACACTACCAGCGTAAAGGTTCAAATCAATAGGCGCTATAGCTGAGTCTTAAAAATATTCTGTGTATGTTTTTATTTCTAGATATATATGAAATGTTTAACGCTGTCTACTTATTACCCATACCACAAACCTAGAGCAAACCTGTAACATTGTCCCTGATTATTATTTGATCATATTTTTTATTCCCAGCTCCCGGACACATTTGCAAGTAACGTGCATGCCTACCTAATGGTCCGTGTACGTCACTTTAGCTGCAGACGATAATCATTAGTTCAACGTTGCCCGATACTACCCAACATTGATATGACTTTATTTCGCTGTATTAAATGCATTTCTGTATTGCATGCAAGCTTTGTCGTGGCTAGGGCGATAAAATAATCTAAGAGTGTTACGAAAGAGTTTGGTTAAGGCTATAAATTGCTAGTATGGTTAAGTCATAGCAAACACTAGAAAAAAAACAGCTTGTCAAAGTTCTAATTACCGTGTCACCCAATTTTATGATTAAAAACTCCATATGGATCGTGGTTATCGATGTAGATACAACATCTGTCACTCTCTGACCAGTATGTATGCAAGAGCGACGGAAACTTTATCCACAGCGATAATCATGGAGAATTTAGGTAGGTATACCTAAGCGTGTTTTAAGCAAGTTTTAAACGGTAATTTAGAAATGCAACGGATTTTACACCCTCAAAAGTATTATTTACTAAACGCTAAGGTAACTGTGCGGAGCAATAAATATCTATAATAATAGTCACTTAGTTAAAACTATAATTAAATTTATTACCCAAGTGGTTGCCGGGTGAGAATAGTGCCACTCCATCCATAACTTCCGTGGATGTCGTAAGAAGCGACTAGGGGAAAAAAGGCTTGTAGAACTGTTAGGCGATGGGCTTGCAACCGGTCACTAATACACTAGTAAACATCTTAACCGAAAGTCCAAAATGTGGTTACGGAATTGACAACAACTTTTTAGAGTTGTAAGTAACTCTGTAGCTCTACCTACCCCACTAAGAACGAACGCGTGAGTTTATTTATGTATGTACAGTCAACAGTTTATGTACCTTGTCACTTTAACGTAGTGTTTGAAATGTTATACAAAATTGTGAAACGATTGAAAGCGACAAGGTACATAAATGATCACTTATTTATGCCGTTGATTGTATAATTAAATGTATTTAAATAGTGCTGAAATAACGTAAATTTTACACGACACCTATGCGCATTCCACGGAAACCAACAAAATCAGCTATTTTTAATGTCACCTCACTTCTTAAGTAAAGTTATTGCAAAATATTCCAGTAACATAGTGGTCTGGTTGGGCCGTCGGCAGACACGCCTGCAATATCCGGACCGAGCGGTCACTGGGCGGCGCGGACTGAAAATAGCACCAAGAAACTGGAATTCTAATTTATATTTTATTTACGCAAGTATCGGAGATTTTTTGCGTTAATGATACGAGAATATAGGTCATGCGATGGTAGTTGGAATCTGCGAGTCATAGGTCCGTGTTAATAAACTCATCTTGGCTGAGAGGCCCGTCACAAGATACGTCAAAGTAAACCGCCAACCATAGAACACTGTCATCTTTGACGCATCTCGAGACGAGTATTAGAGTTGAGATTAGTCTATCAATACGAGCCAATAGTCTATTTGTAATCTCAGAACTAGGTACAACCTCAATGAAGACTGCACTGTCTTTTAAGACTGAAAAAACACAATATTTTAGCGCATGCATTCTCAAGGAGGCAGCCTTATCGATCTTATCGACAAAAGCCATGTTGCCAAATTGAAAATACACGCGCTAAAATGTGTTTTTTCAGTCTTAAAAGACATTGTGCGGTCTTCATTGAAGTTGTAACATCCGTTCGAAACAAGAAATTTGGCCTTTATTACGTCACGAATATATTCCATCTCTTTCCTTACAGTTAAAATGAAAAGTAGTATCTAACTCGGGTGAAATAACCCATTTCCCTTCGAACTATTGGCGCTCTCACTTCGTTCGAGCGCTAGAAATATCTCGGGTGAAATAGGTCACTTTCAACCCTTGGTTATCAATCTACTGATCATTGTCTTAAGCAATGTTTAAAAAATGACTGATTATTGATTTGATTGTGGCGTTTCTCCTCAGCAGTGTAGTGGTCTCCTCTTTGGAAGCGCTAGTAGATTTTCGACGTATAAAAGTGCCCATACTTGCCATAGTGTACTTACTGAATAAACTAATATGTTATATTTTTTATATCTTTTATCAGCAATGAAAATACTGTTGCTTAGCGAAAGGTTAAATGATTTAAACATTAAAAAAAAAAAAAAATCGTAATTACAACATAAAGATGGATTTTTCAAAGCAAACTAAATTATTGATCCCAGTATAATAATATGGTTATCCATTCATTTTACCTTTTTTACAGATGGGCCCTTTCGAATACACTTCGACCATCTTGGAATCTGCTGTGCTTTCAGTTGTGCAGGTTTCCTCACAATATTTTATCTTCATCGTAAGAGCAGCTATGGTACATGCTGACCGCTGGGGATCGAACTCGATACCTTACGATCACGAGTCAACCCTGTAAGCCACTAGGCCACCGACGATCTTTGTTTAACATCACTTTGTTAATCAAATAAGCAAATAATCCCATGAAATGATAACATATTATAATAGAAAAATAACTTTACAAAACACGGTTACCTAGTTCTACTTTTCACAACAAAGTACACTCATACTACATAATAAAGTCTGATGCGGTCAGTCAATATTATGATTCCTAGTACTTTACTTGTGAAGTATTGGACGTACGCCAATGTTAATAAGTTGTCACCGCGTATATACTCGGTCCACGTACTTGGTATAATATACTTAGTATCGGAGGCTAGTACACAGGTCGATACCAGGTTTTTAGGTCACAAGGTATCTGCGAACCTTTGTTACGAACTTGGGGACGCTTTCAACAATGTCTTTCTTGCTTGAGTTTTAGCGTTTTCTTTTTATAATGAAATTGATTTGAAGAAAACATTGTTGGATTATATCCGCAGAACAATTCTTTTCAATATCAAACGACAAAAAATCTAGAATTCGGTTTAATTTTAATTCAATTCAGTTCAGTGTTCTGAGTAATGTAATTCTTTTTTTAAATAGGGTTTGCCTTCGGTTCCAGACTTACCTTACGTGAAATTAATTTTAGAAATAATTGAAAAGGGGTCTAGAAAGGAGTAGGGGGTTAAAAAATTAAAATGATTTGATTATACCAAATGGGGTGTCATATGAATGGGCACAATTTGCGAATTTCAAGACTATTGTTATAATTTTTTTTGCAACGTACTTTTTAATTTATAGCCAAATATGTACAAACAATTACCGTTCCCCTATTAACTCTGAAGTTTATTGTACAAAAAAAACTGATAAGTTTAGGTAGCTAATTATTTATTTTTATCGAATATGTAATGTACAATTATTGAAAAATACCAAAAAACATTGAAAATCTGTATTTAAATTTAGGCTAGTCAAAATGGGCCTTATTACATAAAAAATAACTTTCATACCAAAATGAGTACTTATTTTATTTTGCGGTTACCAAGCATTAACATGCGTTTAAATACGGAACCCTCGGTGCGCGAACCCAACCCGCCCTTGACCGTTTTTTTTAAATAACTTTATGTTTTCGTAAAGAGTCCTTCGTTACAATTTTAATTTGACTTTTCATATTATTCTAAAAATATGATAGATTTAGATATACTAGAGTTTATAGCAGTCAATTTTAGGCCAAACAGTACATATACCCAGCAATAATAGCAGTAAGGTGTCATATTTTAGAATAATGTAATGAGAAATATTGGAATATTGTTGCAGGCTAGGACCATGTGTGTAGTTTTACGGTACTATAAATAAAAACACATTCAATATTAGATCATTCAAATAAACATGGCTCCAATACAAAACACTTCCTACAATTGAGCATACGTTCCCAAACATTCTCCCCTGAATACAGCGAAGAGTTCCTTTCCGTGGAAATAGATATCATCAAAGGAATCGAATATATCAGCTAAACGATGTGAAACATTCGAAAAATAGCTCCACCGAAGATGATATGTCGCCTCATAACGTACGCACCCCTACTACGGGACTTCACAAGGTTTTGGGTTGTTTATTAATTTAGTTTATACCATTCCCCCTATTAAAGGCTTATTTTATTCACTCAAAACAGTGAATAAAAAGCACTTTTACTCACTATTTTGGTGTTTGAATTTAGAACATAAAATACGCGATACAAACTCCTCCTCGAGATTTGATTGGTCGTCATTAACCACAAAGAGTTTAGCATTAAAAAAGTTTTGTGTTATTTGCTGTCATTAGTAGGTAAATTGGCGCCATAGGCTGTATGGATCGATGTCTTTTGCCTTTCTCTCTGTGAAAAATACAAGGAAAAATAAATTGGCGCCATTTTGAATACTGAAAGTTGTACGAACATAAAATTTAGTGTTTCTTAATAAATAAAACATTTGTTCCAATTTTAATGTGCATTTAAATTAATTTTACCTTCCATTTTTCGTCATTAAATATATATTTTCGCTTAAATTTTTCTTTTTCTCGTAGTCATGGTATAAAGTTTAGTATGCAACTCTTGAATAAAACGGATTTATATCGAGGGCCATGGATCACTCGCGTCGCTCAGGATTCTAACACTTGAATCACTCGCTACGCTCGTGATTCAATCATCCTGAATCACTCCCTGCGGTCGTGATTCAGTCGTTAGTATCCTTCACTTGCTCGAGAGTCATCTATGGCCCTCGCATTAAATCCGTCTTTTATTCACTAGTTGCATAATATACTATTTTTTAACAACATGCTTATTTTTACACGACTGCGCGACGCAAAGGAGAGTTATGCATTTATGAGCCTGTATCGGATCACTTCGTTTACCTGAATTTCATTTGCCATATTTGTGCCACTTGCCATAATGTTAATTTGCCATAAAGGCATTTTTTTCTGAAACTGTAAACCTGTCAGGTAATTTTTACATGTCATCGTATAGAGCCCAATAGGTTAGGTTAGGTTTGTTTTATGACAATTCTGAAGAGTTCACGATTTCAGAAAAAATGCCTTTATGGCGAATGAATATTATGGCAAGTGATAGAATTATGGCAAATGACTTTCGGGCAAACGACAGAGAACCAGCCTGTATATTACGTTTGTATGTATGTACGTTTGTTCTTTTTTGACGCTCTAGAAACTAAACGCGTGAAATGATTTCAATAATTGTCATATCAATCGATTAATATTAATCTTGGGAGTGTCATTAAAGATATGATGTATAAATAAACACGACGAATTACAACAAGTGGAGTAACGAATCACATCATAATATTTCATGGTTTCTTTTACTATCGTTTATTATTATGAGTGTAAACCTGTGTGTTAGTGTTGTAACTCCTAAACAGATGATAATATTTTTGTACTTGAATAGTTACTTTAACTAGTATGGGCCTTGGCTAGATATCATGAGAATCGGTTTAGCCGTTTAAGAGATATCATCTCTCAAAGTAAGGGTCACTATTAGAGAGTTTTTAACAATTAACTGTTTATTCAAATTTAAATGCAATATTTTATTGCAGACTCTGGATATAAATGTTAGTAACACAATAATCTTACATGTTACAGTTCATTTGGGTATAGTTCTGTTTTCGGAATATGTGTAGGAATCACATCATTTTGTTACTTACTTCGTGAAGTATAGTAGAAACATTTACACGGTAGAAATTGGTTCAGATTCCATTCACGGATAAGAATTGGATATGGTGCAGTAGAAATTCAAATCTTTGGTAACAATCTGTGACTATTTGTATGAAATATTCCTTTTTTGTTACCGAAGTTCCAAAGTTTAGGTAATACAATTGGAAATTTCTAAACAAATATTTTGGGACACATTAGGATAATATAATTGCGAATGCATTATGCAATACCCTAACTAGCTGCTATTTTGTTTTAACCTAATGATTTGTACTCTCTTTGAACAATGTTCAGAAAATAAATAATTCGTATTTGATTTGTATTTTAATCTATTATCAAGGTAATTATGAAATGTCATAATCTTTTTAATTCCAAGCAGCAAGAAGCAGGTAGCATACCCTTTCATTGTCTAAGAATTCACAGATTCTAACACTTCATAAATACAATTACGTTTTTATTGTAACCTATGGTTACACTACGAAGTACGACACACAGACACGCTTTATCTGCTGTGAAATACTGTAGCAAGATACGAGGTCCACTCCACACTGCAATATCGTATGCAGTGCGAACAATAGCAGACCAATCGGATCACGGGAACGTCCAGTGTTCACACTTGAATGCTGCCGTGCATGGGCCTTATATAGTCTCATTTAAGGCTATTGATACAGCATGTCACTTTCTGATATATAATTAAATGTACTCCGAGAGCGGAGTACTATCAGCTGTAAAAATATCGGTATCTAATTTGTTAGCACCTTATATGTATTTGTGAGAGTGACGGTTGCTATATCCACAACGGTAAACGCAACATAGATAAACCCGCGATAAGCTGTTCTAATAATTCGCTCGTTCGACGCTCGATGGCGATTAAAATTTAATGCGTGGGTTCTATTATAATGAACGCTACATTCTGAGAAATTGGTTAAACAGTGTTATAATGTAAATTATTATGACATTGTTTGACAAATTTGTGATTATATTGAAATAAACCACTAAATTTTAATAATTACAGTACAGTATTTGTGATTTAAAATGTAAAAATTGTAACTTGTAACTTTTAATAAAGTACTGCCTACTATTAATAAATTTAAATTGTACCGTAGTTGTAAGTTTTATTAGATAGGCATATAACTTTTTTTTTTAATGGCATAGAGAAGACAAACGAGCACACAGGCCACCTGATGGTAAGTGGAAACTGTGACCCATAGACATTCGCATTCACAAGACTGCAATGCAATCCTAAGACTGCAAATGCGTTACCAACCCTGAGGATTAAGATGAATGCCTCTATGCTAGTCATTTCACCGGCTATCTTATCCCCAAACCGGAACACAACAATGCGAACACTGCTGTTTGGCGGTAGGTTAATGGATAAGATGGTGGTAGCGATCTGGACGGACCCTGCACAAGAACCTACCACCCGCAAACAAACAAATTACATGCAAATTAGCTCATTCATAGGACAAAACCCAGCCTTTTATTTATTTTTTTGGTCGTCCCTTTACGATAGAGAAAAAACACCTAAAGTGGTCGAAAAAAATTTCGACTAAAATATCATGCTTCAATCACACAGACTGATAAAATTAGTAAGTTTATCGACAGAATACTCTTTATCCTAATTTAACAAATACTTAGAATAATATAAGTTCTCGTAACAAAACCTTACGTATTACAAGAGTAGTTCTCGCCGTCGTCTGCGCCAAAACGCAAACGTATGAATCAACCGGAACACTCTTCCATACATCACCGCTAGATGGCGACACTTAATCCACACCCTAAGCACACACGTGAGATATGACGTCATACGTCAAACTGCTGTGCCATGTGATGTGCTGCTTGAGTAGTCATTTAAAAGTAATAAAAGTCAAAAGAGTGTTTTTAATACAAGATCAAGTTACGTATGTTTTTAATACTTTATTCTATTTTGTTAGGGAAAAACGTACAGTAATTTAATTTGAGCCCAAATATATTTCTTTTACATATGTTTTAGTAGCCAACTGTACTATGTTTTCATTCATAATTGGCTAATTGGATCCAAAACAAACCACTGACAGTCGAATAATACTTTTAGCCAATTTAATAAATTTTCATCCTCCCTGTTGTAGCTCTTAGACAGTAATAAAAACGCTACCACCACCACCACGCTTCCACCATATTATTCTATGACCTACCATCAAACAGCAGTCTTTGCTTGCTATGTTCGCATGTTATAATTTATAATTTAAAGATCCGCAAGATGGTCTTGTCATAATATAACCGACGTGTAAAAGAGGACCTCATGTGCCCTATTTAGTGAATAAATATTTCGAATTCTGAATTTTTTGAGTTTTGTTCCAGTGAGGGGGTAAGAAAACCAGTGAAATTACTAGTATAGATTCCAATTAAATCAAATTAAATTATGTTTATTAGCGTTTAAATTGTATTGAATATTTCAATCTTTACATTGTATGAAACATAGTCGGTTCCCGCCGTCTTTCCCTGTATGTTCACTGAGATCATTTTAAATAGGCAACAAATTTCTACTATAAAAAGGGGTGAGTAGGACACAACCTAAAATGAAGCATGTGTTATTAATTATAAGAATTAAATTATTTTCAATAGACGCCATGTTATTGACCATTTAATATTTGTTCTTATTTGTAATAAGTTATGACTTATTTTAGGTTTCGTCCCTACTTACCCCTTAATCCCTACTCACCCCGTTTTACAGTATTCGGTTTTCATCTATAGATATATTGATTCAAGAGGTAGATTTGTATGTAAAATTAATTTTGAAGAACAGGTGTTACATAAAATATACATCAACCAAAGCGAACCGTGGCGGGTCGTAAGTAATTATAAAATACAATAATTTAATTTTTAATTTAAATATTCAATACAATGCTCTTTTTTGTAGTGAAATCGTTCACCAAATCGGCAGCTAAAATGAATATCAGTCATTTACAGCCACCCTGATATGCAAATGAACAGAAAATGTGAATCCACCGGGGCTCAGTGTAATTGGAATTAACGTCCGGTGTAATTAACGGAGTGATTATAATTCCGTAACCAATGCAACTAGAATTAACGCTGAAAATCAGACCTAATCTAATTTGCGTAACTTTTGATCGATTCGCAGTTATCACGGTTGTTAAGATATTAGGTATGTGACCTAGGTTAATCAATAAAATATGTCGATGAACTCATGATATATATGGGGTGTCCTAACGATAAAAGTAGGGAACAATAAAAGGCCCACAGGTCATATATTATAGGTAGTGTGCTTTTTCAATTTGTTATGAAATTACCATAATGCATACATAATTTTTTATTACAGTATATTGAAATAGCAGGAAAATAACACAAAACTTAATTCTTGAGAAACATCATAACAACTTAACGTATTACTTGTACTATAATGCTCATAGCACAAAATAAATCAAAATGTTGTAATTCTCTAAATTCATGATCTTAGTTTTCGTTGAAACTATTTGAAAGTGCGTTTTCGTAAAGTAATGTCCTTATTCATTACTAGAAGGACAGATTTTAGAAGCATTTTACAATTTCACAGAATTATAAATAATATGTAAAAAAAGTACCCGAAACTGACACACGTGCGTGCATGACTCGATGTATGAATGTCGAAGAAGAGAAAGAAAGTTGTCAAGATCTTAGCAAGTAGAAAGAAGTGGTCTCTGCCTACCCCTCTGGGAATCAGGCGTGATTTATTGTATGTATGTATGTAACTATCTGCAAACTCGACATATTTTATCGGTTCGCTTAACATAACCCATAGATCCTGGAAGTGCCGTGAATTGAACAATATTTACCGATGTTTCGACAAACTAATCGCTTGCCAACGAACCCGTCTGCTAATGAGTTACTGGCGACTTTAACTAGGGTCGCATGAAAGTAGATATTACCAAGAACGGGTACAATTACCAGCAAAAATATATTATCCAACATTGGGCTCAAAAATATCTGACACGCTCTTATAACTCAAATAATAAAGACGTGTCAAGTTTTCGCGCAATGTATAAAAAGATAAAGATAAAAAGATAAGAGTAGTCTTGTGATTTCAAATGTCTATGGGTCTCAGAATCCCACTTATCATCAGGTGGCCTAAGTGCTCGCGTGCCTTCTCCTTCCCATAGTAAAAAAAAAAAGTGGTCAGTGCGCTCGTTTGATAAAAAAAGTCAAATTTAAGATGTTTATTCAAGTAAGCAGGCCGCACGAGCACTTATAATCGTGTAGAATCTACCAGCGCTTCGCAAGAGACCACTGCTGAGAAGTCAGAATGGACGCCTTTTCCATATACATACTTACATTAAATCACGCCTGTTTCCCAGAGGGCTGGGCAGAGCACTTCTTTCCACTTGCTACGATCTTGACAAATTTCTTTCGCTTCTTCCACATTCATACATCGAGTCATACACGCACGTCGGTTTCGGGTACTTAAGATTCGGCCCTTTTCCAGTATTTCTCCGATTTGACTCGAAAAAGCACGCCTAGGGCGGCCCCTTCCGACCTGTCCACTCACTTTCGATCTGTATATCTCTTTCGTCAATCTTCTTTCATCCATCCTTTCCAAATGACCGAACCATCGAAGCATGCCCTTTTCAATCTTAGTCACTACATCTTCTTTTGCCTTTTCTATTCCAGAAAAATAAAATCATACTTTTCAAATTGTAAAAAAAATATTACATTTCTGCAGCATCATAAGCTAGATGACTTACATAAACTACGAACACAACAAGCCATCGAGCTCCGTAACTTATTAATGACATAAGCATATCTCGGAAAGTTCGCGACGTGTCTCGATACGGATCCACTATCGCTAATGGCCGCTAACGAACGACTGGAGTAATTAACGGTCGGAACATTCATTATTTACTTTGATATGATCATTCAGTTTGATAAATAATTTTGTAACGAGGTCACTTGGCGAAAAAAACGCTCAAGTTGGAATACTGTAAGCTGTAAAGCCTAGCTCTTATTCAGTTGAGGGGGCTGAATTGTAAGAAAGTAATGATTTCAAAAACAATATACGCTGAGACAGAATGTAAAAGCGGCCAGGGAAATGTTCTAGATGGAACAAACCATATTGTCTTTGACATGTTTCCGTATTGTCAACGTTTTGATAGCTCTTATTTAATTCCCCCAAACAAGACACAAAACAAGACAAGACACAAAACAAACAAAGGACAGATGTTTGTGTGATGAGCGCGAAAATTTGTTCCTGAGTCATGGATGTATTCTATGTATTTAAGTATATAATATTTCTCTATATAAGTATTTATATCGTTGTCTAGTACCCATAGTACAAGCCTAGAGCTTAGTTTGGGACTAGGTCAATTGGTGTGAGATTGTCCCCTTATATTTATTTATTTTATTTATTTCTTATTTAATTGACATTAATGGCGGCCGAGTAAAACAAAATTGTATTTAGTTTTACCGAGTTGAAAAGAGGCCCTGTTAAGTATAAGAATAGAATAGAAAAGAAGTATAAATTTATTTTATTTTAAAAAAGACATCCACAAGCAGTACTCGATGGTTTTTGAACTAGGCTGAGCTTGCATCTTGGGTTCCACAGAGTAGGTTGTCAATATTCCACAGATAAATTAAAAATAAGGACAAGATATATGAAAACATTTGGGAATAAATATGAATTAATCACGCTCAAAAAATAAGAGAATTTGTGTTGCGTTGAATTGTTAGTTATTTAAAAAATAATTGTCTTTAGTTAAATAAGTTTATTTTTAAACAAATAAAAAATGGTTCTATTATAATTTTGTGTTCAATTTTGAAGTGTTCATAGTATTATTATGAATTAACAAGTTGCGCTCTAAATAAAATAGCTTTTATTTTTATTTAAACCGAAAAAAACAGATTTTGTTTTGTTTTAGAAGGCTTCACTTTTTTTCAAACAATGATATTTATAATATTACCTCAAAGATTGTATTAAACACAAAAAACAAGCTTAACATATTTCTTTTATAAGGAACACGTCCGCAAAAGCATTATTAAAAACGTTACAACGTGTTACAACATAGCACAAGGCGTATGTGTACCCGGCCTTATAAAGCCAGCTTGACGATCGACTCGAGACATGCAACGCTTGTTTGATGACGTCACGTTTTCTCATATGCCCGTACGTGTGAGATGTAAATAATAAAGTCATTTGACGTTTCCTCAGGTTCCTCGCATGTTTCGGTGAAAAGGTAAAGAGAACTAAGTATTTTTAAATTGAGTAATGTAATCACGGTTTTTTGTTGATTTGTGCTAATAGTATTTAATATATTTAATGTGTTTATAAGTCCAGTGGAGATATAAAAGCATTGACAAAAGCATCGCCAAAATGATTTTTTTTTTGTTGGAACTAACATAACTCAGATAAAAAATATATAAGGCGCCCGTTTCAGTGTGCCTTGGTATCAAAAGAAACAAAAAGTATACAATAATGAAACAAAAATATGTAATTTATTACAAACTCTCATTTTTTTAGCTAAAAACTAGACACCAAACTTGGTCTCAAATTCTAAATTAAATAGTAATGATGACTGTTGTTAATATCAACCACTTCTTACAAACAGCAATATAAACGTCACCAGACTTTAAACAAAACGCAACTCTATGTTGTCTTAGTACGTATATCGTATCACCTCCAAAAAATTAACTTAAATTAGTTAGGGCATGAAAAGTAACAGTTTGACAGTCGTCTAGCCATTCGGTTTTTAAACTTTTTGACACGCAACACCACAGACCCTAAAAAATTGACTGTAAAAAAAAACCGGAACATTGTTCTTTCTGTTGACTTTACGGCAAAGTAATTGCAGAAACCGTGTGGTTGCCGGGTTAGAATAGTGCCACTCCATGTCTTCCCGTGGATGTCGTAAGAGTCTGTTAGGCGATGGGCTTGCAACCTGTCACTAATACACAGGTAAACATCTTAGCCTAAGTGTGCAAAATGTGGTTACAGAACTATCAACAAGTTTTTAGAGTTGTTGGTAATTCTGTAGCTCTGCCTACCCCACTCTGGGAATAAAGGCGTGAGTTTATGTATGTATGTATGTAATTGCAGAAGCGTCACTTTTCTAAATACAGTGCGTTTTATAACAAAGTGAACCTTCTGTAAACAAACGCTGTATCTTGTAATGTATCACCACGTTTTGCATTAAAAGCGTTCACAGTTTAACAGATTTATGCTCAGCGCGCTTTGAAACAGTGTCAGAGGTGCCATGGATTTGTAGTTTATGCCTTTGGATATTCATGTTCATGTATTTGGAAATATATGGGGAGTCAGCATTGTTTCAAAATTAGTTTTTTATGGTATAGAAAAGGCAGACGCACTGGGGCTTTATAGTAGGCGGTAATAACCATATTTTATAATGTTTTTAACTCGGCCTCCATTATTCTCAGGTGTAAATAAGAGCCATCGATAAAAGCACCCTTATTCATGAGTTATAGTTTACCGTACTCGCTACTGAGTTGAACGCTCTGTCCCTTACAGTATTATTATAGAGTGCGAGGGACAGAGCATTCGACTCGCAAGCGAGTACGGTAATCGTTGTCATCCATGTTTTAAACCAATCGCGTCACTGGTAGATCACGTGACTTTTCGTATCACGTCATCTACCAGTGACGCGATTGGTTTAAAAACTAAACGAAGTATAGAAACGATAGTTAGCGTAGTGAACCTTGGCAAGGGTCTCAGGGTAGTGATTCTGTAAACAACGCCGGTCTTGCGGACTGTCGAGTGATATCCAAGCGGCGAGATTAAGTAGTCTCGTCAGTGCGAACAAAACGCATTGTAGCGCGTGCATTTTCAATTAAGCAGCCTTATACGTTCGACCCATCGTGCTGCTAAATTGAAAATGCTCGCGCTACAATGTGTTTTGTTCGCACTGACGGGACTACTTAATCTCGCCGCTTGGATATCACTCGACAGTCCGCACGACCGGCGTTGTTTACAGAATCACTACCCAGGTCAAAGACGGTATGATTTTCACCGTTTAAAATCTCTGCCTAGGTACCAGGGTATCAGGATTCTAGGGTAGGTTACCCAATAGTAAGTGGAATCTGTGATTCAAGGATAATTGCAATCTCTGAATAAACTTTCGTGACATCACAATAAATGACGGATGAATACACGTACGCGCAAGAAGAATAAAACCATGTGAATATTGTGTATGTGTTGCTGAGATGTGTGTCTAAAAACATGGCAAATTAGACGTGAACTCAAACAATACTGACATTTTCTGACTGGTCTTAAGATGGGCATTGCAGTGAAGATCGGTTTATTAATACGGTTCTAGAACTGTATACTCGCTAAGGACTATGAGGGAATGCCTCTATGCTAGCTTTTTCGCCGGTTATATTATATCCATACAGGAACACGCCAATATGAATACTACTGCTTGGTAGTAGAATTAGGATAGCATATTTCAAAGAGCAGTCAGTTTTGACGACAATTTTTTTTCTTGCAATTTCAACTCGCCAAAAATGCAAGTTTTTGATTTAAATGCAAAAGTTGCACGGCTTTTACTGGCTGTCTGCATTTCAACTGCAAGCAAGCGAAAAAATCGCATTCATTTGTGCATTCAACGTAACGAGATAACTCAAATGAAATTTATTCTTTCATGCGGGTAGTCAATTTTTGGTTAAAGTTTTTACTATATTGACAGTTACATACCGCCCAGCTTAAATGATTAATGGATTACTAGCTGTTAAATCCAATAGTGACACTATGTTAAAAATGTTTTTTGGAGAAGTTAATTCATTTTAACCGCAATAATGTCACTATTCAAATAGTTATTCGTATTATAGAGTCACTGTTCAATTTAACGCACGTTTAAGTTTCTTTAAGAACTATCACATGAATTATGTATAACATGATCAGCATTGCTGGAGAGCAAGGTGAGATGTCGCAGGCCCTCCAAGGGACAGCACAAGGATCAATAATCGGTCCGACCGAATACCTAATTTATGTGAATGACATGTGCAACGTATTTGCCCACGCCTCGGTATACCAGTTTGCCGATGACACTTGTCTAATAATAGCAAATAAAGATTTGAAAGCTGCGGAAAAACTGATGCAGTGTGAATTTGATGTGCTATGTAGGTGGGCGCATGATGCTGGCCTATCACTTAACTACCAAAAAACTAAATTAATGCATTTGCACTCACCATATGTGAAATCTAACACAGTTTCTAAAGTTAAGGCCCACGAGCACTCGTGCTTGCATGCCCCTCATTCACACTGCAGATGTGAGCCACTAGAACTAGTAAAGCATCATACCTATCTTGGACTACATATAGACAGCAATTTTAACTGGGGCACCCATATTGACCATGTGTGTAAAAAATTAAGAGCAATTTTGTGTAATCTTAGCATACTTAAACAAACAATGCCTTACAACGTACTACGCCTGCTATACATGTCATTAGCAGATTCAATAATAGGCTATGGAATTTCATGCTACGGAAGAACTTATAAAACGTATCTGCAGCGCATCTACAGTATTCAAATAAGACTGTTAAAAGCGATTGTTCCTCTAAAAGTCAAATACCAACATAGACACAGCTATGACAGTCTATTTGAATACTGTAGAGTGCTGAGTGTATTCGATAAGGTGAAGCTAGCTATGGTACTAGAATACAGAGATGCTATGGGGGAATTAGTTAAATATAGAAGATCTGATAATCTGCGAAATCTAAAAGAAGAAAGTCATTTATCACTCCAAGAAGTAATAACCTATACGGGTCTAGAATTTGGTCAAATCTCCTACCTCATATTTTGAATAGTTTCCCCAAACTTATTGTATTAGAACGCATGGAAGCTAAACCTGGGTCTACCAAAAACATAGTTAAAAGATTTCTTATGTCTTGTAATTAATTCTAATTAATAGTGTCCTCACTAACTTAGCCAAATAATCTTAAATAGATAAAGATTTAGGCTAAGCAAAAATTGTAAACTCAACTCAAAATTTGAAATAAACAGATTTTACTATTATTATTATTATTATTATTATTAGCTGTTTCTCGTGTTTCAGTCCGCGTGAAATTCATTTACTGCTATTCCCTCGGGAACTGTCTAAGTTTCCGGGTTTAAAAGTAAAATATTATGTCCGTTCCCGGGATTTCAATTATTTCCAAATCGGTTCAACGGTTCAACCCTGAAAGCGAAACAAACAGACAGACAACGTTTTTTTCCCATTTATGATACTAAGGCCTGTTATTTACGCTGTTGTTTACGCTGTGAGATCAGGGGGGTTATTATGACATGGCTATGCATTTTACGCTGAGAGAAAAGGACAGAGTTATGTAAGTGCTATAGCTCCGTTCTTTACGCTCACCGTAAAATGAACTGCATAGCCATGTCATAATAACCCCCCTGATCTCACAGCGTAAACAGAACTGCATAGCTATATCATAATAATCCCCCAGGTAGCTTAAGTACTCGGGTGCCTTCTCCATTTCATAAAAAAAAACTAACTTAACGTATTTAGTTGCCCTTAAAGTGGAGTTCCTTAGTCCATTCCAAGAACTTGGCTCCTTTCTTCCACGGCTTCATTAACCCTTTAAGGTGCAGCCTCATTACACAATACCTCGGTCGGAGCGAGCAGTGTGTGACGAGGAATAAAACCTAGTACTCTCGTATATCCGCCACTTCGGGAGAAATTTGGGGTTAGGTATAATTTGTAAAGCGCCAGCGGGCATAGTGAATTGAGTAAAAAAACATGGGGGGCGTACAGGGGTAATATCAACAGTTGGTTACGGATGATTCGCGCCATCGATTTTATTTTAAGTCAATAGAAGTGCCAATAATGTAATCATTAGGGGCCTATTTCGCAAAGCGTTGATTAGTCTTATAATGTTAGTGTTTTGTCTAGTAAATCAAATTACAAAATGAGACAAAATTCTAATTTATTTTGCTTCAGTAATACGTTTTGAGAAACAGGCAGTTACGTGTAAGCAGCAATCTAGCCTCTTATGTATGTATGTAAGTACCCATAATCCTGAGCTTTGACACAGTTTCCTGCTCAACTACGCGTGAATTTATTTACTTCTTATTGATGGTTATA
Source organism: Acleris laterana (assembly GCA_963966035.1). Classification (NCBI taxonomy): domain Eukaryota; kingdom Metazoa; phylum Arthropoda; class Insecta; order Lepidoptera; family Tortricidae; genus Acleris; species Acleris laterana. The sequence continues at coordinate 3,603,963 of OZ014455.1, read as the reverse complement.
CTCTTTGTTTTGTATAATGCTAGGTTAAGTTTTATAATTGTATATTTAAAAAAAACGAATGACTGTGTGAGTTTCTTGCGGCGTTTCTTCTCAGCACTGGTAGATTTTTGACGTGTAAAAGTGTCCGTGCGGCCTACTTACTGAAAACATCTTTTATCTTTTATCTTATCTTTTTATGTTTTAAGGAGTAGTTTATAAGAATTTGTGTAGTTACTAACAAATATGAATGTATGATATTGTAAATGAATAAATTGAATTAGAATAAATATAATAATATGCTAGGCTCCCCCGTGTGGTTGCTGGTTTAGAATAGTCCCTTTCCGAGTCTTCCTGTCTAAGGGAATATAATAGGCGTGTAGTACTGTTAGACGATGGGCTTGCAACCTATCACTAATACGCTGGTAAACATCTTTACTAACAAGATTTTAAAGTTGTAGCTAATTCTGTAGCTCTAGCTACCCCACTCTGGGATTACAGGCATGAATGTACGTATGTATGATAGGTAAAAATAAATCATTAAAACGCTGTCTCTTGTACCTTGTACCCCGCAATATACTCGGACTTGGCGTGAATTGTTACTTCAGAAATCGCAGCCAACTTCCAGGGCCATAAGTCTGCGAGGCACCACCGTGACGGAATACTCCTCGAGTCACGCCACTTGACTCGCTAATGTATGGATTGTTTTGCCAAAGGGTTTTCTTTTTTGAGAGGCAGTGACAGGGTTGTTTGTAGTTTTTGGGTAAGGAAGATTTTTTTTTTTTTAATATGGACTTACATTTCTAATCTCACAAATAAAATATTACATCCTCTAAAAATCCTACTTTCTTAGTTGTGACAATAATTCCTACAACAATAGTCCAATTTTACTTTTCATATTATTCTAAAAATATGATAGATTTAGCTATAGCTAGAAATTAGAGCAGTCAATTTTAGGCCAAACAGTACAAATACCCAGCAATAATAGCAGTAACGTATCATATTTTAGAACAATGTTATGAGGAATATTGAACTATTGTTGCAGGCTAGGACAATAGTTGTATAGTATGTGTTTGAAATATGGATCGAAAGATAACGGTGGTCTTAATATTTCGTTATAATTAAGTCTTATGTATCTTTAGTTTACGTTATTTTTTTTGGGATGTTTGGAAGAGAGAATCATGCTGCATCGACCCCAAATGTATGGAACAAGGTCAAGATGATGAGTTTATAATATTATTTTCAATTATGTTCTTAATGAATCACGAAACAAGCAAAGTCTTGTACGAAAGATGACACGTTTTTTAGCCTTTTCATACTACATAGTATAAAACAAAGTCGCTTCCCGCTGTCTGTCCCTATGTATGCTTATATCTTTAAAACTACGCAACGGATTTTGATGCGGTTTTTTTTAGTAGATAGAGTGATTCAAGAGGAAGGTTTTTATGTGTAATAAATTGTTTTATGTACGTGTGTTATAGAAAACTCAAATAAACCGAAGCGAAGCGAGGGCGGGTCGCTAGTTATACATAATATAGATAACGCGGCCACAGCCTGCAAGCAGATTTATACATTTGCCCTCTTTCCTATCAGCCTAGAATAATCCATTTCTGAGATCTCCGATCGTAACCAATATTTGTCGTGACGTGATGTTATTGATTTTCTTTGCTTTCTTTTAATAAGTAAACCAATTTATTTTATCTTGCGTAAACAAGTTTTATTTTTGTTTCTGTATTTTTCCTTGGGAAGAGAACTGTTTTAATCAAGCACTCTCAAATTATTTGGCCACTGCGAGTGAAATATTCTCATTTAAAAAATGGCAGGTACTTACTTAGTTACTTGGAAGACATAAAACTGCAATGTGTTCTCAGATATAACATTTTGTGGATAGTTCGTTTCGCTACCAAAATGTATATGTTTTTTGGTAACTAAAAAATAAACTTTCCATCGTACTATTTTCGGACACAAAAAAAATGTAACAGTGAAAAAAAAGTGTTACCTTAAAATACAACCAAGAGGGATATAATGACATAGCTATGCAGTTCATTTTACGGTGAGCGTAAGAGACAGAGCTATAGCAGTAATATAGATCCGTCCTTTTCTCTCAGCCTAAACTGAACTGAATACATCGTTAATTGAATACAAAACGGACACCATTCCAAAATAATTTGCTCTTCCATTAAAAATCGTATTCCAACAGCTTCTAATTTTAAAATGCAACACTGGCTCATTTTGGATTGTGTCCGTTTTGTATTCAATGAACGACATAACCAAATTAAGAGTCACTTGTAACCACGAAAATATACAAAATTGCCTAAACCACCCATAAATAAACAAGTTACCAGGATAAACAGTATAAAACGAGGCTACTTTATAAAGATCTCTCATCCAATAAGGCCCGGAGTCAGGCGACAGCTTGCAACCATGAAGTAAACATGGGCAGAGTTCCAAACTATCTCCCTCCCGCTATCTAAGGTAGTGTACGGGTTTGGACAACACCCATCAGTGTTAGGATGGAAATAACTATGTTTTCTACGAAAATACTGCAAATATAAACGTGTTTTTTTATGATTACGTTCGTACTGTAAAACGGAGTGAGTAAGGATTAAGGGGCCAGTAAGGACACAACGTTAAATAAATAATAAATTGTAAAAAAAAAAAAAAAAACACTCCTGTTAAGGTGTATTTCGTCAATGTCAAATTATTCATAGACAGTTGTTCGGCAAAAGAGAATTTTCTCCAATGGACTAAACAAGCACATGGGGTTTAACTCCACGCGTTTCTGTTAAGTCCCCAATTGTTACAAATAAGAACAATTATTAAATGAACAATAACGTTACGTCTATTGAAAATAATTTTAGTCTTATAAATAGCGACATATGCTTAATTTTAAGAACTATACCTACTCACCCCGTTCTACGATATTTGGTTTTGGTTTGGTTTGGTTGCTTGTTGGTCTGTGTTCACGGTTAAATGCTTTAATCGAACATCTAATTTAATGGATAAAGTTCTCGTGTCACAGTGTTTGTAATAAAACCGACCGATTCTTATGATATTTTGTGTGCATATTCAATAGGTCTGAAAATAAGTCGTAAAGTGAATTTCACAAGGTTTTTTTTTTAAAAAAAATACACTTGGGCGTTTTTAGTCGTAGACAGCTATAATTCGTTATAACTGATGTTTTCAAGGCAGTTGTATAGTCTTTTTTCTGAGTAACATCGTCGTCACTTAAATTGCGTATATAGTGTAGACGCTATCACCATCCTATCCTTTAGCCGTCAAACAGCAGTGTCTGCATAGTTTTGTTCCGGTGTGAGAATAAAAAGATCATATAAGTATTTCATTTTAGTCCTTAGGGTTAGTCTTATGATTGCAGTTTTTTATTTTGGTCTTGAAAATGTATAAGTAAAAGAAAAGAATAATTTGCGCCCAGCACATGCTGAGTCGGCGCCCTTTCATAACTATAATTCCGTGACATCTGAATCATGCATTATTTTAGTTGTAGTTTTAATTACAGCTTTTAATGTTTACTTTTTCTTTTTCCATTACTTTAGTTGTGAATTAAGGTTTTTATCTATCTATCTATCTATTCATCTATTTAGTATCCCACTGCTGGGCAAAGTCTTCTCTATCATTTCTTCAGTCACCCCTTGTTCTGGCTAATCCTTTCCAGTTTGGTTTGCATTTATCCCAATCGTCTCGCCATCTTCTTTCTGCTTAAAAAAAAACAATTTTACTTAAAAGCTTTCAAAAGCCACTTTATTGCTAAGTGTATAAAAGCTACTGTAAAGACAATATTGTTTAAAACAAAAAAAAAGGCATTAGAAAATAAAAATCAGCTGTCACTTACTTTCAAGTTTAGGCCCTTAAACTTGCCAATATAGGAACCTAGCCAAATACGAACCCGCATTTTGCATAGGCAAATGTTTGATCTAGTTCTAGTGGGGAATGGAACCCCGGCCCTTCGTTTGATAGGTGTGTACATAGAGCAAATTGGACAGTCAGAACCGATTAAAGTGAAACTAGAATCGTGCTCTACAGTTACGGGGATACCAGACTGACGTTTAGGTTGAAACAATAGCATAAATGCTATGGAGGTTCCAAGGCAAACTTGTGAATAAGATAATTTTTCCTGTTATTTGATACTTGACTAGTCAAGCGACCTGTTTTTTTTAAATTCTATGTTCCACCTGTGAACACTGTTTGTCAGTGAACCATTTTCCTTTCAATCTGATAAGGTATATAATAGATAAATGACTATATAATGTATATAGGTAAATGACTGAATAAATACTTTAGATGGGAATTAGAATATAATAACCTTAAATGAAATGAAGAAAAGATGCATTTTTTTTTATTCTGGAAAAAGAATAGAATAGAAGAGAAGAAGAGATGCAAAAAATACGTAACAAGGTGTTTTATCTTACTTCATTAAATTCATTGTACGTTCATTTTCTATAGTATTTAACCTTTTTGGATTTAACTGTCATTTGACATGCATATTTATTTATTCAGTAAATTGGCCACATGTGTTGCCTAAGTCACGTAGGTATTGATTTAGCCTTGGCAAATAAGAAATTGTGAAATGGCATTTAATATAATATCACGAAGATTATTTCCTCAATACGATTATTCTTGAACATGTTACTAAAAGTTTTTTCTAGAATCCTTACTTTACTTAGTCTCCTGTGTAGCAGTCTATCTATGGTATCTTTTTTTTTTTTTTTCCCTCCCCGCCGTTTGTTCGGAGTGGACGTGTGTTGGTGCATTTGTTTAACTTTATTTTTGGTTATTTTTAAATTATTTAGTCAAGTTAGTGGTTATCTCGAGTTTATCGGTGCCTCCTTGTTTAACTAAGGAGTTGTTCCATTGAGCCTGGCGGCCATATTGCCTGGTGTCGGACCTCTCCCTCGGCTCCGCGCGGGTGTGTCTAGTGACGGCGATACTGTGTCGGCTTGAGTGCTTTGCATCTTTTTGCATTTTTTGGTTGGGACGAGTGCCGGAATCGATCCTCCGAACGCTGCGCCTGAGTCGCGCGCCAGACCGCTACGCCACGAGAGTGTGGGCGAGGCGGCACGAATTTGCGTGGCACATTCAACACGGTAGTACTGTACTTGTACAGCTACTTTGGAGCAGTGAGTGTATCGGCTACAACAGCGGCTACGAAGCGCTACGAAGCGTGCTACGATAACCATAGTCGCCGCAGGTGCTACGTGCTGCTCAACGGATAGTCAACCTTACTGCACTGCATATACGTTGTGGATTGTGGATTCTCAAATCATGCTGAGAGCCGATAGCGCTGAGATGATTTGCCGCGCTTGCGCGATGGAGCTTGCTGTGGGTGAAGAGTTCTTGCAGTGTATGGTGTCTACTTGTGGTAAGCTTTACCACTATTTATGTACTAACAAGTCTCTTACGACTATCGAAAAAGAGACATGGGTTTGTCCGGAGTGCTGTAACGTTCATATGGAGGGTGGACGAAATTATGAAACCCCTGTCGGCACCCCAATAACTATTAAGAATGTTGCGTGTCGGACTAAAAATGAGTCCTCTCCTTCGATATCGCAACCTGCTCTATCTCTGGAGATGCAACAAACCCCTGTCGGCACGCCAATAACTATTAAGAATGTTGCGGGTCGGACTAAAAATGAGTCCTCTCCTTCGATATCGCAACCTGCTCTATCTCTGGAGATGCAACAAACCCCTGTCGGCACGCCAATAACTATTAAGAATGTTGCGGGTCGGACTAAAAATGAGTCCTCTCCTTCGATATCGCAACCTGCTAATGGATCTTCACTATCTCTGGAGATGCAACAAATCCGTGCAGAGATGTCTAACTTGGCGGGTGCGCTCGAGACCGCTGTTTCTACAATTGCTCAGTACCAGGCCGCACTAGCTGAGAGTACCAGTAAGTTTGAAGCAGTCAGCGAAAGGCTCACGAAGCTCGAATTAGCAACGATTTGTCACTGTAAGTGTGTAGAATCTCAACAGCCGACGACAGGAACAAACAAACGGACAGCAAAGTCGAGGCAGAGGCAGAAGCAAACGGCTTGCGAATCGGGGTTTTCGGCTATCGAATCGGAGGTTGGCTCGACAGGCGCGAACACTACCTGTGTGCTCCAAGACTCGCAAAATATGGGATCACCTGCTATGACACCGACTGTTTTAGTTCATCCCGAGCAGAATGCGGTGCTTATTGGAGCGAACGCTGCAGTTACGGACGTTGATGATGAGGAGGAATTCCAGGAAGTTCGCTACCGAAAAGGCCGCCTCACTTCCGTACGTTGTACTGCTGGTCCTGACGTGACGTTTCTCAGAGCGGTAGAATACCGCAAATATATCCACTTATGGAACATGGTGTCGGGAGCGGATGATATTACTAGGTACTTACAGGACTTATGTCCGGGGAGCACATGCACGGTCGTTGAACTCAGGCCAAAGGGTGACTACAAATCATTTAAGATAGGAGTCCCGCCCAGTATGTTGGAGAAATGTCTGTCGGCATCTGTTTGGCCTGATAACGCCAGAGTTAAGTCATGGTCATTTCGTAGACCACAAAATAACGGACAACCCCCGGTGCGCCCCTAACTTACAACCAAGATCCAGAACGACGTCGAATTTGGGTGTAATATACCAGAACGTAAGAGGCCTTAACACAAAGCTCAACACTTTAGACTCAACCTATTGTCACTGGATTGTGATGTGGTAGCCGTAACGGAAACTTTTCTGACTGAGGCCATTGTCGACTCCGAGTTGTCTGGTGAAGGTTGGAGTGTGTTGCGCCGTGACCGTGCCACAGGTGCGCGCGGCGGTGGCGTGCTGCTTGCGGCGCGCCCTGGACTTCATATCAGGCGGTGTCGCAACCTAGAGACGGCATCGGGCGAAGATTTGTGGGTTTCATTCGATCTGGACTATGTAGTGTGTTATATGTGCGTGGTGTACATCCCACCTGGTGTTTCTAATGAAACGTATATGAACTGGTTCGATTCAGTTGAGCAAGCGATTGAGACTCTGAATGGTGTTGTGATAGTAGTAGGCGATTTGAATTTGAATCCGCTGTATACGTCACGTAATGTTTTATATTACTATTCTTACTTCCTAACTGTCTGTGGCCTGTGCGAGACGAATGAGGTGAGGAATGCTAGTGGAGGAAAACTTGATGTTGTGCTGGTGTCTGAGCGTATTCGCAGTGTCAGTGTCGTCGAAATTGATGGCGGTGGGCTAGTACCACGTCGTGACTCGTATCACCCCCCATTAGAGATATTAATTCCTATTAAAACTTCTTTGCGACCCCACATCAAACAGCTTGACCCGAGTAATTTGGACTTGGGAAGAGACTGGAATTTCCCAAAAGGGAATTACGAACTCTTGTTTAAGCTCGTTTCTGAGGTAAGCTGGCAGGATTTATTTCAGTCTGGAGATGTAGACTATGCTGTGGACTACTTCTACAACATAATGTTTCGCATCTTTGATGTCGCTATACCTAAGAAGATTCGAGTCAAAGGAACCAGTAGACGATATCCTGTCTGGTTTACTGCGGATTTGATTGCTCAAATAGCGCTGAAAGCTAGTCTTCACCGTAAGTGGAAGGCTACTAAAAATAAAGACATTTACGCTGCATTTAGTTTGCTTAGGGCTGACATTAAAAAACGAATCACTATAGCTTACAACTCTTTCCTCGACCGAATCCAAGATAGGCTAAAGATCAATCCGCGCTCTTTCTGGCAGCATATTGGTAGCCTTAAATCAAGGGGGGGTTTTGTGAACGAAGTTATAGTCGACAACAAACAGGTCTCTGGTGCAGAGGTGGCATCAGCTTTCGCGAACTTCTTTTCTGGTGTATTTTTACCACATGCTCCTAGACTTGATGCAAGTGCACAGCATGGTCAGGGACGTTCTGCCAACTATGTGAATGTGGCGTGTATAACTTTGCAGGAACTAGAGGCAGGCATAAAGTCGCTCAAAGCCTGTAGTGCGGTTGGTCCCGACAATCTCCCTGCATTTATCATTAAAGGATGCATGGACTGTCTGAAATTCCCTATACTCCACATGTTCAACTTAGCGCTTTCCACTGGCACTTATCCTTTCCAGACACTCGCCAGTAATTGTTTTCGGAAACTTGGTTTTATATTGCGACACCTAAAAGATTTTCACAACCTTGGAGCTGTAACGCTAGTTTTTAATGCTCTCGTGCGAAGTAAACTTGAAGCGTCGTCGGTATTATGGAACCCTTACGAAGTTACCTACTCTCTCTTGCTGGAAAAAATCCAAAAGGCGTTCCTCAGACATTTATATAGGAAACGGTTTGGATATTTCCCGTTCCTATATCCGTCAAAATTTTTGCTCGGCGCTCTAGGGTTTAACTCATTGGAGGTCAGGCGAAATATTAATTTACTCGTCACGGCCTGTCGCATATTGCGGGGCGAGCTGGATTGCCCCGAGCTTGTGGGGCGGGTCGCGCGACTGTTCGTCCCGGAAGTGCCGCGCATAGGGCTGCGGCCGCGGGCGCGAGCGCTGCTGGCCGTGCCGGCGGCGCGCACGCAGGCGCGCAGACACTCCCCGCTGCCGCGCGCACTCGCGCTGCTCAACGCGCTGCTGGCATCAGCACCGGAGTGCGACCTGTTCGCATCTACTTGGACCATTGTGCGTAGCGAATGTTTGCGATTTTGCGAGGCGATGGATGTGAGGCCATCCAGTATTAGTACCTAATGTTTAATACTTTTTTGATCGTATTGTATTGTTATTGTTGTTATTGTTGTTGATGATTGTTGTAGTTTGTTAATTTATTCGGTGCGCTAGTATCCACTGTAATGCCGTATAAACATATTTGTAATAATAAATAAATAAATAAATAAATAAATAAATGGTAAATCACCCAAAAATAACTGGTTAAATAAGAGTTTTAAATATATTTAAGATATATCTTAAAAATCATCTATTGAAAAAAAAACTAATCCCATTTAAGTTGAGAGCTTTCAAATTATTAGTCATTATCAAATGTCATAATACGTTTTTTCTGGTGACTTGCTTTTTTCGCTGTCTAAATGATTAAATCCATAATTTAAACGTCATAAGAGACTTTGTTTCGACTAAATAATACAACATATCCCAAACTTCTGCTCAATAACTTCAGGAATTTTAGAGAGAAACGGTCTTAAAGAACAGACTGAGAACAAACTGTGAAACAGATCGCGATTCTCTGGTACGTTGTAATTAAAATGTAGGAACTGCTCCGTGTTTCGTTTTCTGGTGTTTAATAAAGAGTGTTTGAATTGTTTTGCAAAATCATTTTGTGAAAAATCATATTTGATACGGAACCCTAAACATCCTGTGTCTAAATTCTCAAAGTAACATTCAATCAGAACTCTTTCCCGTCGATATTGCTTAAGAAATAAATCATAAAACGTGACTACCGATATAAACTTTTCAGAAAAACGTCTGGAAACGTCCTCCATCGGGTTCAAATGGATTATTGGGGACAATTACCTGTGAGGGAATATTCTTTACCGAAACAACGTCGTGTTGTCGACAACTCTGTTAGCCTAGTAGGTAATGATAATGACTGCGTATGCGGTGTATTTAAACTTCTTTGCACAAAAGTCAATAAAGTACAAATGGCGGACTTAATGCCCAATGGCATTCTCTACCAGTCAACCAGTAGGCAAAACATAAATAAAAATTAAGCTCGGTGCGAAGAAAAAAGCGTTGAAAAAAAATCTGTCCTTGGTTCTATTTACGGTGGGCAAATATTTAAGTGATGAGCACTTTTGTTACTTAGTTGACTTTCAGTATGTATTTATATTTTAATATTAGTATGATTATCGTTGTCTTTACTTATACACGCCTATGTCTAGACTGGGATTAGATTCATTACTCTAAAGACATAGACAATAATATCAAAAAATGCAGACGTTGTTTTAAAGATTTCTTTTTATTTGCATATTAAGATCATGATAAAACCAACAAAATGTTTTATTTTTAAACCACCACATTGTACCAACAACTAACTCGTAACTATCGAGGTACTAACTTATAAGTTACTCGGCCTCTTGGGAATTCTGTCAAATGGATGTTATCAATAAAATCCTACAAGACTTAACGATTTGACTTATTATGTTACTAGCTTCTGCTCGCAACTACTTTTAAAATATCCAGGATGAATATGCCTATGCGTTAATCCAGGATATAAGCTATCTTTTCAATTTCATCCAAATCCGTGCAGCCGTTGCAGCGTGAAGAAGTAACAAACACACACACATACACACACAAACTTTCGCATTTATAAAATTAGGAAAGGATTATGACATAGTTTAAAAGCAACCTAGAAGTCCATTTTCTTGACCGTTACTATTTTGTCCGAAAACAGTAAATATTATCGAATAAAAATTATAACAAGAATATTCTGGAAAGAATTACCCCCTCTCTTTTGAGCGGATGACGTTTTTACATCCAATAGCAATAGGCGAACGACTTTATTTTACAGTAAGTATATTTATTTAAGATTGAAAATGGCATGCTTCGATGGATCGGTGATTTGGAACGGATGGATGAAAGAGATATACAGATCGAAAGTGAGTGGTAGGGTCGAAAGGGGCCCTAGGCGTACTTTTTCGAATCAAATCGGAAAAACCCGATACAGACGTGCGTGCATGACTCGATGTATGAATGTGGAAGAAGCGAAATAATTTTGTCAAGATCGTAGCAAGTGGAAAGAAGTGGTCTCTGCCTACCCCTCTGGGAAACCGTGATTTAATGTATGCATGTATGTAGTATATTAAACTTGCTTTGGTTTTTCGTTTCCAGAAATTTTCGAATACTTACATCTTTATTTATTAAGATACGAAGTAATAACATTATTTAATTAAAGTGAAATTGTAAATTGATGACACTGAATGGATACGAAGTAATCATAGCCCGTTTTAATTAAAATAATTATGTTTATTGAAATCAATTGATTAAAAAGGTTGTAATGGATAGTCAGGAGTTTAATCAAATTAAGTAAATTGTTCGTTAAATATCGATGGGAACCTTACGCTTTGTAAATAAAATATTTTCTTTATAACAATTGCTAAAAACCTAATAATCATGATGTTGAGAACTTAAAAAATGTAGAAAAAGTAACGTGTTTCAAATAGTTTAAAGACATACAAATGTTTTAGGATCAAGAAATGGCAAGCAATTTTTAAAGATTCTTTTTTGCAAGGTTACTCGTATTTTATTTTATCTATGTAAGATGTTAATTTTGTCACCACCGCATTTTTAAAAATATTCGAATTTTAAAATACAATCGCCATCATCAGTTGAATGGCATCAACTGCTGAACATAATAATATCGTCATTGCTTCGAAAAAACCTCGTATCTCATATTTCGTGACGTACGATTTTAAATTTATACGTGAACAGAATTAAGTTCAACCTCATCAGCTTGAAATATCAGATAAGAGTTGTTTGTAAAGTAGTAATTCTTTTGCCAGTGATCTCCACCCACACCATTGTGCCCCCAAGCCCGTATCATGCCTTTCCAGTGAAGTTTTGAGACTTTCACCAGGCCTCACCTTTCCCACGCTACTTTTAAAATAGTTTTCTTTTGAGAATGGCTTATAAATCCTAATTTAGCTATTCGTCTTTAATCAAAGAACAACGACCCGTAGGGTCACTCCGACCTTAAACAACGGTAGATCGTTTTGAAGACAGTGTTAACGTACTGGGCCCATAACCTGTAATTAATATGATATCGCTTTGGTCTGGTATACATTATTTTTTATTTTTTATTATAAGTTAGTAGTGACCCTGGCTACGAAGCTAGCGGTCCCAGGTTCGATTCCCTTTGCTGCCACTGTTAATCCTGTTCATTTGTTTCTAGGTCCGATGTTTTCTATGTATTTATTTTTCTATATTATTATATATTACAAATGACAATGTATAATCCTTACTGAATAAAGAATTATGAATTATTATTTTAGTTCGGGACTAGGTTAATTATTGTGAGATTCTCACCTGATATTTATTTACTTCACAGCAATATTATAGCGGCCGACCTTAAAACAATACGATGACATGACAAAAACAATTCGGCTCAGACCGGATAGAATAGAGCCCCAGTCAGTACCCTTAGCATGTTACAATTACCGTTCTCGCTTGCGAATCGAATGCTGTGTTCCTCGCACTCTATAACAATACTGAGAGGTTTGGGAGGGACAGAGCATTCGACTGGCTAGCGAGTACGGTAATGATAACTCACGGTAAGGATAGAACATAAACATCATTCACGGAACAACGTAAATAACCTGCATTAATAAAACACAATCTAAAATAAAGCTTAAACAGCGTAATTTATATTCAAATCTTGCACTTATAACATACCTGTTACGCATTAAACGCGGTAATACGCAGAATGTTTCAAAGTGAGCGCACTGTGAAAAATACAGCAATATTCGGGTGATTCTGGTGATTCATGCGCCATTACTGTACGTTATTGTGCTTGGGAGGGGGGGGGGGGGGGTAAAGTAGCTACGTGGAATAAGGTATTGAATTGTTAAAGTTATCTTGTAAGACAGAACATGTTCGGGTTAGTACAAAAAAATCGCCACTAAATTCTTGTACAGTCGAAGTCAAAAATATGTTTACACTTTAGTACCTTGTCTGTTTAACGTCGTGTTTCAACTGTCATATGAAATTGTCACAGCGATTAAAGTGACAAGGTACTAAAGTGTAAACATATTTATGACTTCGACTGTACACAATAATAAAAAAAGAGGACTTCATATGCTTCTGCGCAAAGAACGTGAGATGAAGATAGTTTGCGCACGCCTTGATTGCAGGGTCAAATTCAAATAACTGCCCTTTAAAACTACAATATAACTAAAAATGGTTTACCAGGATAAAGAAGTTATTAGAACTCAACTATTGAATCAGAAATCATCGTTAAAAATCGAATGGTTCCAAATATTCAACCAAAAATATGCAAAAATGCCATGTCTTAAAACATAATTATCGAGAATTTCGTTTCTAATCCTATTTTCACGTTTACCAGTCTCAAGAAATTTAATATAATCAATGAACAAACCCATAGGTGTTATTGTTATTGAGATCCAGGTTACGGAACACTACCGACTTTATCATAATGTGGCCTTTTAGAAGCGCTCTTGGTCATTACGGTCTTTGGACGTAGTGGTAAAGTCAATAAAGTGATGGAACTAGTAATGGACAAGGACCAATAATGGACACTCTTATTTTTCAGAAGATAAGGGTTTTTCATTTGTTTAGCAACAATCAATTTAAGACCGTAGGATCTTTGAATTAAGAGTTCAGTTTCCATTATTGGTGCCTGTCAGCTTAAAGTGTCCAACACTGGTGTCGTCACCATATGTATTTTTTTAAGATAAATTTCCAGCATCATGTATTTTGTAACCTATTGTCCCACTAATTCAACCGCGGTCATATTGGTTAGTTTATGGTGTAATATTTTATGTACATAATACATTGTTTTGTTAGTGGAAAATGTCAAATTTCAACCTGCAATCAAATTAATCTACCTGCGGTTTGAATATTACAACGAAGATTAGTACGCCAATTATCCTCTACATAATGATCAATTCGGATATAAAACGATTTCACGTTGGTTAGCAACAGTTGGGTTTTTATTGTGTTTGATTATAATTTCTATCTTTTACAGTTTAAGAAGCTAACTTTTTTTTATCTTAATACTATCTGTTGCATTCGACTCCGATCGAAGAATCGATCTTTTTAGTGGTCATCTTTGGGGAAACTCACTCGGGCCAAAGTATAAATACAAGAGTAGGTAGTTCATCCCCTGCCCTTTAGGAGTTTCTATTACCTTTTGCCGCTCGGGCGCTAAGGTTCGCTCTCTCGATACTTAGTACACACGCAACTAAAGATGGAAACCCATTACACCGTGTCGTGCTATGAACGAGTCTGCAAAAATATTCTTTGTATTGAAAAGTATGAGACTATGCCCACTAGACCGCTCTGTCACCGACTAACATTTTAATACTAAGGAATAATACGTTCATAGCACGGTCATGGCATGGTGTGGTGTAGTGGGTTTCCACCTTAAATGTGGCGACGGCGCGCCCTCGACTTAACCGGCTCAGTCCGTCCTATTGAGTTTGTTTGTGTTGGTTCGCGGCGCGTGCGGTCGAGGCACGCACACATACAGTCACCACCCGCGAATGTTACGCCACTTGCCACTCTTCTTAATTTAGCCGTGTACTACACTCGGGTAATATGTCAAGTCAGCTGTCAACCCAAAATGCATTATACGGTTAAATTAAGAAGAGTGGCAAGTGGCGTAACATTCGCGGGTGGTGACTGTACAAGCCGCGCGATACACCTTTGTTTGAAGATGAGCTACTGTTTTCAATACAATTGGGATTGTTCATATTTATACAATTACTCCAATTAGAAAACCATTTCGAGGAATAGGGTTTTAAAGCCGTTCTGCATTATTAAGTTTTTGAAATATTTATCTATTTTGGATATTATGACAAAAGTATATTTAACCTTTGTTTGACTTTCGTTTTCGGCTTGAAGCCCTCCTAGATGAATCTTACGGGTTAGGTGACAACAGCTTGAAATAGTATGTTTTAATACACTATTACAATCACTTTTTTTCATTGGATAATCATTCAATTGTTGTAATTTATTAGAAAATGCCATTTCAAATTTAAAATAATCATGTCATCCATAAAATGTCTGCTAAATAAATAAAGATATTAAAACAAAAGTATTGGGTCAAATACAAAATTAATACAATTGTTGTTTTAAAATTTCCTATTCTTTCGAATGAGATAGTAAAAACCGTGAGTTATTTTTTTGGTCAATCCTTATTCCAGATTAACTCGCAAATTACTTGTGTAACCTTCACGTCGACTGATGTTTCAAAATTGCATGATATACGTGTATTAGTGATATGAAGAAAATAATAGTGTACGGTGAAATGTGTTCGGCCACGCTTCTAATGGAGATCCGTAATAATTGTTCGGTGGTTCACCATGACATATTGAAGTTAGACTTTAGAAATTGAGCTTTAATTTGTGTCAACACAGTACATTTTCTTGTGGACGACGCGCGGCTTGCGCTAAGCTATTTTGCTTTTAAACTTTTATAATGCATTGTACTAACATAAATTAAAGATCACTTTTCAATGTCTCAATTTTAGCCGGTCCCATGCTGAGTAGTTTTATCTGCGTTTAGGTTGAGAGAAAGAGTCAGATCAGTTATACAACTCTGTCCCTTTCTCTCAACCTAAACTTAACCCGGTTCAACAAGCATGTCATGGTAACCACCCGCGTGTAGAATGAACTGCAATATATTTTTATAATAAGTATAACAAATTACCACAAATAATTTGTCCATTAAACATTACACTTGTTTTAAAATATCAAATTATTCAAAACTACATCTTTCATGTCTAAAACTTTACTTCTATTAATTAGCGTCATAGTTAAATTTCTTCCCAGGCGTAGTTATTTATTCCCCTTAATCAAAACAACTTGTATTTCAAAATCGAAATAAATTATAACGTACCAATTGCAGACTGTGAAATATAAAAATAATTTGGAAAAAAAACATGATGCCCTGTGCAGATAATTCGTTTTCACACGATAAGAAGAGATTTCAGCCTCACGATAGCACTGAGCTCTGATTGAACCTCGGGCAATGATGACTTACAACTTTTTGGGTAATTTTCTACGGAATCCCGGCTTCCCTCGACCGGGATGGGAAATGAAACGTCAGTGGGAAATCCCGGAATGACTGACGAGACTCCGGGGAGTGTTATATTAACGCCGTTCGGGTTGTTTCACTGAATTACGGAAAAAGGTAAGTTTTGTTGTATTTGTAGTTGCTGATATAGTTTGTAGGTCAGCTTTATACTATTGTATCTTGTGTCGATATTGGAATAATAGTAATGACGTTGTGACAGCTGACGTTCTAGTGGGATTATGTGGTCGTCACTTCCCTACGCCATTAGCATTGATTATGTAACCTGAAGAATAATTCTACTAATATTAAAAAAATACCAAAATTTGTGTGTTTGTTTCTTACTCCTTCGCGCTGGAAGCTCGACGTGTTTAGATAAAATTTGAAATTACGATAGTTTATACCCTGGATTAACATGAAAGGTAGACTATTACATTTTACACTAAAAAAAGGAAAGTTCTCTAGGGAATAACGACAATTAAAATCTGGGTAACGACCAAAAAGTTGGACCATAGTTAAGCGCAGTTAACCATACAAACAACGAAGTCAAAAAAAGTCCGTTGTGTGACCAAAAGTATGCCTACGATAAAATTGTATGGCTTAATTGATTTTGCCCAATTTTTTGGTCATTACCCATCTACATGGATGAAGTCGTGGTTAGAGGCTAGCAACACAATGATAGTTTCATACAGCTGATTCGTCAAACTTGAAGCCATAAATTGAAGCATGAAGGTGTAACCTTCACGTACGCTTCCTTGACAACATACAGACAAGTGCAGAAATAATATCGTACTGAATAGACCAAGCTTGGCATGGTTTGAGTGGCATCACATTGGTGCTTGGACTAGGCTTCTATGTATTAATATTTGAAGTCGTAACAATACAGAATTAATGAGAAAAATAACAATATAAATTAAAACAATATGAATAGTTACTTTAATATTTTATATGACTATAAAACTGCGGCTAAATTTAAAAATGGCAACTGCGTCACTGTCCCGAAATGCAGTATTTCGTCACCAGCTATCGGTTTTACCAAACTGGAATAAGACCTACTCCGAGATTAGTATTTACAAATTCGGCGACCTTATGCTCGTTTGGTCGATCCGTCCTGGAATTGCTTAAACGCGTTCATCGTGGAATCTGCCGATATTTCGATATCTTATGACGTAAAATAAAACTCTTCGAAATATGTTTAAAGACCCAATTAATTAATGATTTTAAAGCCGAATGGAATGAACACATTTTGTTCCATAAAATCTACTTCAAACTAGGTGTTCTATTTTGTTCGAAAAAACTTGACAGTAACAGCGGGCGAGTTAAAATCAATACGATTACACCGTTGATTAAAAAAAAAATGAACACATTCCAAAATGAGTCAGTGTTGCATTTTAAAATTGGAACCTATTCGTATAAGATTTTTAACGCAAGAGCAAATTATTTTGTAATGTGCCCGTTTTGTATTCAACGAGCGACATGTCAAAAGCAATTCGATTTCGCCAAGTAGAAAAGAACCTGAAATGCAACAAATTCTCCGTAAAGCTTCAACACTAGTTAGAACAAACAAGTTGTTAAGCGTAGATTCTAAATAATCGTTTAAAGCAGGATATTGCATCTCCAAGCAATCGCTACGGAAACTTATTTCATTACATCGGACTTATAAAGCTCTTTTATGGGACATTTAAAAGTTTTTCGCAAACATGGGGGAAGTTGGTCGGGGATCGATTTTTTTATTCACAATGATGGGGCTTCGGCTTCATGTGAGGGATCGGTGGTTAAAGTAGAGGATTAAAAGCTGGTGATTTACTTAAATGTTTATTATTTAACGTATTGAAATATTTGCTTTTACAGTTTGATGCTTTAATCCAACGTTAAAAACAGCACAATATCAGACCTCATTGAATTATTTTAAACTGGGCTTGATAAAATATGCAAATAAATAGGTGTTATTGTGTTATGTTAGTACCAGGGGCATTAAGGGCTTAAGCTGGAAATTATGCGATTTGTATAATTCGAGATTTTATAAATTCGAAATTGTGAATTTTCGAAATTATGTTGTGTTACTGACAATTTTCTACGACGTAAGGTTTGGGTTCCTTTCAATTGAAATGTTCTTATTAAAAATGCGTTGTCTTTCGAAGTATACCTACTGGTTAACATTTTAGCATAATCGTCCCAAATTTATCAACAGGTTTTTAAAGTTGCCTACCCCACTCTGGGAATGAAGACGTGAGTCTATGTATCTATATCTATTGTTTACAGAATTTCAACAATTGCGCTGCATTTTTTACTATTTCAAAATAATCCCCTTATAATATTATAACAACACTTTGACAAATTCGATAAAACCCATCTCAAAATTTGCTGTCAAACAGGATTTGACAAGACCAAAATTCCCCGCCATTTTGTTTGTGTCCCTATAAATTGACATTTAAACGTATTGCGAGCGTGAAGCCATGTAAATCCACATCGTCCATCGTATCTCTTTCACGCCCGTAAATTACAAATTTTATAACCAGTAAAAAATGCCATGGTATAGATTTACTATTGGAGAGATTGGTCACTGTATATCATTGGGATTCTGTTTTCTTTTGGACCACGTATGTGAACCGATGACAATGCAAATTATGGTGTCTAAGATTGTGATCTGATGATGGAGTAGGAAGGTGGGGTTGGCATCTCCGCTATATTAAATGTAGTACCGTGTTGGGGCTCTTTAATTTAATCTTGATAAGCAGAAGCAGAAGACTTTGCAAAAAAAAAATTGTCGATTCCAAAAACTTGGCCCATGTTTTTTTTCAGCATCTTATAATTGCTGACCTCAGTGTATTTGTTTGATTCATTTCCTTGTCATTATAATCGTAGGAAGATATTTGAAAGCGTCCAAATTCGTCCATCTGTTTGGGAACTACGATGCCACGGTCACAGGGCTCGAAACCAGTTTAAAAAAGACTAGTTAGTACCGGTTTAGTTCGGTTTTGCCCCGAACTTTTTTAGGAAATGCGAACGTTTTGAGAACAAGTTATTTTTAACCTAAATTAACGGGTTTAATCCACGAGCGGTGAGTCGGAAAACTAACGCGTTGATTGCAACTTGTTTTTTTTTACTTGTGTTGTAAAGATGCGTGTGGAATGCGTCCGGATTAACCGGTTATTTTAGCTTGAAACTGGTTAATTTGAAAATAACTTTATATGAATAAAGATTTCTCCAAAAATGAAAATTTTGCCGGTATGCGACCTCTGCGCAGTCTGACACACAAACGTATAAACCCTCCCTTTTTTGTCAGGGGTTAAAAATAAACTTCGGTCTAGTGAGACCCGTCTGCCTTCGGCATCGCATTTTACACGTCCTATATTTGATAAGGTGTAAAAGTTTTACGGCCTATAAAATGCTAGCACCTTTGCGAGTCTTTGGGATCATTTTATCTGATACGTATTTGAATGACAACCATTGTAGGAATAAGTTTATCGGAAATTTCATTTTCATGACGAGACTACTATTGTCTTTTTGAAGACTGTACTATGTAAAAATGATTTCAAAGAAACTCAAATACCTATATTTTTGTCTATTTTAATAATACATAATAATTACAATTATAAATAATTTCTTCAGAATTATATTTTACAAAAGGCGAACTTATCGCCTAATGGCATTCTCTACCAGTTTATCGTTGGGAAATTTGTTGAAAGCAAAAGTTGACGAAAAGGACATGGTTAAACTAAGGTATGGGTAACAGGGTAACAGCGGTCCTGGGTTCAAATCCCGGAAAGGGCAGATATTTGTGTGATGAGCACGAATACTTTGTTTCTGAGTCATGGATGTTTACTATGTATTTAAGTAGGTATATATTTCACTACATAAGTATTTATATCGTTGTCTAGTACCCATAGCAGAAGCCTAGAGCTTAGTTTGGGACTAGGTCAATTGGTGCGATATTTTTCCTCTGATATTTATTGTTACTAGTAAATTATGTTACGTTAAAAATAAATTCAGGATCTTTTCATATCGTTCCAATCCTGAAAATAAATCCTTAAAACTCCTTCGCATACAAACTGCCACAAGGTGAAGGAAAAAGATTAGGTCAGTATTTTAGCTATCTCCTTCATGAGTAAGGAAGTGAATAATATTGCTCTGAAGAACACTGTAATCATTCAATTGTTCTTGTTTCGTTTGGTCAGATGACTGTAAAAGTAATGTCGCAGCGGCGAGTTTAAGGAGTCCCGTCAGTGCAAACAAAACAGATCCTGTAACACAGGGGTTCCTAGCACAAAACCCATTGCTTTGATTTCTCTGTACTGGAAAGCAGGGATTATAAAACCGGTTAAATTAAATACCTGTATATAAATTGTCAACGATTACCGCTAAAAAAAAATACCTATTTTCGAATTAGAGGTAATGTGACAACATTCCGCTTTTGTCTTTTTCACTATATATGCACTACTTACAGTATTCTTTACCTCTATTTAATACCGGTATTCGTTGTTCTTGATAGATAAGGTGTCAAATAAACATTATGACTGAAGCACAACAAATAGGTGTAACGTAACACAATCGCATTGTTGGCTAACACTGGTCGAAATATCTGCTAATACTGAACAAATAAATTGATTTGCGACGTATTTCCGGTGAACCGATTTAAAAGAATGGTTTATGACCCTGGGAAGGACATCGGATTGGATTTTCGCTATTTTGTTAGGAAACGGCCTGAACGAGCCTGAGCCTATAGAACTACTTCGGAAAATAAATAGTAATTTTTGTCCTATGGCCCCATTGTTCCATAGAACAAATGGGAATCACAACAAAGTCCAAAATTCGAAGTTCGTATTGTACTTACTGTTCGGCAGCTCTCAAAGATGAGTAGGTACAAGAAAACGGGAGTAGTATTCATAGTAGTAGAGTATTATACGAACTAAAACGTAAATTTCAATCAAGGGGTATTAGCAAACTCTTTTTTTAATTTTGTCCTTGAAATTGTTTTGTCTTTAAACTTTAAAGAAAAAATAAAAGCATTCCGTTTATCCACAAATTGGTAATATAATATTCACGAGAAAAACCACATGAAAATCTTATATATTATAATGTATTGTGAAGCAGAACCATAATATAATAGATGAAAGATTATGACACGTCAATGACGTCACGATCAAAATGAAAAGGACAAACCGATCATATGACAGAATGGTAATCTTTTCGGTGATATCATCATTCAAAATTAGAAATGTTTCTTGCTTGGACACTGACAGGTATTACCGGTAATGATTTTATTGGTAAAGTATCAAATAGAGGTAATGTTGTCAATTGTCAAAACCGCTATTACATTTGAATACCGGTTTTGATTATACCGCTTATTAGAGCTTTAGTGATATAAATACCAAAATGCAATTATAACCGGTTATACCTTATTTAAAACCGGTAGTAAGAATACCGGTTACGATCCCTGCTGGAAAGTAATTATGGATGATTATGCATAAACCAAGTATACATCAAGTTAAGGAGCTCTATTATGTAAGTAATATGATTATGCTTCTACACAGACAATGCAATTAGCCATTGTTAGTAATTCTGCCTACAAAGCTAGCGGTCCTGGATTCAATGCCAGGTAAAGGAGAATAATTATAAGAGCGCGGAAAGACTCGGCATCAGTTAGAGTAATTAAGTCGTACCTAAGTTAGATTTTTTTTATTCAAGTTTACAAAAAGAACGAGAACTGTCTGTAGAATGTCTCTGGTATATACAGTCGCGAGATTTAATTTGGTACCCACCTTAGGTCCAAAGCAATCTGACATTCTACAACAATAAGGATGAGTTTCCTAAAAGTTACAAATGACTTGACATCTCTAATGACATTGACGACTTCAAGCATATTTTTCTTAAAATGGGTCCCAAATTAACGCTCGTGATCGTACTTATTTTGTGTATGTAAGTATGTTCATCGTTGACTTATACCGATAGTGCTACAGTCTTGAGTTTAGTCTGGGTCATAAAATATGTGGGAATGTTCCCTAGTATTTATGTATTTAGTTAACACGTTCACTCCGCGTGCCATTTCACTGAGCACCTTGCGCTATGGCGGCCGAAATTGACGAGAACATAATTATAAGTGTGTCATCGGCATACGAGTAAGATTTTCATATTTTTATGGACACACATGTTGTGCTACCGGCATCGGAGTAATAATTTTATGATTTTTATGGACACACGTGTTAAGATTTTTATATTTTTATGGACACACATGTTGTGTCACCAGCATAGGAGTAAGTTATATATTTTTATGGACACATGTTGTGTCACCGGCATAGGAGTAAGAATTTTATATTTCTTATGGACACACATGTTGTGTCACCGGCATAGGAGTAAGAATTTTTGAATACACAACACACATGCTGTGTCACCGGCATAGGAGTAAGAATTTTTGGATACACAACACACATGCTGTGTCACCGGCATAGGACTAAGATTTTTTTGGACACACACGTTGTGTCACCGGGAGCCAACGTGTTAAAGTCGTTTTTTCAAAACATTATTAACTAAGCTATACTTATAAAACGTTACATAATACTCTTTTTACAATAAACAGTAACCTATTGTTTCACGTGTCTGACATTTTACTCACAATTCCTCGTATAAAAATGTTCCACATTTCAAAACAGTCGCTTTTAACGATTGATTTCTTTGAATAAAACAACAATCGATGTCCCAGAATATAAAACATTTCAGGGAATCGTTTTTAGTATTGTTGTAATAGACATTAATATAAATGGTTCAGAAAAATATCCCCATTTTTTACCGGAATATACGATAAATTGAACAGAGAAATCTATTACTTTAGGTCCGATTCAGAAGGAAAATAAGAAATATTTAACGTTGCCCTTTGGATTTTAATTACGGTTAATGGAAATTTGGACGAAGTTTGTTTTTTTCTTGACTCAATTTTTTTTGTAATTAATTTTTGATGTGAACGTTTTTTATATGTATTATTAATAATGGGAAATTGAAAATTACTTTAATAGACGATCGACATTTTTGGATTCATTTCTGTTATCTATTAACTCAAAATGTATGAACTTGACATAAGCGGTCCACGCGATCTGAAAACGGCTTACGTCAATTCTTGAATGTAACACCCGGATACAACCGGTTAAAATATGAATTAAGATTTGTTGAATTCCGAATTTAAATTTTTTGTATTATATTTTGTAGTGTTGGCAATAAGATTTAAGACAGAAGTTAATTAAACGAGTCGTATTTCAACAGGTGAAATAATATAAAACAGCACCCTTTCGACAAAAGAAATGAGTTAAAGGCCCCTTGTATCATAAGGGCGTTTTCACTAAAAAGTGTACTCAATTAAGGAACTTTGAGAAAATTAGAAAGAGAAAATTAGCTAAATATTGACGGCCGCATTGTATGGCTAATTTTCGTCACAAAACTGACAAAGTTAAAGTTCCTTAATTTCAGTCCTTAATTGGGTACACTTTTTAATGAAAACGCCCATAAACTAAGATAAAATATCCCCTACTGTAAGTAGAAATACGTATTTAGCGTTACGTCTAGTACTACAAAAATACTTTAAATCCAAAATTAAAAAAAATACCCTGTTGTAACCCCTTTATCACTCGTATTCACAAACGTCACTATAAGGTTTCACAGTGCTCACAAAAGCACATTTAAATCGTTTTATAAACTAAAGGTTGGTCAAAAAGGACCAATTGCAGAGCTTTATTAAGCACAGCGTGTTAACCCAGTGAATGATCCCTTTAAGTATTGTTTGTGAATACTGGTGTAAACACTGTAAACGTATGTCCTTTTGCAAACTATAGGTAAATCAGACCTGCCTTTTCCGATCACTGACTTGTGCATCTAGACAAGGACATTGACAGTGTGCAAGCGAAAGATAGCTAAGTACTCTATATACTGTGGTCTAAGTCGATATTCGAATAAATTTTCCCTGTATTATTTTTAGGAACCTGAATGTTTGCTGTAACTTACAAAAACCGAAATAGATCACCACATTAAGCTGCGCTCGGCTAAGCAAAATAAACGTAAACTCCAATATTTAGTTTAAAACGATCGAAAACTTTGCCGGGCGAATTTATCGCCGGGACGCTTAGTTATTTTTCAATTTGGGAGATCTCGGGGACGCTTTAAAAGTAGTTTAAACGACGATTACTGAAACGCGCGAAGTTTGTTATCGAGAAAAAAAGTAACAGCTATGCCTATGGTATTCTGTATCGCGAGGGCTGTGAGTTCGTTGGTGACGTCATGTCATATGATATCAAACAATAGGAACAGTTACTGCTGTAGCTGTAAAAATCAAGCGTACTGCTACTGTTACAAAAATCAACCAGCCTACTACAGTAGCAGGCTGGTTGATTTTTGACGTGTAAAAGTGCCCGTGCGGCCTATTTACTGAATAAACATCTTTAATCTTTTTTTTATGAAGATATTAAGTACATAATAAACAGGAGGTAGATAGGTTACTACCGCGACCAATATGAAGACCCAAAAAAGACCCAATTGACCACTCTCGATCTTTCTACATTTTTTGTCGGATAGTTGTTGGGTTTAAGATATGCTAAAAATATCATATTTTCAGCAGCAACTAGCGCTCGATTAAATAAAATTACAGAAAATGATACAGTCAATGAAGTGAAATTCGATAATTCAATTAATTTGGTTGCGTCTGTGTCGTTTACTCGCAATGCCGCAAAAATCTGCCGCTTTTAGGTAAATTTCTAAGTATGCCGCCACCAAAATTTGGAATAACATTCCGCCGTAAATCCGTTCATAGTTTTGAAATGAAAAATCATATATTTTCGCTTCAGGGTGGCGGCAGCCCTGCTCTATACTAAAATCTACTCTGCTAAAAACCGCCTACGTTACCTTTTGTGTATATTTCCATATCGCGTTTAACTGTATTCTGTTCTCATTACTGTATCTCGAATTGAACTTCATCGAATCATATAATTTGTATGTAAGACACGAGTAAAGTCGGTGCAGCTGAAAATCAGCGCTATGACTATGATTTACAGCATCTTCCTCAGCTGGTGGCCTTTTAAATGCTTGCATGTTATTTTTGTTTTTATGTTATCTTCAAGTAAAAGAAGTACAAGAAGAAGAAATACATTTATTCACTACACAGAAAACACACAAATAGACCAAT
Organism: Acleris laterana; assembly: GCA_963966035.1. Classification (NCBI taxonomy): domain Eukaryota; kingdom Metazoa; phylum Arthropoda; class Insecta; order Lepidoptera; family Tortricidae; genus Acleris; species Acleris laterana. The sequence continues at coordinate 3,579,101 of OZ014455.1, read as the reverse complement.
GAAAGATAACAAACAATGTGACAGAAACAGCACGGAGTGTGTGGCCACGCAGTACACTGGCTCAGCATTATGCTGAGGCTTCAGACACCTACAACAGCGCTGATTTTCAGCCAGTACCATACGAACGAAGTACGAGTATAGGTATTATAATAAGTTTTATAGCCTGGCACTAAATAAACATTTTCCTTTCTTTCTTTTTTGTTCGATACAGTGATGAGTTACCGTGGAACTGACATAAGCGATCGACGCGACTATCCGGCTTACCTCAATCCTATATATTTTCGATAAAAAATAACGTTTTCGATGCGTCTCGTCTAGCGCTGGAGCGACGTAAATTTCGTCAAGTAACACGCTGTTTTCGTTAAAGAATAACACTGCAGCAAGTTTTTATCTAAAAGCCGCTTACGTCTAACTGCTAACGTTCCTTTGGTCCTGTTTCTTTGGATGTTGGAATTAGTGAATTGCCGTTTTTGTCGTTTGTTTAGTAATTTAACTTTATTCCCGTTAAGGAAAATAGAGAAGAAAACATTGTTCATCGCCATTGTGAATTTGAGAATACATTTAAGTAAGTGGTTAATGTAGACATGTTGCATTCAATTAGAATAATCCAATGGATCCACGATGATATTTTAATGGGATAGATTAAAAAAATACATTTTAATTTAAACCAAATCTATCTGTTATAGGTACTTTTATGGGAGATTTTGTTTTCTTCTCATTTAAACTGTCTTTTGTATTTAAATTTGAGCTTCTGACACAGAAAATGGGTCACTAACAATAAGCACTTTCGACAATCGTAAATATTTCTTTTTTAAATCAGACTATCGAAGACGGGTTGCCTATCGCACTCGCAATCGACTTCAAACCAGAACAATCGATTTCAATTTGTATGCAGACAAGCCTTCGATTTTCAAAATGAAAATTATTGTGATTGCGGTTGCGTTTGGCCCCTATGGTGATATACGTTATTCAGACCTGCGTCGCTATTGTCTAACGCACTCGCAAACTCAATTGGTTTCAAAGCGGAACAATTGTTTTCATTTTGTATGCAGACAAGCCTTCGATTTTCAAAATGAAAACAATTGCGATTGCGAGTGCGTTAAGCAATAGCCCCTTTAGTGTAGTGTGTAGCTGTAGTGAATGGCCTAATTTCAATAATATGTCGTTAGATTCCTCTTACGTTGCGAGTAGGTACAATTTATTTCACAAAATTGCGGGACCATTGGAACCCTGACCTCATAGAACGGTCACAGTGACATTATAAAACAGTTTATTTGTTTCTTATGACTTGAATCATAACGTCACTGTGACAGAGCTCTATTTGTGGGTCAGTTCCAATGGGTTGATAGTACCCACTAACGTCAAAATGGAACCCTGACCGACTATAGAACTGTGTTGTGATGTTATTATATATTCCGTTAGTTACATAGACGACACTATCACACCATGCAATGATTTTAAGCGTTTGTTGAGACTTGTCATTAGTGTCCGGCGAAGGATCTCGTAGAGTATGTACGAGTTAAGATCAGAGGGGCTATTAATTGCCTAACGCACTCGCAATCGCAGTCGGCTTCAAACTGGAACAATTGTTTTCATTTTGTATGCAGACAAGTCTTTGATTTTCAAAATGAAAACGATCGTGATTTCGAGTGCGTTAGACAATAGGCCCGCAGAGTTTCTCTTAGAGTCACGTTGTTGAAGCCCAAGTCATTTGTGGTGAGAGTACCGACCAAATCTGTCAACCATTTTAAAGGAGGAATTCTGGCCGAGAGGTGTCATATTTCGGCGATTTCGTGGCCGACAAAGAAAGACATCGAGAAAGTTTATAAGTAATCGTGATAATTCTATGTTATTCAGGGTGTAATCTAAGTCGTGAAACACGTGAATCAAATGATCACTTCTGTGTTCCACCCACGAATATGAAAACCTTTCACTACGGGACCAACTCTGAATTCACGAAAAAAGAATCAGCTGTTACGTAGGAAAGTTCAATACGTACTCGACCAAAATGTATGAAGCAGCAGATTTTTTTGTCGTGATTTCTGAGTTGGTCCCATAAAGAAAGTTGTTCATATTCGTGGGTAGAACACAGAGGTGATCAATTGATTCACGACGTATGCTAGTCTGTAAGGTATTTGTAAATATGGGATTTGTAGCCTTAAAAAAAGTTTATTCTATTCTATTCTAGCTTCGCACTTATAATAACCAACGTTACTAAAAATGATATTCATTTCCACGAAAGCAAACCTATTTGTCGCAACCTTCAACAAAACATGGGAACTTTAAACATCATATTTATCAAGCATTACGACACGGACGTGCGACAAGCAACAACAATATATCACCGCGACGTACGTTCACGACAAAATCTAACTACAATACGTCTGCACGTCTTCTCCGCCATTTATCCAAGTTTTATTTTCGCAAGGATTTCGGTATAATATTTCACGACCCTCCAGGTGGGCTCGGACCTGGATTGTTGGATTCGAATGTACAGAGTTTTGTTACAAATCACGTAGAATTTTAGAAATGTTGTTTTTGCGTTTCTATTAACGTTTACGTTAAACGCTATGAATAGAAAATAGAAAAGGGTAGACTATGCACTAAAAAATAACCAGTTTGTATCTTTACCACCATCTCATTATTTTACCTACCGTCAAGCAGCAGTAGTCGCATCGTTGTGTACCGGTGTATTGATAAGACAACTCGGTGAAAGTAGAAGCATTCCATCTTGTTCCTCATCCATTCATTCAATTCATCTTGAAGTATATGGGTCTAACGCCCGTATTTATAGTCAAGAAAAGTAATTACTTGAGTAAAAGTAATGACTTAAGCAACGATTTTTATATGACTTTTGACACTACTAATACTCAAGTAATTACTTTTCTTCACTATAAATACGGGTGTTAGATTCCACATACCATCAGGTTCCTGACTACGGTACTCTTTTGCCGTAATTTAGTGTATGTGTCAATAGTTCTAGAAGTGAACGCACCACTCTAGCAAAGAACAACAATAATATACATACATACACATACATACATACATAAACTCACGCCTTTATTCCCAGAGTGGGGTAGACAGAGCTACAGAATTACCAACAACTCTAAAAACTTTTTGATAATTTTATTCTGTAACCACATTTTTCACACTTAGGCTAAGATGTTTACCAGTGTATTAGTGACAGGTTGCAAGTAGTGATGGGCAGCTTGTAAGTTTCAAAAGTGAAACTTTCATTTAAATTTCTGAAATATTCTATTAGTTTCAAAAGTGAAACTTTCACCTAGAATTTCAAGCAATATACTGAAAATTACCACAGTGAAATCGTTTTATTTCTGAAAATTACTATAGTTTCGACATGTTACCCAACTTTTCATGAAATTTAAACGAAATTTACTTGTGTTAGAATAATTTTCATCTAATTATGTAACTTTCAGAATCTGTAATTTTCACAGTTAAGAAAAGTTGTGCAATGTTTCAGAAATCGCCCATCACTAGTTGCAAGCCAACAATAATATATCTTAGAAATCTTAGCGAAAATAAATGCTGGAATGTGAACTATGAAACACTATTAAAGTACATATGTAGAGAATAATCCTTAAGGAAAAGGATTATTTACTACATCTGTAGGTACCTACTAAATATTTCATTATAATTCTTATTTGAATAGAACAGAAAAACATTTAAAAAAAAAAACATATTTTTAAGAGAATAAAAAGGTTCCTTTAGAAATATACAAATAGGTAGGTACTAAGTAAATCAATAATTATTAAGGTTTTTACCAAAATATCATGGAAAAAAACACTTGCCAAAGATTATAACGTAATAACACACTTTTCGACATTCAATATTACAAACTTGTCGAAAACTTTTGCGCGTAATTACAAAACCTTCCGGGACCAAAACTCAGGTTTGATTTGCAAGCTAATAATGTTCAGTTATTTACGGCCCGGGTGGCAATAAGTTCTTGTTTTCGATGAAATGTTGCTTGAAGTCCGACTTAGGGCGGGCGGGAGGAAAGAGCGATCAGCGGGTACCCGTAGATGTTCATTATATAATGAAAAATATCACAAAGCTAAATTTTGACTATATTAAAATATAAATATAATATATAAATATCATTGGACAATCATCATTTTCATCATACACAACCATTACCGATTCGCAAAATGACCACTTCGCTTGATGTAGCCCACAACTCAAAATGTCCGAGTCGCAAAGTCTACTTTCTTTGCGTTACTAGGTACATTAAGTTCGTTAGGTTACTTCAAATGCCCGAAGGGCAAATTACCTAGAAATCAGAGCCCCGCCGTTCGGGGCTCCGTCGACTGTATTTAGACAATGATAAAATGAAAAAAAAACATGAATATAGGCTACAAGCGATGTGGTCATTATACGATTTGGTCATTTTACGATCCTGTCATTCTACTAGTGACCTACAAATTTGACCTAGTCCCAAACTAAGCTCTAGGCTATCGGTACCTACTATAGGCAACAAGAAATATTTGTGCTTACGAGTAATCCTACTAATATTATAAATGCGAAAGATTGTTCGTGTGTTAGTTTGTTTCTCCTTCACGCTGGAACGCTCTTTTTTTTAATAGGTAGGGTATTTTTTATATTTGGCCATGATCTGTTTACGACGATGCTATTTATTAATTCTTCGTAGATTTCAAAAGAAAGGCACTTAATCATACTTAAAAGCAAAGTCTTCGAAAAACTAATAACTAAACAAAAACATAAATAAATAACTAGGAGACAATGTCAGAGAAATTGACTTAGTCTCAAACTATGCTCAGGGCTCAAACTGTCCCATAATATTTCACAGTAGCATGAGAAAAAGGTCAAAAATTTACAAAAAAGACACACCGAGCGCAAAATCTCGCTATCTCCCGTCCTTTGACACAAAAATGTTGTGCGGGGAAATTTATTCATAGAATTCAATTTACTCCAGGTGTGCCTTGACCCTTAACTGTGAATAAGCGGCCTTTATTACGGCTTTCTTTTGCTTCTTATTTTATTTAAAGTTACGTGTTAAGAACAGTTTTCAATACTATAAATTATTTGTTTTTGTTCTGGCGTAGAAAAGGCAAAGATCACGCAAATCTTTTAGACTTTTGTATTTATAAGATTACAATCTTAAGACTGCAAATTTGTTTGCTACCAACCCTCAAGCGAGGTTTAGTGGCAATAAAAATTGCAGCAGTTATCTGGTGTCTCTCAACTTTTGAGGTAGAAAAAGTCAGCAAAATTGTGCTTCTTGCTCAAAAACTGAAGTTAAAGTAAGCCAGCAATCAACTTCTTAACTTTTTATTCGTCTTTTTAACATGTCACTAAACAAGCATTAAATTTAATTGACGTCTCTGATATCTATTAATAATATATCTATTTTATATGACTTAATGACCTTACCACACTGACTAAGGTCACGGGAAGGTAAGTACTGTAAATATTGAATACAGTTTTTGTTTCCACTTTCTAGTATTTCAACCTCTTTGCTTTTAAACAGTTGGTTTACAATTAAAAAAAAACTCTGAAAAGCTTTGGTTATTTAATTTAAAATAGATTTGTCTGCCATTCTGGTGTAAAAACAACATAGAAAATAATCGTTATTATTCATTAAAAATTTAAAGTTTAAGCTGATCTTGCCTGAGATATCCGTCTCAAGATAATCACAAACTTTTATGGCATAGAGCTTACGAGCACACCAGGCCACCTGATGGTAAGTGGAATCTGTGACCCTATGACATTTGCATTCTTAAGACTACTTACGACTGCAAATGCGTTGCCAACCCTGACAGCTAAGATGGAATACCTCTATGCTAGTTTTTTCACTAGGTGTCTTATCCCAACACCGGAACATAACAACGCGAATACTGCTTAGCGGTAGCTTAAGCATAACTTGTATAGTTTAAACTTATTGAACTGAGCTTCCACTTACCTGTAAGCACAATGGTCATTTGTATCTATACAATCGTAGTCGGGCGGTTGAAAAATGCAAAAAAAAATCTTTGCTATTTATCTATTAATGTATTATGTAGTCTATTTATCTAAAAAAAAAGAGTCGATAATCTATGTTAACCTGCGAAGGCGGTTATTATCTGCTTTAACTGTTAGCTCGTTGTCCTAATTTGTGGTTGGCAACAAAATGGCTTTGTATTCTTAAGTGGATAAGCTCAGTTGAAAAAGTTCAAACTATACAAAATTCTAGCATCAATAAAGTACAATATGTTTGACTGTGATCCCTGAATTTGATTTGGACATTACTCTCACATTTTATTTAGCAGAGCTAGAATAATTATTTACCCTACACGTAATTACAAACGTGTACCAATATAGGTTATTCGATAACTAAATAAATATTGCGTGAGTAAACATTATGATGTACCATTTACTAATATTTAGTTACAAAAGTCTACTCAATGTTTTATTTATTGGAATCCTGATATTGATATTTTAATAACCTAAAAACAATGTTGATTCCAAATTCAAATTAAAATAAATACGCCTAATAATGATCGTTGAATGGATAATTAGGAATTAAAAAAGATTTGAGAGGTATTAGCGGGCTTTGGTGAAAAAACAAAAGAAACCTCTCTTTAGAAATAAAACCCAATAGTTTGTACGCCTTCCTTTCGTGCTTCCTTCTGTCTACCTGTCAGTTTGTCACAGCAGCACTTTTCTGCAATTAGTAATACTATTTACTTTAAAGGACCCTGGGTAAGTTGGTAAGAATATAATTGTAATTTTTTTCAGCGGCTTCGATAATTTTCTTAAAGTAATTTGGACGATCTGATTTGACCATGTTTATTTTTGAATAGATCAAACCCTACTTCGAATAGTTTTCAATATTGGCAACTTAACTTGGCAATTAGCTTGTTTAAGTGCCAAACTTCTTTCCGCTATTCGCCTCTATTAAAGTGACCGAAGATAAAGATAAAAAAGATAGAATATGTTTATTCAGTAAGTAGGCCGCACGGGCACTTTTACACGTCAAAAATCTACCAGCGCTTCACAAGAGACCACTGCTAACAAGAAACGCCGCAAGGAAATCAACAGTCAGTCGTTTTTTAAATATACAATTATAAAACTTAACCTAGCATTATATAAAACAACGAATCTAACATAAAATAAGAATTAAATATAATATAGCGTGAATAACGCGTAAATGAGCAGAAAAATGTGTCAATACTCTAAATTTTCACCAGAACTAATTAGTAGTAGTAGAAAAATAAAAATTATAAATATTAAACTTAACCTATGATGGTGCAAGTCAAGTACATAAAAAGTTTCGATACATTCTTCTACTCTATAACATCATCATCTTTTAGGTTAGTTTTATTTCATATTCCTAATGCTCTTTTGTTTGATCAACGACAGTGTACAATCAGAGTATGCATAATATTTAGATGTAGTTTCTAAACTTTGTACAGATGTAGTGAATAATCCTTTCCCATCGTTTTTTGTCGGATATGTTCGTATTTATCTATCTTTCTTAATTAGCTTCAGTACCCATCAATAGATGAATCAATTAATCAATGAATCAATAAATTTCAATGCCAACTGAAAAAGCAAGATAAATACGAAGTTATCCGACCAAAAACGATGGGAAAGGATTATTCACTGCATCTGTAGAGTTGCGTACAAAATATTTTTTAACGTACGAAACAATACCTGTGCAGTTGACGTATTGAGTTGAAATTCAGTAACTGTAGCTCAAAATAACCTGCAGACGTTTCGCGCGGCAGACTCAATCCACTTAATACCGATGGCCGAATCGTGTTGTCTATAAATAAAATATGAGTAATGTTGACTTGCGATTCTACTGAAATTATTTGAACAGACAGCCTGAGAGAGTATTTTTGTCAAAAATGTCTGGAAAAAATTACATTACTATGTACATTATTTAGACGCGAAGTACTTAGTTTACTGACTGATCTCAATTTAAAAAATATGTCGTGCTTGCTACACCAGCCCGCAAGTTACATACTTTTTTTTTAAGTGAACATACAACTAAATATTCTGTAAAAAAATAAGCATCTGTGTCAGCATAAAGGGGCAAAAATACACGTTTATTATATGGGAGGCTCTCATAAATATTTATTTAATCTATTTTGGCATATGTTGTTACAGAACCAATACAAATACATGATCTGTGAAAATTTCAACTGTCTGTCCATCACGGTTCATGAGGTACTCGTATAACCTGCGGGCCTAATATGGCTGCGTCTATATCGCGTGTCCAATGTGGATAAAGCATCCGTCACTCTCGCATTTCGTACTTATTTACGTGTCAGAAGGTGACGGATGCCTTATCTAAACTTTGTCACGCAATAAACGCAGTGACAGACGGATGGACGGACAGTAGAGTCTTATACCCTTTGGGTATGGAACCCCTAAAAAATAATAAAATAAAACTATCAATTTGTTTGCAACATCCAAACTGGAAATTAGTTTAGCTTTGAATACGATTGCACGTTGTTGAATAAAAACAATTATTGAATATGATTTGAGTTATTCTATTTCAAGTTCTTGATTGGCGGAAAAACTAGAAACTGCAAGTCTACCTCATTTATTGAATTTCCGGTGCCGCCTGTGGGTATTGCAGAAAAATATACTGCGGCTTAAAAATAGCAGTTCCGTAGCATCTTTCAATGTTTATTCTACAAATTGTATGAGCTTCTGTAAATCAGTTTTTAGGGCGGATTTTATTTTATTTTTCACACATTAATTTGTAAGTGTGTGAGTGTGTCTGTTTGTTACTCCTTCATGCGGCAACGGCTGGACGGATTTGGATGAAATTTGAATGGAAATAGCTTATACACTTAATTAACAGAAAGGCTACTTTTTAACCCGGAAAAATTTAAAGTTTCCGAGGTTAGTACAATAATCGAAATCTACGAGGACGAAGTCGCGGGCAGAAGCTAGTTTTTAATAAAAACACGCTTAGTGAACATTTGAGGTTATGTGTCAAATAGTACTAATTTGTTTACATCGTTCACAATTTTCTGTTGACGGTGACTTTAACAGTTTTTGAGCGGGAAAACCTTACATGCAATTGTTGCATAACATAAGACCGATGACAAAAACATGAATTATTCCAGGAAACCCAAACTTGGTGTTAATTCCTCCGGTTTACTGCCAAAGTTACGGCTAATGAAAGTAAAAACTGAACTGAACTAACGGAGCCAATTTGAATGAGACCATCTGGCTACATTTAAATGTGAACATTAACATGGTAATTGGTGTTTTACGGCGCCATTTATCACGAAGATACGCTGACGAAGATAGTTAAGAATGTTAGTCGATTATGGTAGCTTTTCTATCGATTACAGTTTGTATTATCACTAGAGTTAAGTTTTTTGGTGGCAAATCGTAGTTTTAGTCCCATGGAATCGCTCCTATTTTTTATTTTTTATTATAGTACATACCACTTGGCCATGGCCTTAAATGCATTGTAAAAACATTATCGTTATCGAAAATGTATAGGGTTAAAGTAAGATGCCGGAGGTTCGCGTCGAACGCTTTTGTCAATTCCATTATTGTCACATTTCGAAAATCGTTTACGTTAGCGTTAGGTATCTCGTCTCGTCTTCGAAACAAAAATCTTGATGGTTTTATTTTTCAAACATAACTCTTTTTAAGAGTTTGGTTGAATCATTGATTATTATTATTTTATTTGAAAAAGAGGGTAGACAAACAAGACAAACAGTCCACCCTAGGGAAGAAAAGTAGTTGTACATACACATACATAAACTCACGCCTTTATTCCCAGAGTGGGGTAGGCTGAGCTACAGAATTACCAATAACTCTAAAAACTTTTTGATAATTCTGTAACCACATTTTGCACACTTAGGCTAAGATGTTTACCAGTGTATTAGTGACAGGTTGCAAGCCCATCGCCTAACAATACTATACGCCTTTATTCCCTTAGCCGTCTCTTACGACATCCACGTGAAGATATGGAGTGGCACTATTCTAACCCAGCAACCACACGGGGAAAAGTAGTTGTTTAATGTTTAAATAAAGTACCAGGAGCGCATCGGTAATCAAGAAGTTTAGCTCACACGATACAGCGCGGTTGTCTCCCACGCGTCACAGCAATGCACAGGCTGTAGGCTACTTTTAATGTTTATGCACTCCTAGTATTTCACATTAAAAAATAATCTCAAAAATGTTATACAAATCTTTTTTTTACTTTTCGCATAATCGAAATGAAAAGTAGAGTCTTTACTTAACTCGGGCGTACCTATGTATCAATTGCATCCTCGAAATATAGGCGCACTCACTATGCAATTGATTACTTTCATCGCTTGATTAACACTCTCTACTTTTATACTTCTAGATTTACTAGAACTACTTCTAGAACAGCGTTTACACAAAGGTAATAATTACGAATATCTAATAATAAATACAGCTAAAGCAACTCTCAATTAGCGAGGAATATTAATGGCCAGTTACCAAAACAAAGAGAATATCGAGTAATAATCGGAATAATGCAGCGCATCCTCGCATAAACCGATGGCCGAATTATACGAGCTTGAGGCAGTTCCGTGCAGAGCTGCAGCCCTCTTGTTTTTGTATAACTGACAAAAATATGGGGTAGAAGTTTAAGTGAGAAGCCACTGCGGTTTTTTTAAAGGGGTTTGGGTAAAAGTGTCATTTGTAAAAGTCATCATTTTCAAGGTGAGCGGGCATTAGTAAAAGTGGTAAATTATGATGGAATAATTCAAAATAAACATGTTTTATTATGTGTAAGATATTTAATATTCTTATCTATTATCATCTGTGGCCACTGAAAAAAAAATATGTCAACATTCTTCAAACAAATTTACCCAATACTCTTTGGTTTATATTTGGTAATTGATTTTCTGTAGTACTAACGTAAGTTATATAATAACCATAACGATATTTATAAACAAAAACTTACTGTTAAGTTGCGGTTCTTTGGCTTTACACATTAGCTTATTTGCCTTCTTCGTGATATAAAGAAAATAAATAAATAATAAATATCAGGGGACTATGTCACACCAATTGACCTACTCCCAAACTAAGCTCTAGGCTTGTATTAAGAGTACTAGACAACGATATAAATACTTATGTAGAGAAATATATACTTAAATACATAGAAAACATCCATGACTCAGGAACAAATATTTGCGCTCATTACACAAATATATGCCCTAACCGGGATTTGAACCCAGGACCTCTAGCTTCGAAGGCAGGGTCACTACCAACTAGGCTATCGCGTCGTCAAAAGGTACCCATGTTAATAAACGCAAGTCAAATAAATATGTAGAATGGCGTCACTGACACGTGTAATTTATTTCAAAGTATCCTCTCAAACGCCAGTTAACAAGACCATGTTAAATCCGTTGCAGTATTCGGACTGGCTACGAAGACATTTATTAGGGCACTCGGAACACTTATGTGGTGTGAATCTTTAAGTGACGCCATCTACTCATACGTTGCATGTACGTCTTGTTACTTGGTCATATCTATTGCTGAGGCTCTATTGTGCTAGTAAAATCATATTGCTTTTGAGATGTTATCGTATTGTATTTATTCCGTCTGTCATTACTGTGAAGAGCTATCTTAACTTTGACAATACGATAACATGTCAAAAACAATATGGTTTTACCTGGAAGAATACAGGCACTGGGACCGACAATTTCGTTACCTTATCACATGTGCAACTATAACGATTTGCGCAGCTAGGGTGCACTGTAAATTAAAAATTAAAAAAGAAAACTATTACTTCAGCCAACTATGATCCACACAAATTAAAAAAATATAAATACAAATACAAATTAATTCAAAAATCACCGCCCCACATTTTTGCGACTGCTACTTTCCAACCAATTCAGTACAGTACTCTCAATTCAACACACATTCAACTGATAGTATAATATATATGTCACTCTTTAAAAAAACGAACATGAACGATCACAAAAAATCTGGAAGTTCTTTACATGGTCATAGACACTTAATCCTCATGCTATACTAGCGCCAGCAAAGTTCAAGTAAGCCTAGCCAGTAAAATATCCTCGGAAGTGGAATCGATACATTATGTCGTCAAAGTTGGAACACAACGTGCGCCTGAGCTGTTTTTGCTAGCAATAATCAGCTCATTCAGCTTCGCCTGCAGACTACGACGCCATCTGCATAATACCAAGTTGGTAATTAGTTGGGAATCTGAAATGTAGGCGGATCACGCGGTAGGACCTTGTGCAGGGTCCGTCCGGATCGCTACCACCATCTTATCCATTAACCTACCGCCAAATAGCAGTGTTCGCATTGTTGTGTTCCGGTTTGGGGATAAGACAGCCGGTGAAATGACTAGCATAGAGGCATTCCATCTTAGTCCTCAGGGTTGGCAACGCATTTGCAGTCTCAGGATTGTATTGTAGTCTTGTGAATGCGAATGTCTATGGGTCACAGAGTCCACTTACCATCAGGTGGCCTGTGTGCTCGTTTGTCTTCCCTATGCCATAAAAAAAAAAGTTTGTCATTACATTTACCTGGTCCAAAAAGAAGTGGTTTGAAAGAAAATAGGGTTAAATAGGGGGAAATAGGTGAAAGACAAAAGGACGTATTAAAAAGGATAATTCAAAATTCAAATTATTTATTTAGTAAATAGGTCACATGAAGGTTTTTTTACACGTCGGTAATGTGAATCTACCAGCGCTTCGGACAAGACCATCATTGCGGAGAAGAAGCGCCGCAAGAAATACTTAAAAGTAAGTTGTATTAAGTAATAATAAGGAAAAAAAATAAATTCTTAAAACTATCAAGAGTAAAATTATTACAAATGTAATGTCAATAAACCTTAAACTAAAAATAATGAATATGAGAACAACAAGACGAGTTTACATACAACCATACCGTCACGCCTTCATCTCAGAGTGGGGTAGGCAGAGCTACAGAATTACCCACAACTCTAACAACTAGTTGTTAATCCTATAACCACATTTTGCACAACAGGCTAAGGTGTTTACCATGTGTATATTAGTGACAGGTTGCAAGCCCATCGCCTAATAATACTACACACATTTCATCCCTTAGTCGTCTCTTACGAGTTTTCAACGTCAAAGGTCATAAGTAGAATAATAAATAATATATTATAATTAAAAGTTAATATAATGCACAAGTACAAGGAAAGGTACCCAACTGCCGGCTCCGATTTGTTTTTTAAATATAACAATGAGAGAATTATTGTAACCCATTTCTCAACCTATTCGGAGAAATTGTCCTCTAAAGTGCGTACTGAAAAGTGACTAAACCTTACTTTTGCACGGAGTTGTCTGTTTTGCCAAATGTAACTTGTTATTTTTTAGGAAAAGAGTGGTCCTAGTTGTTAGTGCCTGCCTGACTACGCTGCCCACAAAGAGCTCCTGACTTCGATTCCCGATAGTAACGCATGTTTGTGTGATAAGCGCGATTAATTGTTGGGCCATTCTACTTTTCAGTGTACATTTTTGCTATCGTCCGATAAAAAGTATACCAAATTATGAATCCGCGAATAAATAAATAACATGAACTTAGAATATTTAAGCTTAACGGTTTTCAAAAAAAAAAACTCTTAAGTTACTCAATCATCGCTGAAGAATCTTGGTAACTCAGTGGTAAATTGCACTTTTTCCATAGAAAAGGCGGAGACATCAACGTCCACTGCGTTACTAACTTTATAGTTATTACAAATAACTTTTTATGAATTAGATTCATTCTAAATATAAGCTTATTTACGTCCCTTTTCGAATTTCAAATTAAAAAACGCTCCACTTCACCGTTTTTTTTAAATACAAATCGTTTAGTGAGAACGTGGCTAAAAGTTATGTACAACGAAAAGTAGAATGGCCCTGTTACTAACAGATTATCTCTATGTACGAGTACTATCAGCCCAATGGAACCCTGACCCACCATAGAACGGTGTCACAGTGACATTATAAAACAATTTGTTTGACACATCTTATGACTTGAATCATAACGTCTCTGTGACACAGTTCTATGGTGGGTCAAGGTTCCAATGGTCTGATAGTATTTAAGTACGTTTAACAAGGCTAGAACTTTGTTTGATCTGGGTTTATTTTTAAGGTGTCCGTCTGTCATGACTCTTTTTCTCAGGAACGCGTGGAGGTATCAAACTGAAATTTATATTAAATACTCAAGTCTACTCTCCCTTAGAGCTGTGAAAAAAACAATTTTCTAAGCTAACGCAATCAAAAGATACAGCCGTTTATGCAGCAAATTTCCGTAAATTTTTGAAACACGCAAGGGAATCAAAACCTGCAGAGTACTTCCCTTGAGCTCAGAATCTTGAAAGGTACGGCAACGTCTCATAGCACAGATAAAGGAAAAATTGCGAAAACCGTAAATTTTAGTCAAATCATAATTATAATAAAAATAATTTTAATTATTTTAAAGTTACTACCCCTTTCCTCATGAACGCGTAGAGGTATTAAATTGAAATTCATTATCAAGGTTTATACAGAAGCCTCGGTGCACGAGTCCGACTGGCAATTGGCCGGTTTTTATTTTAATTAAAATGATGTTTTTTTTTATGTTTCAATTCCAATGAAAAAACATTTCCTGTTATATAACCTCTACGTTTAAATGTAAACATACCTTCTATTTGTCTATTACTAAATTAAATTGTATTTTATTAATACTAATACCGACATCGGAAGCAAGCTATAACTAAGTTTAATTAACTAAGACGTAATTAACCGCAACTTGCAGCGCTCCAGCGGTAATTAACAAAAACACAATATCTCCCGATTGCATCTACAATATTATACTAACGTGCTTGATTTCCAATTTCGTTAATATAACTATTGGAACTGGAACTACTATTTCAAAATTACTGTAAAAGTGTGAAAAATTTCGATGCCAAACGAAATGAAACTTTGGGGCTATTGTTGCATTTGCGTGACAAAATGTGGATAAAGCATCCGTCACTCTCGTAAGTATTTATATACGTGTCAAAAGTGACACATGTTTTATCCACATTTTGTCACACGATAAACGCAGCCATATTAGGCCTCCTGGTGTCTGTCCGTCTGTCTGTCTGTCACCGGGCTGTATCTCATGAACCAATAGATAGTTAAATTTTGTACAGAGTGCGTAGATTTATTGCCGCAGTAAAAAAATATGTAAAGGCTTAAATGGTCTTTCACCTCAATTCATCTCATTTTTTTCACAAATAAAGCTTTTTAAAAGGAATTATATTTTATACTTGATACGAAAACTAACACCAGGTAATATTAAAAAAATAATGCTTTAAAACTACTAATTCAATGCCCCTATACTATACTATTATATACATTTCACAACATTGCTCAGATACCTACATATTTTAAGCTTGTCTACGTAAAGCTCGTCGACAAACTCACGGCATCTGCATTTCAGAATAACATAGATGGATTATTAGGTACTTACTCTAAAATGTTAAATCTTCGTCATATGCCTGTCCTTCTCCCTATCAAGCTGTAACAGAATCATCAAAAAAGGACAGTGCTAACGCAACTGCAAATTTTGATAGTAACGTCACCATCTCTGCACCAAAGTGCGCGAAATCTGCTTACATTTGAATAATACGCCTGAAACTTGGACTTATTTATGAAAATTATCAAGCGATTTCCATAACGGGCAAGTTTGAAGAAATTGTGTGAAACTCTGTTATGCTAATGCTTTGCACTATCTTCATTGTGACACTGAAGAAAAACGAGAACATACATACAGGGTGCTCGCGAACCCGCATAAAGGTCATTGGGTAAAGTTTGAAGAATATTGTTGTTTTCTTTTTCAGCGGCCACGTATGATTTTTACACTGTTATTTAGAGGACCTCAAAATACACATAGATTTAATATATTTTATGGCGTTAAATAATATCGGAGCCGAGATATTTAAGATTTAAGTGTTCAGTTTTTGGTACTAAAAGTACGCCTAGGTAAGAATATTAAATATCTCGGCACCGATGCACTTAAGAGTATTTATTACATTACATAACAAAGCATGTTTATTTTGAATTATTCTATCATAATCTACCTTTTTTACTAATGGCTGCTCACCTTCAAAATGAATGACTTTTACAAATGACAACACTTTTACCCAAACCCCTTTACCAGCATATAGCTGAGGTCGTAATGATTAAATAATGTTGTATATAACATGTAGTTCAATAACGCATAATTTTCGAGATTTTCATTATTTAAAAAACAATTCCGTAGTTAATTTAATTTGAACTCTGTCACCTTAACCTAAAGCATTTTTTACTAAGAAATTGATTAATTTAATTTGTGTTGTACGTTGATGATATTGCTACTTACAACATGAATCTTTCTTAGCATAGTCATCTTACTCAGTCAATTAAAAGTTCAACTTTAGTACTAATGAAGATTAAATAAACAATAATAGTTTTTGAGCAAAACTTACATTTTAAGAGATTAGTTTTTCTTTATGTTGACCTAGAATTTTAAAAAGTAAAATTGTGTGAGTATGTATTTTTGTTACTCACACGCTAACACTTCCCTTTTACCACAAATACAAGTTCAAATTATTATAAAAACACATCGTTAAAACATGGTCGTACGTAGACCAGAAAAATTACGGGCCTGTTTTTTCTTTATTCAGCTTAAATGCTTCTAAAAAGGTTATTTTCCAGTGCTGAGTAGAATTAGCTCCCGACGTAGAAAATGATGATGGAGCACTCGAAAAAAAATGCTTCAGGGCATACATTTCGTCACTTTACTTCCCAAACCTTGTATCTGATCGAATAGTGCGATAGCAAAGTAGCCTTTATTCTTTAGGGAACATGAGTGCTTTTCCTATCTTACTCTTCGATCAAATACGAGGTTAAGAAAGTAAAGGGACGATTTGTCACCTTCTCGCATTACACACATACTTGGGAGTTTTTTTACTTAAAAAAAGCATCCATTTTCCAACCGCAGAGCGAAGAACGAGAGTATATTTTGAAGCATAGAAATGTTTAATAAACCGGTGAAGTGCGGGTCGGACTTGCGCACGGAGGGTTCCGTAAGTATTATAATCACGGTTTGAATTAAATTTCGAATAGATTCAGCGCGAGTTCAATAAAATTCACAATTGACCATTTTTATTTGTTGTTTATAAAGAGACATTTATTCGCAACAATACAAAACCACATTAGGTACATAGATACAAAAAATAAGACACAGAGAAACAGTTGCGAAACGGTCCGTTCAGCATTCGCTATCGCCGTATAGCCAGCACTGGTCTTCCGTGGGAACCGTTTGGTGAAGAGACGGAAAGTTACACACTTAGCACAAACTATCATAAAATGAAATAAAACAAGGATCAAAATTGCAATCATTTGTTCGAGATTATCTCGAACGACCATAACAATTACACCCTATTAAGGTTGGCAACACTATGGAAACAGAAAACAAAAGACTTGCTAAACTTTTTACTATATCAAAAATGTAGGCACAGGCCACAGACGTTTATACTCAAGACTACAATATTAAGGGCCGTATTAATAAACTAATCTCAACTTTTATTGCTCGTCTCGAGACGGTCAAAAATGACAGCTTTCTATCGCTTGACGTTTACTTTGACATATCTTGTGACGTGCGTCTCAGCCAAGATGAGTTTATTAATACGGGCCTAAGACTGCAATCCTAATACCGCAAAATTAACAATTATTACGATTTATCGGGTTTGACCACGCAACCCTCAAAATGCATTTCCAATCCTTACAATTAAGAAAAGTGACACATCTTTGCTAGTATAAATTTGTATATTCCGGTCGTCGTATCACCGCAAAGGAACACAACAATGAGAACACTGCTGCTTGGTGGTCGGTTACATTATAAGTAATGATCAGCGACCGGTAGCAATTTTTGGACGAAAGTATAGCACGGATATGATTATATTTAAATATCATGCATAATGTATATATTAAAAATGTACCTACGCGGTTTTATTGTAGAGGTTTTAACATGTTTTAAACAAAGAAATATTAAGTTTTATAAGATGAAGGACCTACTTCTTACCTATAAACTCCTACCTTTTGAATTCTAGGTTTAAACGCAAACTAATATTATGCGACCATTTCCCCCTTATTATTGTTGATGAAAGGCAAGATCCCCCTCTACAACCCACCAATCAATCAAAACCTGCACTGAAGTGCGTTGAATCCCTTATACATTTCAATATATTAATAATAAGGCATCCCGAAGTCAACCCCATGTTTTTGTGGGAAAGGGGAGGTTTGTTTTGGGAAGCAAAGTGATTTCTCTTGTTTGTGAGGCATTTGCACTTCTCACTAGCCCTATTGTAGACTTAATGGGTAGTGAGGAATGAATATTGCTTAATGGTCCTTGTGACACGACAATGTCAAAGTGACACTGTAAAAATCATAAGGAGTCTTTTACATGGGTGAGGATCAAAAAGTTGGACCACAGTTAAGCGCAGTTAACCATACAAAAGACGATGACGAAAAAAGTTCCGTTGTGCGACGAAAAGTATCTCTATTTGTGTGGCTAATTTTCGTGTCACAACAGAAAAGTTTCATAGAAAATTTAATTGATTCAGTTAGTATGGTCAACTTTTTGGTCCTTACCCGCATTTTGATTGATTAATGCCCGGTTCCTATATTCAAGAAACGAATCGTTTTCCTTACGTCTCGTTAAAATTTGAGATTTGCTACGTACAAAATGTGTCAAACATTAACGAGACGTAAGGAAAATGATTCGTTTCTTGAATATAGGAACCAGGCATTTATTAGTCACTATAACATAGACCAAAATGATCTAGGAATCAATTTCCTTTACTGTACATTACTACCTAACTTCTTCCCGCGACTTTGTCACCGTAGAATTGACCACCCTATGTTGCGGGAAATTTCAATCATCGTTATGAGTATTCCCATTGGAACTTTTTTCGGGATGAAAAGATTCTATTTGTTAATCTAATTCAAATCCGTTCAGCTGTTGCAGCGTGAAACACAAACATACGCATTATAGGATAGCAGAATAGTAGATTACATACATACATACATTAAATCACGCCTGTTTCCCAGAGGGGTAGGCAGAGACCACTTCTTTCCACTTGCTACGATCTTGACAAATTTCTTTCGCTTCTTCCACATTCATACATCGAGTCATGCACGCACGTCGGTTTCGGGTACTTAAGATTCGGCCCTTTTCCAGTATTTCACCGATTTGACTCGAAAAAGTACGCCTAAGCTAAGTACTAAGCTAAGCAGTAAGCTAAGTAGTAGGCTAAGTACGTCTAGGGATAGTAGAATATTTATCTATATTTTATTAATTTATCTACCATTTATTGTAGGTAAACATACGGTCTCTTGCTAGAATGTAACATCCGAAATAGGAAGTCTAAGATACGAGTACACATATGATAAATTACAAGGACAGACGTTCCAATCTCCTAGTTAGATGGTTGTAGTCCAGCCAAATATCCTAGACTGCCGTCTCGCCAGCCAAACGCCGTTCAGAATAAATTGCAACATGTTGCAACTTATTGGTCAGGAGGGTGGCTAGCAGAACTTGCCTGCGATTTGTTTGTTGCCCGGTTATCCCTCTTTTCTTGGTATTAAACGATAGAGAATGCGTGGATTAAAAAGCGAGGCAAGTCAAGCTTTATAGGGTGGTCATAAGTTAGATACTCTTAATCAAAGTATATTGGTTTTCTTTATAAAATAAAGTGTATTTACTCCTTTTTGATAATTGATTCCCGTGTTTTTTTCCAGATGTGGAAAAATATTTGTATGATGAGCATGAGTAAGACTACCACCAACGGTGGATCGTGGCGGACGCCAACGATTCTGTACCCAACAGAAAAGTGAGTGGTGGTCGGACCAGGTCAGACCACCACTCACTTTAACTACGCTTTAACTACATACATACATACATAAACTCACGCCTTTATTCCCAGAGTGGGGTAGGCAGAGCTACAGAAATACCAACAACTCTAAAAACTTGTTGATAATTCTGTAACCACATTTTGCACACTCAGGCTAAGATGTTTACCAGTGTATTAGTAACAGGTTGCAAGCCTAACAGTACTATACGCCTTTATTTCCTTAACCGCCTCTTACGACATCCACGGGAAGATATGGAGTGGCACTATTCTAACCCGGCAACCACACACACACGCTTTAACTATTTGTTATTATTATAAAATACACAATATTTCCGATCCATCCTCTAACTCTGTCGCACCCCTCTACCTCTTTTTCCGTAATCATACAGTCCATTTTTTTCGTTTATCGCACAATTAGGTAGCTCTAGATTTAAACGTGTTATGTGAGTAGTCAAGAAGTGTAACATTGTATTAATAAATATTTGCTTCACATAGGAAACATTCAAGACTCAGGAACAAATATTTTATTCTCATAACATAAATATTTTCCGATGAAAGATCAAGGTCAAAACACAACCTTTACATTGCTGAAACTCACTATCATTGAAGAACGCTTGAGAAAAGCGTTTCATAGTATTATTGTATACTTCATCGAAATATATTTCACTGGAAGACATTCTCTAATGAAATCTTGTTTGCTTTCAGAAAATCTTTATTTTGTTATGTAGTTCAATTGAAGTTTCCTTTTAAAAAAAAGAAGGGGGGCCTTATTACAAAGCTTTCGCTGTCCGTCCGTCTGTTCGTTAGTGGATTTTATATTTTGAAGCGTTATAGGTAGACAGTTCTTGTTCAACAGGGTGTGTATTTCTATCAAGTAACACGTAGGCGCTAAGAAAAGAGTTATAGGAACTCTATAAGAGCGCTTACTAGATCCTAAGCCTATAAATAAGTGTTACGATTTGGAGTTAGAGCGCGCTATAACTCTCCTACACCCCCGAATTGGGCACACTTTTTAATCACCTTAGGTTCTTTAAGGGCGGTAAAGCAGAGTTAAGGAATGGAGTGAGAGGTATAATAGAGCTATAAGAGAGCTATAATAGCGATAACTGGAACTACAAGGGATAGAAAGGTGGTAAATAGGAGAAAACTAACTCCTTTAGTGGTACAATAGAGTGAAATAACGCTCATTAACTCTTTAGGTGCTAAGAAGGCTGCAAATAAGTGAATGCTATGTCGCTCACTATATCTTTAAGTGTTAAGAGGGTGGCAAATAGGTGATTATTAACGCTTTCAGTTCTAGTATAGATCCACAAAGGTTATAAAAAACGGCCTCAGGTTCTAAGAGATTTTTAACATCTAATAAGATCAGGTACTTTTTTTATTTCGTCAACATTACTTAATATGTCAATATTGTCGGATCCATCACGAATGGAGTATTTGTAAAAGTGATCTGGTGAAAGTGAAATATACCAACGAGGACTTATTACTGCGAAGAAAAGTATATACACTGTGAATAAGCATATGTATTATTAACAAATAATTTAAGCGCCCTGTGTCTGTTCTCTATTTATTGAGAAGAATATTTTACTAAATATGGAGTGACATTAAACTTTTAGAATAATCTAATAAAACGTTATCTTTACTGTTTTTGAGGTATCGTGCAACTAGTATTACAACACAATAAAGCAAAATACTTAAATTAAACCGTGTTTCCTTTTGTTTTTCTAACCTTGATCAGATCAATTCGTAACCTAAACAATATGGTGATCAAATAAGGGGTATTAAGCTCTATTACTCTACCTAAAGGTATACAGAAGTGACATTAAGCACTAGAAGTTCTATAATAGCGATAAATATTTCTACTATATGGCTTTAAGTAATACAAGAGAGGTTTGTACCTCTTTAGGCATTTGGTGCTATAAAAGAGTTTATGAGCACCGTTGTAGAGCTTATAGAGGTAATTAATGCTTTTGTGCAACTCTTGGTTCTTGCCGAGAGCTTATTATCACTTGTATAGCACTTTGGGAGGTTGTAGTCAATTATTACTTCTTATTTAGATCTTATAGTGGTAAAATTCACTTAAAGCTATAACACAAGATGCTTTGCCCGTATTGTAGAGTTAAAAATCGCTGCTCTATGTCTTAAGCCTTTAAGCTCGCCCTTATAAATCTGTTGTATAACTTTAAGTGATAGATTTTGCTTATCTACGCTCTTATGTCGCCAAAAGTTATAAATGTTGCTGCTATAGAACCTTAATAACTCGTTAAGTTCTAAAACAAGCTTTAATTGACACCTAAATGTTTGTTGGCTATAACATACATACATACTTACATAAACTCACGTCTTTATTCTCAGAGTGGAGTAGGCAGAGCTACAGAATTACCAAAAACTCTAAAAACTTGTTCATAATTCTGTAACCACTGCACACTTAGGCTAAGATATTTACCAGTGTATTAGTGACAGGTTGCAAGCCCATCGCCTTTATGCCCTTAGTCGTCTCTTATGACATCCACGGGAAGACACGGAGTGGCACTATTGTAACCTGGCAACCACACAGGGGAACTGACTATCAAAATTGTTTTTTATTTGTTGTGTTCGTTATTGTCACTACGAGGTTTAAAAGAAAAAAAAAATGAAAAATTCACCGGTGTAGTTGGAAATCCGCAACGGAAGTGAAATCCATGGCGGGTTGCAAGTAAAATAAAAACATGGCGCCATCAATACAATAACAGTAACCTTCTGCAAGTCCCACTCACACTTGGCAGATTCCTCTACGTATTACCTCTCTTCCCGTTTTTTCCTCTTTGTAACCCTCGCCGTAATAAAACGAAACATCCACGAAACAGAACTCCTTTTGAATGCACCTAGATATACTTAACTACAAACAGGCCGCATACCTCGCTTGGCATCTAATTTTTCCTCCAGACGCTAGAAAAACAAATAAGAGGAACAAATTGAATTACCAAGGCTCCGAGTTGTCGCTGATGCAACTTTTAAACTCAATCTTTTAACGTTCGAGGGTTTCAAAGTCGGCGAGTGTTTACGATTCATGTTTTGCGACGCAAATGTTTGCTATACGTTGCGTTTGCAACATGTTTCAAACGTTTATAAAACCTTTGAAAGTGGTTGTATTGGTAACTTTAGAAAAAGGAGGTTCTTAATCTGTTTTTTTTTACGAGCGTCGGCCTTTTTAGGTATATAGGTAGGGTATTTTTGTACACCATATTACAATTGCGTGCATAAGTAATACATTTTAATTTTAATTCAATTGCATTTACATTTATTAATAATTATTTTTATAAAAAAAAAACTATGTACTCGTAACATTAACTATTATTTAATTATTATTTCATATTTTATTTATTTATTATGGAAGTCGCGTCTTTGGCGAATCTTAGTACTACAAAGCTGTACTTTGGCATAATTTAGATTAGATTTGGCATGATTAATCACCGCAATAAAGTAGTGAAATAAAATTTGAAAAAATAGAGGAATGAATCGCATTACTTAAATATGTACGTAAAGTCTATATTAATTTGAAACTACCTCTAGCAAAGATTTAAACGAAACCATACTAACCGATTTACCATAGTTACAACACTTTTAAAGATCCAGTGAGGTCTTTGAGTGATAGTCTAGGAAACGAGTGTCCATAAAACAACATTTGAAATAGTTTGTTAGAGGTTGCATAGAGGTTTTTTTGTTTTCTTAACTATCTATTTAACCACCTTTTTTATATCACCTGCCAGTGATCACTCAGAGACTTAATTAAATAGGTACATAACGTCAAACTGTCATAATGTTACTTTAAAAGTTATAACAATATTTAAACTCGTTAAAGTATGTCATAATCTACCTACTTCATTGCCTTTTAGTAGCAAACATAATTATGAACAGTCTATTAACTAGGTATCTTGCGTTCACTTAACTTAAGAATTTTTAATTAAGCCATTATTTGATCCAGCAAGTGCAACTAATGTTATTTGGATTTGAATCATATAATTGTGTTTTGCTTTTAAATTGGTAATGTAGAATTACATATTGCAGTCTTTACACTTAAAGACGGGTAAATTCACAAGACAATGAAGCAAATTTCCACCCTTTACATCCTATACTACCTACCAATATTATAAACGGGAAAGTTTGTAAGTATGGTTGGATGTGTGTTACTCTTTCACGCTGCAACGGCTGGACGGAATTGGATGAAATTTGGAATGGAGATAGTTTATACCCTGGACTAAACACATCCCGTATTTTTTTAAGTTCCCGAGGGAATAACATTGAAAGAAATCCACGTGGACGAAGTCGCGGGCAGAAGCTAGTAAACAATAGATATACAAGGGTTATTACAGTGGTAGTGTACTCAGAAACTACAGGACCTCATCCCGACCTCCATTTTCTCGCATGGGTCCAGACACGACATAATAATATAAGTACCGTAAAACTACACAACTATGTCCTAGCCTACAACAATAGTCCAATTTTACTTTTCATATTATTCTAAAAATATGATGGGTTTAGCTATAGCTACGAGTTTAGAGCTGTCAATTTTAGGCCAAACAGTACATACCCAGCAATAAAAGCAGTAACGTATCATATTTCAGAATAAAGTAATGAGGAATATTGGACTATTGTGGCAGGCTAGGACTATAGTTGTGTAATTTAGTCAAATTTCGGTCTAACCTAACCTTGCTGTTTTGAAGGCAAGAGTGAATAGCTTTTTTTCTGGCTACGCATGTATGTGTGAATTCATTCATAAACTGTCCATGCAATTCTGAACGCCACTGTACCACCCTCGAACTCGTCGTCACTTAACATCAGGGACACAATCAGGGAACCAAGGGAATGAAACCAAGGTAAAACGCAAACTCATAATAGCAAAAGAAAACCCTGATAAGTGCTAAATCATTAGTAACCAGCATGGTTCTGCCTGCCAGTACGTATCATGGAGTTGCGTGCGCTTGCATTCCCCACGACACTCCGTTAAAACCATAGAGATAGTATAAAAACGGCTAATAGAATAGCACTAATCGCACCTGTTACAAATTCCCTTCGTTAAAAAGAGTCGTCTATTTTTTTTTATGGCATAGAGAAGACAAACGAGCACACAGGCCACCTGATGGTAAGTGGAAACTGTGACCCATAGACATTCGCATTCACAAGACTGCAATGCAATCCTAAGACTGCAAATGCGTTGCCAACCCTGAGGAATAAGATGGAATGCCTCTATGCTAGTCATTTCCCGACTGTCTTATCCCCAAACCGGAACACAACAATGCGAACACTGCTGTTTAGCGGTAGGTTAATGAATAAGATGGTGGTAGCGATCCGGACGGACCCTGCACAAGGTCCTACCACCCGCTAAACCACCATATATGACCACTTTCGATTGAATTTCAAAAGTGTACCCCGTTTTACGTGTGTCTATGTGTGACTGCATTTTTGGCGTAAGTTTGCAGTCAGTGATGTGCGGTTTATCAATAATATTGGCTACAAGTTGTGTTGTACACAGAAGAAAAAGGTTTACGGTTTTCATTTGGCTACACACGGGATCTATGTTTTCCTACATCTATGGTTAAAACCTTTCACTCTTGAGTTGATGGTGTTCATGTGTGGGTAATTACTTCCCATCAGGTAGCCCACATGCTCGTTAAAGCTCATTAAACACGTCTATAGCCGCGTGAGATTTCAACCCTCTGGGATCTTTTGTACAATTTACTACCCCTTTTTACATGATTTTATTTAATTTATACTGTTCGTATAAATAGGAATGTAAGTATGGAAGTAAGTTGTCTGCTTCAAATCTTGGATGTTAATTTAGAATTAGTTACCGTCGATGGAATGAGCTAAAATTTGGAGTACATGTCCTAAATGTAAACCCTATAAATACTTATAATAATGTATCTTAGATAATATAATAATCTGATGATAGAGTCGGATGGTGCCTGAGGATCTCCATTACCGTATTCCTTATAAGCGGATTATGACTTTATATACAGGAAGTACAGTCGGCAACAAAAGCTCGTCCTAAAAAATAATATTTTTAATTGAAACTTTTTAACACTTAACCTTTAAACACCTTCACTACTATTATTTTCTCCTTCAGAGTATCTCTTTCACACAATAATTGTGTTTCATTGCCTTAACTTCCGTGCCACAATTTTTGAAATCTCAGAAGAGAAGGTTGCGTGTTATCTTTTGACTATATTATAGACAGATCACGTCGTTTGAGTACAATAAGGTAAAATATAGGAATGCTTAGTTTCCTAAAATAAATATAATAAAAAATCAATAAATTATAATGAAACCAGAGAATATAAATAGTACCTGCTCAGATTTTTATCGCTTTCATACTCTCACTGGTATAGTAAACAAACTGACAGATGGCAGAAAGGGTAACCCATCATTTTAACGAATTTCACTGCATCGACTAAGTATCATTTCATCGAATTTTGTTTCATAGAACGCAATATCTGCTGAAACCATAATGTTTTCAGGATATCTTAAACATGAATTACGTAGGTTAGTTAGGTTAGGTTACACTTATGACTTTAAAAAAAAAACTCATGAGTTGAGATATATCTTTCGATGGAAAGAAAATTCTGTGTAATGATATGTTTTTTGAAAGGTATTTCGATGAAATAATAGGTATTCCGTCAAAAAGCGTGTGACAGCGATAGTGCAAATAATACTGTGGTTGCACCTTCACAACAACTTCAGATAAAACTAACCATTATCCCAACTATAACGGCGCTAACACAATTTTAACTCAATGAACACTCTAAACTCCGCTCTAATTTAAAAAAACGGCACTCGTTTCCCAAATAGCATGCATTTTACGGAGCTAAAAGCACTTTGGTCGCGTCGGGCATTGTGGATGTTCCCCAACTTGCAATCTTCCTGGGGACAACAGACAGGCCAGCGTGTAAAAGAAATGGGCGGCGGGGAAAAATTGGTATGGAAATTAGATTATGCAACGATTTGGGTTAAAAATATTACGAAATGTGCCTCTATTTAGAAAAAGGATCATCAACAACGAAGCCTATTTATCTGCAGTTTAAATATAGTGTAGACTTGATTGGATCCTGAGATTCAGGTGGTTAAAATGTGGATATTACCTTTTAAAAATGATGTAAGACGGCATCAGATAACTTTAAATAGAAAATGATTTCAAGCATAATTATTTTCTTGTAAGATAGTTTTTTTTGGATTTATAATAACAGCTTCGAAACCCTGCACTCATGGTCCGATGGTTTTTCCCCGATTTTTATATTGTAAAAGTAATTTATTAGTGCAATAGTGACGACAAGGTTCTCTTGAAATAGGCTTAGCGTCTGTTGTACTCGTTTTGCTCTGCGCAGGTTAGGCCTTATTGTGCAAAACGTGGTTACGGAATTATTATTCATTTTTAAATGTTGTTAGTAATTTTGTAGCTCCCCCTCACTGGGAATAAAGGCGTGAGTTTATGTATGTGTATGTACGTATTGCTCTTTGCAAATAGTATCCTAATTAAATTTGTACACTTACCTACCCAATGCACAACCTTCCACTTTTCTTAATGCGTCAAGGGTTATCTAAAAAGGTCCCTTAAACGAATAAGCTTGCCTTTAAATATGTTCATATACATCATCATTTGTTCTATTCTGAAAAATCAAAACTACAGTATTACTTTAGTAACTTTAAAAGTTGGTATTACACATTCAATGCTCCCTTACTCCAAATCGGGTCAATTTTACACCAAAATCTGAAAGACTGGCATTGACTACGTATTTCTTGAACGTTTTCTATAAAGACGCTTGGATAATTTCTTTGTTTAAAGTTGTATCGAGTGAAAATGACGTGCAATCTACAAAGTGCTCGCAAATCCGAATCTGCGTTTGAGATTTTACAAAATTTGTTTCAATTTCGTCTTAGGAAACAGCGCCTGAAGCTAAGAAAATGGGAGGGTGTTAAGACAATGTTTAATGTAACAATTAAAGTAAGAAAATGTTAGTTGTAACTGTTGCATTGCTAACTAAATATATGAGATAGTCATGGGACAAGACATTATTTTAATTAAGTAAGATTTGATTAACAATAATAAATAAATATTAATTTCATTAATTTAGTAAATTAACATAACAATATCCATTACTGAATCTAGTTTTTCCATGCGTGTAAAGTAAGTATATAAATGTTAAAACCACCGCAGATAGAAAAAACGCCACTGTTGATTTCTCAGATATATATTTTGGCAATATTTTTGTAATGTTTAAAAAATATTATTAACCCAGGGCTACGTGTAAGGCTGCCTAATTGAAAATGCACGCTCTAAAATGTGTTTTGTGCGCTGTGACGGGACTACTTAAACTCGCCGGTGTGGCGTGTTCATTCGCTCACTCGTTCGACCAACCGGTGTTTTTTTAAGAGAATAACAACCCTGTACCTTTTTTTTGAAACCGAACTGATGCGTGATTTTTAACGCATCTCTTCTTTCTTTTCAATCCAGCAGCATTTTCTTCCACTCATTTAATTACAAGGGTCGTTCTCAAAAAAGTGGCACCGCCACCTGTCAATAGGTGTCTCTTAGAACTTTTTTTTCATAAAGCGTCATCCATATAATTTAGTTATCAATTCATATTAAAAGACATTTTTTGAATAGAGGCCAAATGGTTTGATATAAATTCTAATTATATTAATAACCATAAAATCAATTTGTAACTACGTTTTGTCGCTCACCTGCAGTGTCCCAACGCGAAGCACTCATGTTTCGAGTTGATTAAAACGTAAAAATCACAAACGTAACTTAGTGCGAATACTATTTTTCACTTACACATATACTCAAGATTTAAAACTGTAGTGTCGAATAAGAATACTATACTCATATTTCGAATTATTTGAAATTTATTCTTATCCACGACAGTTTTTGTCGTTCACCTGTCATGAGATAAACGCTACCTCTGTGGTTAAACTATCTCGTCTAACCTGCCTAACCCCGCCTAATTCGAGACCTACAGTCCCCAGCTACCGCTGTTAGAAGTAACACGTCGTCAGTGTGAAGTTCTCAAAAATAATAAACAAAAAACTTACGCGAGCGGGAGTTTGTAATGGGTACGTAGTCGCTATTCTGTCTTCCATATTTTGATAATTGTGTGACTTATTGTATTGATATTAATTTATAGCACGTAAAACATGGTTTATTTTTATGTCAATAAATATGCAGTTCATTAACCAAGGTGCTTAACTTGTATTGATGATATAACTGTCATTTTGTCCATGACCTGTATGTCGTTCACCTGTCTAAAAAAAAACAGGTGAACGACGTTTACGGCAGGCGAACGACAATTATTTAATAACTTATACTGTACACCAAAAATGCTTGTGGCATAAATATTTTATACCCGAGTACACGAAGCAGGGTTGTATACCGAGCGTATGTATGTAGGTAAATATGTATGTAACACCCTGTATCCTATACGGTTCACCGGGTTTCAACCTTTCAACATATGAGATGCCGTTACGGTTGAAATGTAAATAAGGTGTGTTATTTTATATAAATCATTTAGATAAGGAAAAAAAACGAATTAAACATATTCAAATTAAGCACTTGTTGTCAGTTTAATGTCGTTTTTATTTAACAATTTACTTAACTGCACCCATTGTCGTTAACCTGCTAACAGTTTTACTTTATTTATACGTATTTGTCGCCAACCTGCCCCTGCTGTCGATAACCTGGTTACAAATAGTCATTCACCTGCTTACCGCAGAGTTCAAATACCTGTATCTTCTAAAAAAATTAAATAAATCACTTCCCTCCACGTGATATCGATTACTCGATTTTATTTCTACCGATCTTAATTAAAAAAAACCGCAAAATCGGAAACTTTCTAAAAAATGCAAAATTAATTCAGCGGTGCCACTTTTTTGAGAACGACCCACAAGTAATTACTTAAATTTCTCTCTTATACTTCTTCCGTATTATTTAGTGACTGACTTTTTTATCAACCTACAGCCTTTTCGGAAAACTGGCCGAACAAATCGAAACACGTGTCGACGTAATTCGAGAGAGGTCCTCCAGAAATGTACGTTTCCTAACTTTATTATTCTTAAAAGGGACGAAATACAATTTTCTTATTGAAATCATGAACAAGCGAAACTCTATTAAAGTACCAAAAGAGGGAAATAACTAATGGAACTGTGTGTAAAAGGACGAGGCACGGGAGGCTTATCTTGAGGTATTTTTGTCACACTGTTCTGTAAGAAGAGGCTTAGAAAGAATGCGCTTGATGCTATTACTAGTAGGGAATGCAAATAACCGGTTATAACCGGGTTTAACCAGTTATTTTCATACAAAATGATTAATATAGATGGTTCGGTAACGCCTTTCCGGTCTTAGGACTGCAGTTTAAAGATTGTGGTCTTGAGAATGCATGTCTATGGGTTCGAGATCCCACTAACCGGCAGGTGGCCTGGGCGCTTCTCCATAAATAAATATAAGGAGAAAATATCACACTAATAGACCTAGAACATTCCGTACCAGGCAGCCTTATACGTTCGATCTCATTGACATCATGTCATCATGCTAAAATGTGTTTTATTCGCTTTGAGGGGACTACTTAAACTCACCGCTGCGATATTCACTCGTTCGTTCGTCCGACCGCGTTTTCAATCACACTCCAGAGAAATATCTGTTACATGGTTACTTTTATTTCTTATCCGTAAATACTCGCGCTCATCACACAAATGTTTTCCCTCTTCGTAGGCAGGGTCACTTCCAACTAGACTAACCGCGTCATCCATCAATATGTAATTATTAGCTTCATCTATCACTGTGACCCTAGTTTACACTACAAATTCAAATATACATATTTATTTTAAACATTAGAAAAATCCTTATAAATCTTGTTTAAAATCAAAGTTCAGTTTGAACTTCATTATCTCCATTTTTCCTCGGTAAACCATCATGAATAATTTTAATGTTCGCATCGGTGTGAGTGCCGTCCGCACTCCGCATTCCGCAGCAAAACTCGTCCAAGTAAACTCGGAACTCGTGAAAACGGTCGAAACTTGTAAAAACTTGTAAGTAGTGTTAGCGAGTTAAATAGAAGGCCGCGATCATGCGCAGCTTATCTCAGAACGACCAGTTTATAATTATTCTAATCTTAAAATAACATTTCTAATGATTATAAAGATAAGAACCTCGGATGTAACGACGCCCCCTCTCAAAGGCTCTATTTTACTTGGTAATACCATATTCCTCTTGACTTACTTTTATGAGACGAGTAAGCAAGCTACCTGATGGCAAGTGACCACCGTGACCCAAAAACACCCGCAACAAAACTCAAATTCAAAATTCAAAATATTTATTCAGTAAATAGGCCACATGAAGGCTCTTTTACAAGTCGGTAATATACAGTGAGTCTACTAGCGATTCGGACAAGACCATTATTGCGGAGAAGAAGCGCCGCAAGAAACAACAGAGGAATCGCAGGCGCGCTGCCGACCTTTAAGTTAGAAACAGGCTCGTTTTTTGAAGGACCCCAAGTCGTATTGGTTCGAAAATACAGACCGCAAGAACTGAGTCCACGTGGATAAGGTGCGTGGCAAGAAGGTCCTCGAAAAACGCACGGTAGTGGATTTCTATCAAGATGGTGTTGATGAACTGATAGTTTGGGTACGAGTTGTACGATGGTGGAATCCAGTGGCTTGTATCAATCCGAATCATTCCTCGGAACCCCGTGATAAATGCGGTAAAAGACAGGGGGGGAGTAACATTCTTCGGCAGGGCAGTGGATTCAGATTATTGAAAAGCACATGGTTGTTGACTCATCGACCTGCGTCGCTATTACCTAACGCACTCGCAATCTCAAATGTCTTCAAAGCGGAACAATGGTTTTCATTTTGTATGCAGACAAGCCTTCGATTTTCAAAATGAAAAAAATTGCGATTGCGAGTGCTTTCAGCAATAGCCCCAGTGCTCTGTTTTTAATGGGATCAAGTAGAAGTTGATATTGGGGCCGTTTTTGAGCCGTGAAAAGTGAAGGATGAGCAGACATAGGAATACAGGGGGCAATATTTTATGACAGGTAGGGAGTTCCTACATCGACGAAATTTTCGATGCTTGTTCTATATAACCATTTCACTCCAAGTTTCGTTTGTAAAAATATTTTTTTTATTCAAAGTATATAAATTAAACAATAATAAAGTTTTCGTAATTTTTTACTTTTCTATTCAAACCTATTTTTGAAACTTTACGCATTATACTTTTTTCTCTCATTACTGTCCCATCTACTAATGTTAGAATAAACTTTCAGCATTTGTTCCATAAGTTTTGGCTAATACGAGCATAACACTTTTTTCAAATATGCGGCTTGAACTTCATACTCGTCGTCAGAATATTTACAAACAATCCTGGGAGCGATTACTAGTATGTGGAAAAAACATCGATAGCTAAGTTTATCGATAAAGGAAATCTCTGTTATGAAATTTTGCCCCCTAGATTCCTATTTATATCTGGTGATGAGCATGAAATACCGCTCTGCTCTCCGGAGCACACCAAGCTTCTTTGAGGCTTACTTTTTAGATGACATCGGATGAACATAGCTCGATATATCAACACCAAGAATCCATCATAGAGTAGGTACTTTGCCGGAATTGGATATCCGGCATACAGTTTGTGCACTGCGAGATGGTTGGCGGTGAGTTCCCCCTGTCATCCAGAGTCGAGTTGTCATATTGACAACGTTACAAAAAGTCTTATTTAAGTGACTGACATGACATGTCAAAAGAAATAAAAATATTGCAAGTAGAGCATCACCTAAAGGGAGCCCCGGAGGCCATTTGCAACGTTAAAAGATGGCGGATGTGTAATTTGTTTTAGTTTTTTTTTTTTTGTGTATTTAGGTGTTCATAGTTCTTTTCTGATAGTGATTAGTACTTTTTATGCCATTGTGTTGCACAGTGATTGAAAACTTGGACTTATTTCGCGTATCTGGCATCTTTCTTCTCGTTACAAGTGGACTCGAAGTGGTACATAGGTTAACCACAACTATCTTGACCTCTGTCCTACAAACTACCGAACAACGTTGCCCCCAATCTTCCCAGAGAAGATTGGATTGTATTTTATTGCTATATTGATTTATACTTATATACACTTGACACTGGCGAAATCACTGATTATATTCGTGGAAACGCCATAGCCCGGCGGTAGTAGCTGTTGAAGTCGCCGCGGGGAAAAAGAAGAAGAAAGAAAGGGAGCCCCGTTGTTTGTTTTTTTTTGGTCATAATATATATGTTCAATGATCATTGAGTCACAAGTATTAACATCGCAGGTACAGTAAAAAAAACTTGAATATCCAAAAAGTTGGTGAGACTTGATTTAGAAAAATCCTGAGCAAATGTTTTTGTCCGTCTTCTGAAAACACTAATTCTGTCCACCGAGTAGTTCCTTTGACACGGCCGGGATTTAGATGTTTATCTTTTTCGGGGTTTATATACTAAAGTTAATAAATAGTTTATGGTAAATAAGACCCTTTACCCTCTTAATAATAAAATATATAATTAAAATAAATATAAGGGTCTTCTTAGATTTAGATAACCCTGGGTACGTGCTAACGCGATTAAAGTACAATCTTCAATTTGAACCGTGATGATGTAAACTCTATTCATTCTTACTTGTCTTAAATAGTAAACGAGTTTCTAACCTCAAAATTAACCTGTTTTAGTTAAAACAACTATTTTAAATAAAACAAAGCAATCATAGACAACGCATTGGCAAAGTGATGTCCAAAATGTTTACTCAGTTTACTTAATTTACCACAAAAGAGCTGTTTTAGCTAAAAAATGGTTCATTTTGAACTTAGAAAGTTGTTTAGTATATAAAATATGTAAGAATGAACAGACAATTTGTTGCGGGTGGTAGGACCTTGTGCAGGGTCCGTCCGCATCGCTACCACCATCTTATCCATTAATCTACCGCCAAACAGCAGTGTTCGCATTGTTGTGTTCCGGTTTGGGGGTAAGACAGCCGGTGAAATAACTAGCATAGAGGCATTCTATCTTAGTCCTCAGGGTTGGCAACGCATTTGCAGTCTCAGGATTGCATTGCAGTCTTGTGAGTGCGAATGTCTATGGATCACAGTTTCCACTTACCATCAGGTGGCCTGTGTGTTCGTTTGCCTTCTCTATGCCATAAAAAAAAAAAAAAAAAATAATAATAATATAAATTGAATTTTTAAATCGCATTTATGTTTAATGTTTTCAGCAGATAGATTTACTTTAGTTCATTAGGTTTAACTTAACAACAAAACCTATATGCATACCTTTTATGGAAGGAATGTTATAGCGTGTAGCGGGCAAAGCCTTATTTTCAGATGTGAAATAGTTTGATTGACTTAATAAAAAAAAATCAAATTCATTTGCTTTTGATATTCATTCCATTTGTGCGAGAACGTGCTTTAAATTAAGGCATTTCAGTTCTATCTATTCCCATTTGGTGTGTGAGATGAGATCCGAATAACTTAAACAGTTAATAAACACCACAATACAGTGATCCAGTTTGATGAATAATGTTTTAAAACCTACACTAAATTAGTTATCGTTATTTATTGCGTAGTAGCTCCGTTCTTGAGAATTGTTGAAAATCTTTTTTCAAAAGTTCCGACCGTCTCGAAAATTATCTAAAACGGTACAACTCACAATTTTCTTTATATACTGAATAGGAATTAAGTATTATTTGTACTTAAATTATTCTAAAATAGTTAAGCATGTTGCTTAAATGCATCAATTTTTTTTTGTTAACAAAATGTTAATGACAACGAAAAAATCCACCTCGACTCAGAACAAATTAAAACAAATAAAATCCTATTTGAAATCTCGAGAACGTATCTTGCCTGGAAGCGGAATGGAAACAAATAATAAAAAGTAAAGGGCAGATAAGGAAGAAAACGGTCCATTTGATAAGTACAAGTGTCGCGACAATGAGACTGCCATGTTTATAGCTGAGATAAGTTCGACCCTCGTATATGCCGGGATCCAGTTTGTTTTTTAACCTTGTTTTTAAAACAATGTTTTCAATGTTTATTGTTTTTATTATATCTTAACGATGAGTCATGATAAAGCACTTACTGTGCTGTATTTTGTTGTGTCTTTTTTCAATGCAATTTGTAACATGAGTGTCGTTATTAATAAACAACGATAGATGGCGTTAGCATACCCTCCGAGTATAGAAAAAAGCAAGCGATTACTAATTTCGAGGACTTTAAGTAGAGTCTTGGTGGCATAAGTGGTAATTAATGCGCCTGCATTGGCCCGGACAGCCAGAGGAGATGTAGGTTCAAATCCTACCGAAGACCGACGATTTTTTTTTCGCTTGAATATAATTTATGTACTGTACTAATACAGCTAGAAGAACATAAATGATATTATTTAATATGAAAAAAATGATAATTCGTAGCACTTTTATACAAACGTTAGTAATAGTATAGTGACAATAAAAAACATTCATGTCGAGAAAAATACTAATCATATTATTATTATTTTAAGTCGGAGAAATACTGGAAAACGACCGAATCTTAAGTACCCAAAACCAACGTGCGTGCATGAGTCGATGTATGAATGTTGAGGAAGCGAAAGAAATTCGTCAAGTAAGATCGTAGCAAGGGGAAAGAAGTGGTCTCTGCCTTCACCTCTGGGAAACAGGCGTGATTTAATGTATGTATGTATTACTTTAAGTGGTTTCTTAATCCTAATTAATAGCCTAATTACACTAATAGCAAAGAATTCTATGCTCTATTCTACTATGGAGTCAAGGCAGTTCCTCTATCATCAGAACCGCGTTGTTATACTGGACACAGTGGGCTTTATAGGTCTGTTGCGTTGTTGCATCCATAAATTGCACATGTGACGGGAATAACATCACAAATTGACTATCCCAAAACAGCATTACTGTGATCGGAGCTTGCAATTAAAATCAGTGAAGCAAAAAGTTTTAATTAATACTTAAAGTCAAAATCGCCATTTTTTTCAATGCCTTGACAAAAAGTTGTATAAGTTTGATAAGTTAGATTTGGCAAAAAACAGTACTCACAATGGTTTTAAAATCAAAAAGTATCAATCTTTACAACTCAAAGACTGTTAAGTCGATGTCGGGAAAATGTGTAGTCGGACTTTATTTGTGGTATACAATTTCAACATAGTAAAAGCAATGTTGGACCCAAATATAAGCCTTGTAAAACTCCATTGAACTAAAATCCCAGTGAAAAAATGTCTAAATGGAAATCACTTCGACTTAAAATCATGTTCAATAGACGAGATTTTACTATCTTTTAAGTAACTTTACGTCATGTTCATGTCCCGTCTTGTTGCCGGGTTAGAATAGCGCCACTCCATGTCTTCCCGTAGATGTCGTAAGAGGCGACTAGGGGAATAAAGGCTTGTAGTATTGTTAGGCGACGGGCTTGCAACCTGTCACTAATACACAGGTAATTGTGCATAATGTGGTTACAGAATAATCACCAAATTGAGACTTGGTTATTCAGTAGCTCTGCACACACCAGTCTGGGAACCAAGGCATGAGTTTATGTATGTAGATGTTCATCTCTCAAAACACAATAAGATAATAATATGCAAACATAGATCCTGGTTGAGTTTAATAGAACACTCCACAAACTCGAAGTATGTGAATGTCAATTAACAATGTTACCGATAGCTAAGCGATCCTTATACTCGATTGCAGGTGTATCGATTCCTATTCGCACGAATTGGTATAATTATACAATCGGTAATAGTGCAGTTAAATTTAGCGCATTGATGCTCAGCGATTGAGGCACACACGGTGGAGTTATTCAAAAGTTAGGTTAGTTTAAAGGGTACCGATTAAATAAAGTTGCAAACTAGTTAAAATTTTGTCTGATTTTAGAATTCGATCTGTACTATGAAGAGAGAGAACGGATTTTGAGTCAGTTTGTTTATATTTCCAACGTACGCGAAGTCGCAACTAGTCTTTTTTTTTAATGTAGTTACCACAGGAAAAACAGTGAAACTGCTGGGAATACCCTTCCTGCATGTTAAATCTTCGTGAGACAGGTTACTGCGCAAAAATGTTGGTGTATATACAAGTGGCATGTACGTATGAAAATAACTTGTGGTGGACGCCATTGAGGCAATTCAAGATGGACGCACCCTTCAGTAATGAGGAAATACGACTTTGATGATTCGTCTTGTCAAGTGAATGTTAATAATCCAATGGGTCCTTATTACGATTGAGATGTACCTATAAGATGTATGAGCTGAAAAGAAAGGATTTTAATTTAAAATTGATTCTAAAAATTGTACACTACCAAATTAAGATTATTTTGCTTAGGGCCACTTTTACGCAGAATTTAACCCTAGATTAAGGCACTAACTCGAGTTAAAGTGACAGTTATCGTATGAATCTGACGTTTACTAACCCGAGTTAGTGTCTTAACCCAGTGTTGAATTTTTCGCGCAAGTCCGTCTTAGTTGACTCAAAATTAGTTTGCGTTTACTGTATGTGCAAAATTTGTTAGATATTGAAACTCGAAGATACCGAATATTTTTGTGAAAGAATATTTGCTACTTTTATAATAAACATACAATAAGTATTACTCAAATTAATTAATCACATTACAAGGTAAAAAAATTACAAGTTCAGAATTGACTTGCAAAATTTGACCTCATCACACACACAAGATAAAAGCTCGTAAAAATCCCAGTCCCAATAATCAGTCACTTTATATTATGTTTACCAACAAACTCACATAGCTGTTTCCCCTGCAGTACACCGTCACCCTACCCAATATTATTCAGTCTGTCTTCAGGGAAATTATAGAACTGGCTTCGGGCACTTTAATTACGCTCTGAAACTTACCCTTACTTCGCTGCCAATTTTATTGTCAAGTATAGGTTTTGGTCGAGTTTTTAGCAGGAAATAAAAGAAGGATTTGTTAAGTCTTTGTAGTCTAGGTTTTGGTCCTTCCGTTGTCTTATTTGCTTTAAGGATAATGTATTTGTTTTAAGCGGAGCTTTGTCTCGTCGGAACTTGTCTATAGTATGCTAAGCCAGAGCAAGATAGATCATACTTTATTTATGACTTAAGAATCATAAATAAAATATTTTAATTCGCAATTTCAAACGTATTTTTTGTGTCGACTTTAGTTTTTTATAAGCAAATTTTACAGTTTTTTTTTAAATTGGAGATTTAGTTTACATACACAAATAATGCGGCAAAACTGTAAAGCTGTACGATGTTCGCTAAAAACTGAATTGACACATTGCAGTATGCTTCGTTAATTTGTGAACCTCAACAGCGTCAAAAGTAAATACAAACTTCTGTCACGTAAGATTGAAAAAAAAACTTAATGTGTTAACAAAAGCGATTAGCTACTTTTTACAGTGAAACTAGATTTTTTTTTCTTAAAACTTTCAAAAAGTGAGTTTGAAACGTCGTAATATCTACTCCCAAATTCATCTAATATGCCATTAGGTTATATATAGGTATTGTATGGTAAAGCAAAATAATTTCCTTCCTTCCACGTATTTCGTTAAAAGTGGATATTTTGAGAGCTTGAATACCAATAACGGCTACATTTTGAAGAACTTACATTTAAATTTTCGCCTAAAATATAGTTGTACTGCAAGTCTCATGCAGTAAGCAAAACGCTGAACGAAAATGTTAAAAGCGTTCTTTTTAAAAAATAATTCACAAAATGTCTGAAAACTAAAAGACTGCATCTCTATTTCCTTCACATTTTCCATGGCACTTCAGGGAAAGATCCTAAAAGCAAATTAAGTAGGTTATGTTGTTGCAAAAAGTTACATAATCGCAAACGGCAAATTCAAAATTGAAAATTCAAGAATTCCCTTGCACCAGAATTGAATTTGAAATAGCAAAGAAAGTTATTTCAAGTTTAAGTTTACAGTTTACTCGGGAGAGCTAGCGAGATTTATTCGGTAAACTGAAGTTAGGTTCACTTTCTTTGTGTCACACTGTACCTACTTGTAGACTTGTGCGGCGGTGGAAGTCACGAGTGGCTACGATGTTCAACATTGTTAACGCTTGGAAAGGCAGTTTACTGTTGCTGACGAGGACGTGTTAACTGCGGGATGGCCGTATTTAAAACTAAAATGTTTAAACGATGGTTCGTGTTTCTGAACGTGATTTTCATTGCTGTCAAAACTAAGGACTTGAAGTTTTAGTTACTGATGTTAACGAGGACGTATAATCGGCATTGTGGCCGTATTTATAACTAATATGTTTGAATGATGTTTCATGTCTCTGAACGTGCTTTTTATTGCTG
This sequence comes from Acleris laterana, assembly GCA_963966035.1. Classification (NCBI taxonomy): domain Eukaryota; kingdom Metazoa; phylum Arthropoda; class Insecta; order Lepidoptera; family Tortricidae; genus Acleris; species Acleris laterana. The sequence continues at coordinate 3,539,939 of OZ014455.1, read as the reverse complement.
TCAAAACTAAGCACTTGGAATAGAAGTTACTGTTGTTGACAAAGTTGTTAATAACTAGATAAATACTCAAAAAGATGGTTAATGTTTCTGAACGTGCTTCTTATTTCTATCAAAACTAAGCACACAGCTGTAATAAGATAAACTTTCTTGGGAGAAGACTTTGCTACTGATTGTACTTTCTTTACATAGTATTCTTATGCTATTATAGTCTAACAAAACTCGTTGAGTTTACTTTAAGTGTAAATTGAAGATGATATTTTCTCTTTAAGAACTTAATTCCCTACATAATAAAAAAGTGGTAAAGGAGTTTCTTGGGCGAGTATACTATGAAGATCCTAGTCCCACTTTCCAATGTTGTACTTTGGTAATAAAATGACATAAGCTATTCTTTCTAAACCTAAAAACGTTTCTAACTTTTATGATATATATCGTTAACATTTTATAACGCATTTTTATTTTTTAAAGATTTAGAACTCGTAGGTTCTATCTAATCTAGATCTACAAGAATCAAAGCCGTTACATCAGCAAGCAAAGATGGTCCTTTCAACCGTTAAGAACTTTACACTTAGCCCGTGTTGAACTGGCGAACAGTTTAAATTGCTTTTTCAGACTGCGTCTATTCCCCGCCCGGAACAACTAACAAGAGTTTCTCAAGATAATAGACCCAGATCAGACTTTGTATTTTGTTTGTATGGAATATGAGAGTTAATACTCAGAATAGGTTCAGAGCCGAAACTAATAGAACGCCAGTTTAAATATTAAATTCTTGGTGCATTCTCGTAGAATAGCTTCTCGGAATGAGATTTTTAAATATACATGCGGATGGTGTGCGGTTTTGAGAGGGAAAAACAGATTAAAAACGTTGAGTTTTTTTTACTTGTACGTATTTTGATTGACCAAATGCAAATAATGCAATGAAATTGTTATCAATATTGGATTCGGTATTCTTTCCATGCCGTTAATTAAAAAACATATTTGTGTTTTAGTTCAATTTGAAAATGGAACAGCAGCTATTCACCATAATTCCAAATTCAAACCGGTTTAATCTTTCAGAAGTTTTCAACTAGCTTAAAACTGGCAGTTAAGAAAATTTCTATCCTAAGAGGATAAAATGGCGTCCAAAAGATCCGGGAAAGGGGTCACCTTTTGAGGCGCAAGCAAAAAGCGGCAGGTGGGCCCAGCCGCGATTCACGGCGCAAATACCTTGCGAGAACGACATGGCAAGAAACGCGACCCCTACTACGGTGAAGGTTCTTAACAATGGAGGATTTAGCCAGTATACAGTACTTGTACAAAACTGGGCTGGCGTGAAGCTAAAAGTACAAAGGCCTGCGTCACTAGGGGTGACGTTTGTATGGGCTGGGTTGCGTATGTATACGAATTATGCACAAGAAAGGGAAGCAGAGTACGTACGTTTAACGTTAACGTTACGTTAATGCCATGTATTGTTAGAAAAAGCACCTTTTGTATTTGTACTAATTAATATTCTCGTTATTATGTGCACGTTTTTCATTTCTTATGTATGCCATAGAGAAGGCAAATACGCAGTAGGATAAGTAGTATCTAGGGCCCATAGACATTACACAGACATAGATATTGAATTTGATTTTCTGTTTTTTGTACAATAAAGTGTTTACATACATATATACATAGACATTTTCAAGGCTAATCTGGAGACTGCAACCCTAAGACTGAATTATATAGGTAATTAAATAAAAAAAATCTCTTTTGCGTAAAGTCCGCATGCTAACTCACGCAATTAAGTTTTCTATGAAACTTTTCCGTTGTAACACGAAAATACCTATACATTTAGGGATACTTTTTGTCGCACAACGGAACTTTTTTCGCATTCATTGTTTGTTAGAAGATTGACGAAAGAGATATACAGATCGAAAGTGAGTGGAAGGGTCGGAAGGGGCCACCCTAGGCGTACTTTTTCGAATCAAATCGGAGAAATTCTGGAAAAGGGAATCTTGAGTACCCGAAACCGACGTGCGTGCATGACTAGATGTATGAATGTGGAAGAAGCGAAAGAAATTTGTCAAGATCGTAGCAAGTGGCGGGTGGTAGGACCTTGTGCAGGGTCCGTCCGGATAGCTACCACCATCTTATCCATTAACCTACCGCCAAACATAGCATAGAGGCATTCCATCTTAGCCTCAGGGTTGGCAACGCATTTGCAGTCTTAGGATTGCATTGCAGTCTTGTGATTGCGAATGTCTATGGGTCACAGTTTCCGCTTACCGTCAGGTGGTCTGTGTGCTCGTTTGTCTACTCGATGCCATAAAAAAAAAAAAAAAAAAAACAGCAGTGTTCGCATTGTTGTGTTCCGGTTTGGGGATAAGACAGCCGGTGAAATGACTAGCATAGAGGCATTCCATCTTAGTCCTCAGGGTTGGCAACGCATTTGCAGTCTTAAGATTGCATTGCATTCTTGTGAATGCGAATGTCTATGGGTCACAGTTTCCACTTACCATCAGGTGGCCTGTGTGCTCAATGTGAACTCTATGCCATAAAAAAAAAAAAAAAAAAAAGTGGAAAGAAGTGATCTCTACATACCCATCTGGGAAACAGGCGTGATTTATTTTAATGTATGTAGGTATGTATGTAAATACTTTTATTGTACAAGCAAGAGATAATAATTATAAAATAGACAAAAATATAACAGGGATGAACAAAGGCGAACTTATCCCTTTAAGGGATCTCTTCTAGTTAACCTTTGAGCGATTGAGAAATAATTCTTTTACAACGAATAGCCAAATAAGTACAACATCAAAAGTAATTTCTATAGATATCAAAGTGTCAAACCAGAACTTCTTTAGTCGAGATGTTAAAGAATCTACAGACTGAGACTGCCTAATTTCAGGAGGCAATAGATAACAATAATGTATATTGTTTGTCTGGTTAAAAACGCTTAACCATAGTCCAACTTTTTAAGCCTCCCCCATTTAAGAAATCAATGAATATTTACAGTTGTTATTCCAAAAAAAAACATGAAATTCTCTCTTCAATGTGAGTAATCGATTGTTTTAAAGACCGTTAGTAGTATCCACAGTGCACTTGAAACTTAATGTTTGTAAGCGTTGTTTATTTGCTTCCTCGTGCTGAAAGAACCTGGATGTGCGGTAGACGGCAGCTGTTATAGTTTTGTATTTGTTTTAGCGGATCTGAGAAGTTTTAAAACGAGAACAGATTATATAGTAATATGGCGGGAGAATAAATGTAGCAAGGTTTGTTTATTGTTATCATCAGATTATAATCTGAAAACCTAATCTAATGGCATTCGTATCATGAAATTAAATAGTTCATAATCTACACTAAAATTATAAAGAGGAATTATTTGATTGTTTGTTTGCTCCGAAACTACTAAAAAGATTTGAATTTTTTTGTTTGTTAGCAACAGTTAGGTTCTTCAACGCTTGTTTTTTGTAACAACACATCGACAGTATTTTTAGGCGATTGGCATGCAACTTGTCACTAATATACACATGATAAACCTCCTAGCCTGTTTGTGCAAAATGTGGTTTTAGAATTAACGACTGGTTGTTAAAGTTTTTGGTAATTATGTAGCTCTGCTTCTGTATGACTGTATGTATCTACGTCGATAGTTAAAATTACAATTGACGTAAAGGACAACTAAATAGTACTGTAAAATCGTAGAAATGGGAATTGGCGTAAAGGACAACTAAATTGTACTGTAAAATCGTCGAAATGGCAATTGGCGTAAAGGACAACTAAATTGTACTGTAAAATCGTCGAAATGGCAATTGGTGTAAAGGACAACTAAATTGTACTGTACTGTAATTGTCCTATACGCCTATTGCCATTTTAACCATCGACGTGTAACATGTGTAACAGAATGTTCCGTTAAATATATCGTATCTGTGATAAAATCAATCGCATTTAATATTACATAAGACCATTTCCCCAATCCGCTGCAATAATCCCAACTAGGTAGTTATTTCGTTTGAATTTCGAATCGATAAACCACCAATTAAATGGTCAGACGTCGATCGATCGCGGTCCGAGTGGTTGTGGTCTGCGGTTCAATCAGGCAAGTTCGCAGCAAGACTCCGCGTTCCACCTACGTTGGCATTTTTATTCGTCCAATTAGGACTTTGGATGGTGAAATGGGGTTTCGTGATTGGCCATTTGAAAAGTTGCTTTGTTGTGCTGGTTTGGAATGATATTATGTTGTGAATGTTTTTTTTTAATCAATTGTAGCGCTATTTTCTCTATAAGACGCTGGTTAATACTAACTTTGTTGAGTTGAAAACTGACTCATTAAGGCCCTGTTGTTTAATCAGTAGTTAAACTAACTAATTGTTAAAATTTGAAAAAGGAATCGAAAATTTGAAGTAATCTCAAGGAAATGTGTCAAATTTTCAATTCCTTTTTCAAAATTTAACAATTAGTTAGTTTAACTACTGATCAAACAACAGGCCCTAAGAGAATAAAGAGGCAGGAAAAAGTTTAAATGTTGCTGTTTTTGTTTTGTTATATTTTTTTTTTTATAAAAAGACCGATTATATTTAGAACCTTTCAAAATGTTGCTAGAATGATTAAAAACTGTCAAAGCTGACAACTGCTGTAAAATATTATTACAAAATCCCATTTTTGATATTTATCAACATGAAGTTAGTATGTGTGAGCCGTTTGGCGGTAAAGTCTGCCTCATGCTAGGTTTACACGACCATTCATCAATGTTTTTAAATTAACTTAATGCATTTTAATGTGATTACCCAAGTGATCTTCGAATCGTAAGTTAAACGAAGCCCCGCCGCGGAGCTTTCATCCCAAGGAGGTTTTGCACTCGGGCATAAAAGGCCACCTAACGAACGTAACATTATATGTATAATATTTTAGAGTATTTATGAGAAATATATACGACATCAATTAAATGATTCTTAAATTATATAATGGTTGTTTAGTGGCTAATATTTGTAATTCCAATATCTCCATCTATCTGATTTTTTTTTATAAAATTATTCAAGCAATATCTTAAATTGTCTGATATTTTTTCTTGGCATGGAAAAGATCAGTCTTGAACATGGCTATTATTATCGTTACCAAAATGTAACCTTATATTTGTATTTCAAGGCCATTAAAATTGCTAGTTAAATGTTTGAAATTATTATCAGACTTTACCATTAAACCTTAGGATTTAACCTAGTTCTAACTTTTACCGTGACCCGTAAACAAAACTGTAACTGCCTAAAGCTAAACCTAAAAAGTCTTACTTTAAAAAAAAAACGTGCTGTAACCGCAGCCGTGCAGTCGGCTTTTGCAGCAGTTTTAAATTTAAGCCGAGATTATCCGCGCGAATGGATTACAAACTCTTCTCGAAAACGGTATTCCAAACTGGATTTTTTACATTGTTCAATTTTTTATTGCTACGTACGACTACAAGTATTGCGTTATGTTACTTTGTATTTAATTATTGCTACGCCGTATTGAGGCGTTTTATTAATTTAATTACCGACCCGCCCTTGCCTCGCTTCGGTTTATGTGAGTTTTTGTAACACTCGTACTATACAGGGTGAAATCTAATACGTGATACCAATGATCACCTCTGTGTTCTACCCACGAGTATGAACAACTTTCACTATTGGACCAACCCTGAAATATCGAAAAAAAAAACAGCTGCTTCATACATTTTGGTCGAGTGCGTATTGAACTTTTCTATGAAACAGCTGATTTTTTTTTCGATATTTCAGGGTTGGTCCCATAGTGAAAGTTGTTCATACTCGTGGGTAGAACACAGAGGTGATCATTGGTATCACGTATTAGATTTCACCCTGTATACTATTGTAAAGTTTTTTGGGGATGCCATCTATTTGGCATAATTTTCAATATCCGAAACGTATTAGACATACCAAAGCAGGGGTTCCAATTTTTGGTGATTTGCTGAAATATCGTCTGAGTCCGTTTCAGAAGTATATCATTAAAAATTCGACCAACTCGCCGTCGTTTTCAGGCGCCTGAAACATGTTTTCAGTCCGTTTCAGGCGACCCTCTATCAGATAGTGGCATTTCCTGAAGCTTATAAAGGATAACACGATTGTAAAACATTCTGCGAACTGTGACGACAATTCACTGTGTTTCTGACAAGTTTGTAAAATGATATAGTTGTCAAAAGTTACCGTGTTTTTGCACACACCGCAAAGTTACCTATTTGCAACTGAAAAATTGTGTATGCATTAAAAAAGTGTGTATTTATGTATACTTAATTATGCGGTTTGTTTTTACAAGTGTTATAAGAAAGGAATACTTGGAGAGCTTTCACTCAAACTTGTGTCAGTTATGATTAAAGCAGTTCCGTAAATCGGGGTGAGTTGGGATACAACCTAAAACAAGTCATAACCTGTTGCAAATAAGAACAAGTATTAAATGGACAATAACAATACGTCTATTAAAAATAATTTCAGTCTTATAATTAGTAACATATGCTTCATTTTAGGTTGTGTCCCTAGTCACCCCTAATCCATACACACCCCGTTTTATGGTAACTGGCCTTTATTCCACTGCGTTTTAACCACTGCAATATACACGGTGATTTTTTATCGGTGATCAGGAGTTGAAAATTATAAATAAGCAACAAAAATTTAATTTAATGGTTGATGTCTCAAACAATTAACTCACTGTTTAATTTATTTAAGTTAATGATATTATTAAAACATCACATTAATTATTGATGTGAAGTAGATACGACCGTCAAGTGCCATCGCTTTGGCGGGAAATTTGACAGATATTACGCCAATGAACTTATCATTAAGTGTTGTTAACTCATAGACTAAACAAATAGTAGGGTGACAATTTATTTCGATTAAAAGTTAGTTTCAAAATATATTTATACAAAAAAAAATAAGTTTTGTTTCATGTAAAAAAAAAACACCGTGTATATAGTCCAATTGAAATTGGCAAAGATGTAAACACAACCAAACGAACCAATTTACGATTTACTCGATAATCACGTGCTTTTAAATATCAAGTGAGGTCTTAGCAATGATTTATACACTTGATATTTACTTTCACATTAAGTTAAAGATTAAATAACTATTCGTTATACGTTATTTTAAATAAAAACACGCTTGATGAATATTTGAGGTTATCTGTCAAACAGTACTAATTTGTTTACGTCTTTGGCATTTTCAATTGACACAGACTATACTTCTATTTTACGTAGTCAACATTAAAAACAACAAAACTGTGACCTTAATATTTAACTATCCCTCATTTACCTATTAAAGGCAGACGTCCTCATTTATCATCGCCCACACGTATTTTCGTTGTTTTAGGGTTAAAAATAAACGTGACCTTTGTTTGTTTTTGTTTTTCTGAAACTGTAAATATTTTCGTTGAAAATATGTTGTAGCTCACTAGAAATATTTATCTAAACTCAGCAGTCGTGCTATAGTAACCTAAACATAAATAGGGTATTTGACAAGAGTGAAATTAAATTGGGTTTTCATTAACAACAGATAAACATAATAAAAATACTAGGAAAACATCAATCTTTTATTTATGTTTGCTATTTTGAGATTTTTAAATTCATTAAATCCAATAATAACGACGCTGTTTGATTGGTACGTCACAACATAGTAATCCCTATAAATTCCATAGTGACGGAGCGTTTTTGAAGTTTACCGTATTAATGTTTAAACAATAAACTACTGTTGCTGATTTGACTTTACTTACCGTAATATATATATTACACAGCCATAATTTATTTGACGGATGCCACACAAGCATTGCCTGTGCGTCGTCGCCGCTGCGTTGTTATACATATAAATTAGAACGACATTGAACGAACGACGTTGTCTGTGCCTTGCGTTATTATTACTGCGTTATTCTACGTATAAAAGAGGTATCCCACGGGCGTTGCCAGTGCGTGGCGTCGTCACCGCTGCGTTGTTTTACATTATAAATTAGAACAACATAGTGCACGATGCGTTGAAACACTTGTGCCGTTTTTGAGGGTGCCACAAGAACGTCGCCTGCGCCTTGCGTCATTATTACTGCGTTATTATACATAATATAAAAGAGGTACCCCACGGGCGTTGCCAGTGCGTTGCATCGTCGCTGCTGCATTGCTTTACGTATAAACTAGAACGACATTTGGCACGATGCGTTGAAACACTTGCGTCGCTTTATGAGAGGCTACAAGAACGTTCCCTGTGGCTTGCGTCATTATTACATATAAAATAGGTACCCCACGGGCCGCCGCTGCGTTGTTTTACATATAAATTAGAACGACATGTTGCAAGATGCGTTGAAACACTTGCGTCGCTTTATGAGGGGCTACAAGAACGTTGCCTGTGCCTTGCGTCATTATTACTGCGTTATTCTACATGTAAATGAGGTACCCCACGGGCGTTGCCTGTGCGTTGCGTCGTCGCCGCTGCGATGTTTTACATATACATTAGAACGACATGTTGCACGATGCGTCGAAACACTTGCGTCGCTCTATGTTGAAATAACAAACGCTCGTTTTGTATGGGTTAATACTTGAAATAAAGGCTATTTATAGACATATATATTTATAAAAACTAAACTATCGACTTTGCATTAACTGGCTTAACCATTAATCTTTGGCCCTTCAGGCGATTACAAAAAAAAAAACTAGTAGGTACATTATTGTATAAGCACTAAAAATAGGGTATTTGCCTGACGGGGTGGTTGGGGCTGAATCGATTTGTTACGCACAACAAACAAATTTTAGTGATTTCAACAAAGCTGATCATTTGGTTGTTTGGAATTTTTTCTCGGTAGGTACTGCCAATTGTGTTTGCTATTACAAAATATTTAAAAATCCCCACAGCAAAGAAGACTGTTTTCATAAGTTTATTTCTAAGAAGAAAACAAACAAAGCCTTTCCTCGCATGTCTAAGAAAATTGCCACCTCGTTAAGTTTCAAACAAACCTCTCCTAAAATAAGACAGGTATATAAGGAAAGGTGCATCATACATCATCTCCCACCTCACTGTAATGATGGTCATTCCGGCAATCCTCCTCGAGATGAGAATGTTTGTGAATCGCACGTTATTACTGCGGCGCGTGCTGTTCGGGAATAAATGGATTTCTCTACGTCATTGTGTTATCAACCGAGATATTCGCCATAGAGACATTTTAGAGACAATTTTTGTTCCTTTTTCAAAGGGCATTTGGTAAAGTTTGAAGAATATTGTCATTTTTTTTTTCAGCGGCCACGGATGATTTTTATATCATTATTAAGAGGACCTTGAAATGCACATAGATATATATATATAATTAATGGCGTTTAATAATATCGAAACCAAGATATTTAAGATTTAAATGTTCAGTTTTTGGTACTAAAAGTAAGCCTAGGTAAGAATATTAAATATCTCGGCTCCGATGCATTTAAGAGTATTACATTGCTTACCAAAACATGTTTATTTTAAATTATTCTATCATAATTTACCACTTTTACTAATGGCCGCTCACCATAAAATGTATGACTTTTACAAATGACCACACTTTTATTGAAACCCCTTTGTGTGAACAATCGTCACTAAGAATTCACTAAGTCTAAGAAGAGCCTAAGTGCGGCCGTTAGTAACTTTTTTGCTGCTGTATTCAGAAACATTTTTGAGACAGTAAAATCGTTATTTTTTCAAACTTGTGTATGAAAGTTTGTCATTGCAACGACTTAATCGTCATTAATTTAACTCTAACTGCCGTACTCAGAGACACCAATTAAATTTTATGCTTGTTTAGTGACTTGTTTTATTCTATTGCTATAGTAAAGAAAGTGACAGCAGCAACTTTAATCAAGCATTAAATTTAATTGACGTCTCTGAGTACGGCAGTTAGTGCAGATGAAGCCCTGAGAGTTATTTGGATCATTAAGTAGGTATTGTTAACATTCTAAATTTTTTTTTTATTTTAACAGTAAAAGCGGCAGGGTAGTGATAGGGTAGAAAGGCATTGGAAAAGAGGTCAATATTTATTTATCTGGTACGAGTACTAGTAATTTATATTTTTCAAAATTAACTTTTGCTTAAAAATATACAGTCAACCGTATATTTTTACTAATAAATGGTACGCTAAATATGTATCGCTGTAGCAGTGTCAAAATATTCATGTTTTTTTGCACTCGGACATCACTGTCAAACAAATAAGAGCTATCATAACGTTGACGAAACGATAACATGTCACAAGCAATATAATTGTACCGAGTAGAATAAAGTTCAAGTAGCCGTGTTTTGAACTGGCAATACCTGCCAAGTTCCAGGCAGTGAAAGAGACAAAGTTTAGTTTATTAGCTCCCATTCAAAAATGCGTTACAAAAAACCTTTCAGCTCTACCATTTCCACCTTTCCCGTTTCCTTCATAACTGCAACACTCTATAAATACTCTAGTTTTGTGTCCGTATTCTCTCACACGCCATAGTGGACAGTTGAGACCAGCCTACCATGACCCGTGAGTTTACTAGGATGATAAAGCGGTATGTGCAGTCACAACCCTCGAATGTTACGCCACTTGCCACTCTTCTTAATTTAGCCGTGTACTACAATCGGGTAACGAGTCAAGTCTGCTGTCAACCCAAAATGCATTACACAGTTAAATTAGGAAGAGTGGCAAATGGCTTAACATTCCCGGGTTGTGACTGTACCTACGATGAGACACTAAATGTTTTAAATAACATTTTTTGAAAGGAGTTTAGGTAAAAGTGTTGTCATTTGTAAAAGTCATACATTTTGAAGGTGAGCGGCGATTAGTAAAAGTGGCCAATTATCATAGAATAATTCAAAATAAACATGTTTTGTTGTAATGTAAAACTCTTAAATGCATCAGAGCCGAGATATTTAATATTCTTACATAGGCGTACTTTTAGTACTAAAAACTGAACACTTCAATCTTTATATCTCGGCTCCGATATTATTAAACGCTATAAATTATATAAATCTATGTGTATTTCGAGGACCTCCGAATAATAATGTTACAATCATCGGTGTTTTTCGAATCAAATCGGAGAAATACTCAAAAAGGGCCGAATCTTAAGTACCCAAAACGTGCGTGCATGACTCGATGTATGAATGTGGAAGAAGCGAAAGAAACTTGTCAAGATCATAGCAAATAGAAAGAAGTGGTCTCTTCCTACTTCTCTGGGAAACAGGCGTGATTTAATGTATGTATATAAAAAAAAACAATATTCTTCAAACTTTACCCAATGCCCTTTCCATTCGCTTTGAAATTGCACCTTTAAAGATTCCCAGGGGTTAGGAATCCTACAAATTTATAAATGAAAAAGTTGATATAATTGTTTGGTACTCCTCCACGCTGCAATGGCTGGGCGGATTTGAATGAAATTTCGAATTAATCAATCAATCAATCAAGTCATTTATTTGCGTAAAACATAAAATGCATGCAAATACTGTTTTATAATAATAATAATAATAATAATAAATAGTTTATTTCAGATAAAAGAATCCATAATTTGTTAGTAAATTCCAAAAAACTATGTTAGTAGGTACTTAAAGTTATCTTAATTAAGACCGGTGTGGAGCTGCATCCATCTCCGCAGGAGTGGAGAGTCCCACCGGTCCGCAAACACGCGAAGGACACTGTTGGCACTGCCGCGCACGCGCCACAGCGCGGACGCAGCCCGCTTGCGCATGACGGCCGCGAAGCCGTCCACGCGCGCGGCCGCGAACATGCCCGACGCGCTGCAGCGCCACGGCATCCCCAGCAGCGCCCTCAGCGCGTTATTATATTGGACGCGAAGGTCGCTGTACGTCCGCTGCGTAAACGAGACCCACAGACTGCACGTGTAAAACGCTTGACAGTAACTTTTAAAAAGCGTTATTTTTACGGGAGTCGTACAACGTGCAAATCTGCGGGCCAACATGTTACATCGGACAGCCAGCGATCTTCGTTCCCTTTCTATGTCTAAATTATCTTTTAGGTCCTCGGTGACCCAATGGCCCAAATACTTAAATTTAGTCACCCGAGACAGCGGGGCGCCGCAGAGTAAGACCTCAGGTACTTCGGCGTAGGTTTTGTTACCCGCCTTAAATACCATGAGCTCGCTCTTGTTGGCGTTATATTTGAGCCCATGAGCCCTCGCATAGACCTCACACATGGACAACAGTTTCCTTAAACCACCGATAGATGGACTCATCAGCACCATGTCATCGGCATAACTTATGTTATTGATACAAACTCCATCGACATGGCAGCCAACTCCCGTGCTACTGAGCCCATCCATCAGCTGGTTCATGTAAACATTAAAGAGGCGCGGTGAGCTCAGCCCTCCTTGCCTCACCCCACACTGCAGGGAGTATACGGTCGAGTACGAGCCGTCCCACCTGACGCTATTCCTCTGTTTGCCATACCAATATTTAAACAAAGCAATAACCTCAGGAGCAACCGTCTCAGGAGCAATCGTTTTACGATTCAAATTATGCTTAGAATACATTTAAAAATGCGCAGAATACAGTTTACGTAATATCAATTAAAATATACATAGTATGTTACTGATCTAATAAGAAATGCATTTAAATTTGCACAATTAATTGAAATACTTAATTCCTGGATTACCTCATACTCCTCGTAGTTCTGTAGCTCGTTCTACAGCACTCTAGGGATGAAAGCGTGAGTTTATGTATATGTATGTATGATGACGTAACTCATAATTTAACAGTTCCCGAAAAAAAATACGATAGTTGAATTCTAAAAGTCAGACTAATGACCTGGCAAACTGCTGGATGACAGTAGAATTTTGGAAGAGATCTAAGGGGAACTGATTTATTGATTTATTTAGTGGTCTACCCGTACGGTCGTAGTGACCCATGTGGTTGTCGGGTTAGAATAGTGCTACTCCATGTCTTTCCGTGGATGTCGTAAAAGGCGACTAAGGGAATAAAGCCTTGTAGTAGGTACTGTTAGGCGATGGGCTTGTCACTAATACGCTGTGGTTGCAGAATTGTCAACAAGTTTTTACAGTTCTAGGTAATTTTTCAGCGCTCCCCACTCTGGGAACGAAGGCGCGAGTTTATGTATGTGTATGTATGTTAGTAGTCTAGTAATATTAAAAATTTACGCCGTAGAAAACTCATAGATCCCTACAGGCTAACCAGTCAAGTTTCGTAAGCATCTTGGTATTCCTCAAGTGAATAACCCCTTGGACCCTCGTAAATCTGCAGCATTCCTTGCCAAGCTCTTCATGTGTGGCTGACACGAGACGGTTATTGCAGTCGTTTTATTGGTTCTCAACACGAAACGCGGACACATTACTGGAATAGCTTGCGGAAGATCATAAAGTGTGACTGAATTTTGGTTAAAACAGCTTTTTTTTTAAATATGACTTCAACGAAATCATTTTTATTTTGAAAATTCAAAGGCTTGCCTTAATACAAAATGAAAATAATTGTTCCGTTTTGAAGTTAATTGCGATTGCGAGTGCGTTATTATAGGCTAGCTGTTTCGGTATATCTTGTGAGGTTGCTTCAATGTACTTAAAGAGAGGTTTTTTTCATCCTCACCTGGTGGTTGAAAGTAGTAGTTGTGGATGGTTGTCAACCGTTTTAGGTATTTTTATCGCGGCTGTATTTTCAGATCACTATGATTGTTAGGGGTAAATTCTTTCTCAAAGTCTGATAACGGGTTCACTTATCCCAAACCATTTACCAAATCATCAATCGAGATGGTGGTAGCGATCCGGATGGACCCTGCACAAGGTCCTACCACCCGCAAAGTGTGAGCGTTACTCGGCGGACTCATTTCGGAATGTGTCCGTTTTGTATTTAATGAACGATACACCTTTGAAAAACTACAATAATAATTTAAGTTTAGTAAGTTGTTTTAGGATTTACTCAACATTGCCTAGTTAATCTCTCACTCTCGGGGTAACATCACGAAATCTCACGTAACAAAGCCTATTAACTTCAAATCTGGCACGTATGCACTCTTGACTTATGAGGGTGATGCTGGCCATGTGAGTACTTCTAGCCTGGTTTGAAATCTTTTAATAGTGCATCTGTTAATTCTCCCTTTAGCGATGAGAAATGAATACGAGATTTTATATTTATCAGAATTTAATACGAGTGTGTTTGATGACGCCTAGTTGGTAGTGACCCTGCGTTTTGTGTGTTGAGCGCGAATGTTTAAGTCTCTATATAAGTATTTATATCGATGTCTTGTACCCATAGTACAAGCCTAGAGCTTAGTTTGGGACTAGGACTATTGGTGTGAAATTGTACTCTAATATTTATTATTTATTGTTTTAATATATCCCGTGTCAATAAAAGCGACACAAAAAGATAATAGTTGATCGCTAGTTAAACTCGTTTTCCGCTTTTGTTGGCGGTGGGACAGTCGAGTTCATAAAGATGTGTACATTTTATTATAGTCACGAGCGTTAATTTGGAACATTTCAAGAAAAATATGTGTAAAGTCAATGTCACTAGAGAAAGTCAACCTTATTGTTGTAGACTTTTAGATTGACTTCGGACCTTAGGTGGGTACCAAATTAAATCTCGTGACTATACTAAAATGTACACATCTTTATGAACTCGACTGTCCCACCGCCAACAAAAGCGGAAAACGAGTTTAACTAGCGATCAACTATTATCTTTTTGTGTCGCTTTTATTGACACGGGATATATTAAAACAATAAATAATAAATATACCGTACCGTATACCTTGTCTATTTGTCTATTTAATGTCATGTTTAAACTGCCATATGTGAATTGTCACAGCGATTAAAGGTACTAAAGTCAGCTGGACAACTGCCATATTACGCTAAGGCATCTTGATAAATTTTAAAGTATAGGGTATTGGGTGTGGTAGCCGGATTAGAATAGTGACATTCCGTATCTTTCCATGGATGTCGTAAAAGCCGACTAAGGTAATAAAGGCGTGTAGTATGTTAGGCGATGGGCTTGCAACCTGTCACTAATACACTGGTAAACATCTTCGCTTAAAAGTGTGCAAAATGTGGTTACAGAATTATCAAAAAGTTTTTATAGGTGTTGGAAATTCTGTAGCTCTGCCTACCCCACTCTGGAAATAAAGGCGTGAGTTTATGTATGTATGTATGTAGGGTATTCACCAACCCCTTTACTAATAAAACTTGAGTAATGGTGGTATACAATGTTTTCTCCTTATCTGTCATTGTGCCATTTGAATTTTACAGATAAGTACAAAATATTGTATAGCTATACCACCGTTATTCAACGTTTATTAGTAAGGGGGTTAAGGATTAGGTATCATTAATAGGTTTTGTTAGAATATAACCTCCTTAGTTCCGATGCTGATTAGCAGACCTAGGAATATTTGGGGCAAAATTAAATGACAGCTAGGGATTGCCTATATCGATAAACTCAATTATCGATGATGTCCCATATATTAGTGATCGCTTCAAGTTTGATTAGTAAAAATAAAATTTGATTGAAAGTACCTACGCAATGAAACAAAATAGCAAAATAATTCTGGTTATTCTTTATTTTAAAAGGATTTTTTAACCTTCACTCATCATCATCATATATTTTTTCCGTATTGTGAATTTCAGAATGATTGTCCCATTTACTTTTGTTAAAATAATCGACTAAAATTGGTTAGGAGTAAAAACAATATGACGGGGATGAGTGAAGGTTATAAATCCTTTTAAAATAAAGAATGACCACAATAATGTACTGTTTTGTTTAATTTGCATACTTTAAAAAATAAACTATTTTTACAATCAAAACTTGGAGCGATCACTAGTATATGGGAAAAGCATCGATAATTAAGTTTATCGATATAGGCAATCCCTAGCTGTCATTTAGTTTTGCCCCGTACATTCCTAGGTCTGCTGATGAGTGTTATATTTCTATAGCGAAATATTGCTGTTTTATTTTATCACAAGTGAACTTTTGCTAGAGTTTTAAAATCTTGACCTAATTTTTAGGTCCAGGTTTAAGAAACGACTATTAAGGCATCACGTCTCCAAGTTTTCTAATTAGGCGGAGGGCATCAATCTTCTTGACGTCCTGCGAATCGGTATGACTGGCACAAGTTGCCAAATTGTACGAATTAGGCAAGTTCTGTGGACCCGAGAAATTGTTTTAGTTGAGCAATCCTTTTTGGTTCTTTGTAGTGGAATAGTTTAACTGGGAGTTTAAAAGGAGTACCTACTGGCAAATACTCACGGCCTTCGCGCCAAATATATATGAACATGCTTATTATTTAAAGAGGGGCCGCCCTAGACGTACTTTTTCGAATCAAATCGGTGAAATACTGGAAAAGGGCCGAATCTTAAGTACCCGAAGCCGACGTGCGTGCATGACTCGATGCATGAATGTGGAAGAAGCGAAAGAAATTTGTCAAGATCGTAGCAATTGGAAAGAAGTGGTATATGCCTACCCCTCTGGAAAACAGGCGTGATTTAATGTATGTATATATGTATTATTTAAAGACATTATTCCATAATTAGAGACCCACCCTCGCTTTACTTCGGTTTATGTGAGTTTTCTGTAATATCCGTACATAAACCAGAACTTATAGTACATACACACCTTCCTCTTGAATCGTTCTATCTGTTAAAAACAACTGAGGGCCCAGACAAGATGCATTACGCTAGCTAGCGTTTCTCTTCGTTTCGTTTTTAAACCAATCGCGTCACTGGTAGATGACGTCATACGATAAGTCACGTGATGTGCCAGTGACGCCATTGGTTTAAAAACTAAATGAAGAGAAACGATAGTTAGCGTAGTGCATCTTTTCTGGGCCCTCTGCACCGAAATCCATTGCGTAGTTTTAAAGATTTAAACATACATAGGGACAGACAGACAGCGGGAAGTGATTTTATTTTATACTATGTAGTGATAGTGATATGCCTAGTTACGTTTTTATTTGTTGGTGGTTTTGAAAGTGATATTCCCAGAATTATTTTGGATGTAGTTAGTTTTCGGAAAAGGGGGCAAATATGGCTATCAAGAGCATATGGGCGTACCGTAAAACGGGGTGAGTAAGGATTAAGGGATGATTAGGGACAACTTAAAATAAGTCATAACTCGTTACAAATAAGAACAAGTATTAAATTGACAATATTGTTACGTATATTGGAAATAATTACAGTCTTTAGTAACACATGCTTCATGTTAGTTTATATCCCTACTCAAGATATTTATAAAAATAAATAAAATATAACAAGTCTAAAATGGTTCACCTACTTTTTGTAAACTACGTCTTGTACTAATGTCTACCGCATTCTTTTTTTTTTGTTTGTTTTCCTCAATCGCCCAAAGGTTAGCTGTAAGAGATCCCTTAAAGGGATAAGTTCGCCTTTGTACATTCCGATTCTGTAAATATAGTATTTAGTTTTCTGTTTTTTGTACAAACATTATTATTGTGTAGTGTAATAATAATTCCGAAGAAACACAATTTCAAATTTATCAAACTGCCAACTTTTCTTAATTCTGAATACAATGTTTTGTACGCTTAGACCGGTGCTCCTCGCGTTCCAAAGTCTCAGTATTGGAAGAAAAGCGTGAAGGTACGTTTGGAATATGTGTTATCGTTCTAACATCAAACGTAAATATACCTATGTTTTTACCCCGGAAGTCGTATGATAATGACGTTTATGCACGAAGTGTCTGTCGGTCCGTCGCTGTGATAAACCGACGTTACAGTTACCGGAACAAGTACAAATAACGCATGCGTGATCACAGCCGACTGGTACAGTTGAATCATTGGTTTAATTAATAATGGCTTCATTTGAAATAATTGTCATATTCATAAACGCACTATAAATCTATTTTAGTTAAAGTTTAGTATTCTTTCTCCTTTTCTACCAGATTAAAATATTACACCCAGGCCCTTTAACATATTTTTTTTTTATATAAATATAACGGGGCAATCTCACACCAATTGACCTAGTCGGGTGCGTATCTACTCACATACCATTTTTAGTCCTATTATCGGAAGTCCGAAAATGTTTGTCATACCATTTTACATCATAATGATCACTCTTCATACTCTTCATTTTTTTTTTAGTACTAACGATCGGAACTCATAATCATCTGAATTCATAACGCCAATATTAATGAAGCCGTACACTTTTCACCATTTCTTAAATATCTTACGTGTAATAAGATTAGGTTAGGTTAGGTTAGATTTATAAAAAATCTCAATAAGTAACGATTCCTAAAAAAAACTGCATTATGAATTGCGATAATTATGACTTAAAAAGTATGAAGATAAAAGTATGAGGAAAAAAATTATGAAGAGTGATTATTATGAATACAAATCGGTAAGAAAACAAAAAATAGGAATAAGAATTTTATGTGAGTCAATATGGACCCGACCTAGTCCCAAACTATCTAGGCTTGTACTATGGGTACTAGACAACGATATAAATACTTATATAGAGAAATATATACTTAAATACATTAGAAAACATCCATGACTCAGGAACAAATATTCGCGCTCATCACTCAAATATCTGCCCTTACCGGGATTCGAACCCAGGACCGCTAGCTTCATAGGCAGGGTCCCTACCCACTAGGCCAGCGCGTTTCAAGCACACTTTAGCTATTGTGTATTTATGAATTAAAGGAGAAAAAAATACTAGTTTAGCAACAAGACTTTATTATTTTGTCATATTTAACCATTTCCGTTCCGTATGTATGGTTTTCTCAACTAAAACTTAATCTCCTTTGAGTGGAATTTGCTATTTTCGTCATTTAAGGTACTAGTGGCCCTCCATGTGCTCATTTTTTCCACCCTGTATACGCTATTAAGTTTATGACTATTAGGTTTGTGACTTTTTGGTACTGGCTGGTTGGAATTGTAGTATTTGTTTTTTTTATTCCAAAAAGACATGAATGAGGGAATACCCAGCAGCAGCTTCTTAATAGCTTTAGGCTGACTATCGCTATCACGCTTGCACTCGGTACTGACACTATATTTGTCTCTCATATGACATAGAAAAACGATGATTGCCGATCGCTATTAAGAAAATGGTTACACTGTACCTACTAGCACTTGAGCAAATAACTGGTATTTACCTAAAGATTGATGTATCTGCAATAGGTAGGCTGTTCCAGTGTATTACAGGTTTAAACATTGTTTAAACATTGTACCTATAAACATATTTAAATGAGAAATATATGCATGAGTTCTTGCTACCCAGTAGTAAATTTATTTTTTGATGTATTGCCGTTTTTAACACTGCAGGCGCGTGAGGGGAGGCGTGCGGACGGCGGGGGGAGGGGCTCTTGTTCCTCACCTCAGGCCCCGACAGCGTTCAACACGTGCCGCGTGCTATCTGTAGAACAATCGATCCACGTGGCTCACGTGCGTAGCGTGTGTGTGTAGCATGTGTGAGCGTAGCAGGGTCTACCATATTTCCAAATAAATCAAATGTCATAAAATTAGATTCTTATAATATCACTTGCTAGACTCGTTTATTTGTTATAAAAGGTATTTTCTATTACTTGTATTTACTATAATTTTAAAATGTGTAATGTTCATCATGCATTAGGTACATTTAAAAACTATATAACGGGCAGATAAAAAAAACCTTGAATTTGGCTTGGCCTTACTTAACCTATCCGAGTCGGTTCTGCCCTGATTCGTCTTGCTCGTTGCATTTTCAGGATATTTATAGCAATTTTAGAACATCTAAAATTTATAGTAAATGAATATTATAGAAACGAACTGTTTTAACATTTGCATGTGATTATAGCAAATGACTTTAGAGAAAGTGTATTTATAGCCATTGATTTTATAGCAACTACGGGGATACCTGCGCACCGTGTGTACGTAGCGACAAGTAACTTCTTCCATTACGTAAGTAAACACTAAACGAGATGGCAATGCTGATGATGATGATGATGAGGCAATTGACCAATGGGCAAACAATATTGACACCTGCCTAATTGTACCCAAGAGCTACAGATTGCAGAAAAAAAGAAAAAAAAGTATGAAAAAGTCTTGGTAGCTTTTAACGCATGGTTCCTAAAATATTATTTGTAACTTTTTGACCACTTTCAAATATCTAGTAATGTTCTGAAACTTTCAGCATCGTTATGCACATGTAGCGTTCGCCGCGCTTTGGTGAAATTTAGGCTTTATAGAGGTTTTTATTTTTCTATCAAAATAACATAAAACATGAACGTTTGAAGTCGAAAAACGTTAACCATTTGGGTTACCCGTGTACATACTTGATTCAAATCAATCGGCTTAGAACGGATATTACAAGAAATCCGATGGATCAAAGGATTGAAAAGAGTCGTCGATAACATTAAAATTTAATATGTATGTGGAATTGCCTTTTCAATATTTATTTTTGTTTTGATTTCACACGTATATATTGGAATTTAGAAACCTAATACCAAGCAATCATCACTACTGTACATAGTATAAAACAAAATCACTCCGTGCTGTCTGTCTGTCTGTCCCTATGTATGCTTAGATCTTTAAAAGTACGCAGTGGATTTTTTTAATAGATATAATGAGTCAAAAGGCAGGTTTTTGCGTATAATATTTTTTTTATGTACGGGTATTACAGAAAACTCATATAAACCGAAGCTAAGCGAGGGCGGGTCGCTAGCGCCTTAATAAAACATATCTTCTTTAGAAGTTTAGGTGTTGAACCGTGAAAACAAATCACAGAAACAAACAAACAAAGTTTCGTATTTTTAATATTCGCACTGCTAGACCAAGACAGTATCAACTCAAAATCTTTGCTAGTTTTATTTCAAGTTCACAGAACTTTTATTAAAGTTCATGTTTAAATACAGTTGTGTTTTGTTTCATTACTGTTTTGATCTAGCACAGCAATTATTAGTATAAGAATAATAATTTTGCTATACTTGCGAACTCCACTTTGCTTTTGTTCATAGGAGTTTTTTCTGACACACGGACATAAACAAGAATTTACAACCTGTCGTGAAAATTTATCTAACTGATGTTGAAAAACGCATCAAAATCCGTTGCGCCGTGTAGTAGCGGATATTCAAGAAGATAGACATTAAACTCTTTATTTGGGCAGTCGTGTTTTTGGAAAAACAAAACCGCAAAAATCCAGAATATCAGATATTTGCAACTGATTGTCACCACAGTCTAGACTAAACAAACCTGAAACTATATCGTAAATTTTCTAGACAAAAAAGGACTTGAAATGAAAGTTTAGAATAAAACGATTTTAATGTCTATAGACAAAGTTCGTTTGCTCCGTCGACGGGATATTGCTCCAGACTTTACACAGTTTCTTAGGTTACAAAGTAATTAGAGAACTATTAATAGAAGTGGTAATTTGGCATGCAATGCAAACTTATATATATTTTTTTTAAGACCAGGTTTATTAAATAAATATAAACCAAAAATACTCATCCAAAAATAAAACACTTAATTGGGTTGACAATGAATATAGTTAAGTAAGAACCACACACAAAAGTCATACAAAAAAAAATTGAATGTACATCTTTTTTTAATTTGATTAAAATGAGTCTGTATAACACACTTTAATTATTTAGTTTAATTATTAAATAATTTTATTAGTATTATATTAATTTGAAAAATAATTTGAAGTATAGTTATATCATAGTTAAGAGACTCAAAGATCCCGCAGTCTAACTCTGTAAACAGTTTTGTGGAACAACGTTGTATTGAAATACTGTAATTGTTTTCATTAATAAATTTTAATAAATAATAATAATTAAAAAAAAAACAACTGATTTTTCTGCAAAAAGGAAAACTATGAACTCAATACAACTCTTGTCCAATTTCAATGCGATAAAGTTGTATCATGCCTTGTTTCCTGTTCTTTCGAAAAAGAAAATCAGATTGTAACAGTCAACGAGTTATCAACTTTAAGCATTTCATCAAAACTGATTCTAGTATTTTTATTGTAAAAACGGAACCCTCAAAGCCATTAATTAGTTGCGATACCGTCACTAACTTAAAAAAAAACAGTTTGAATTAGGATAAATATCTATCAACTAGCATTAAAATATAACCGTCACAATGTGACAGCTAAACTTTCTTATTCCATTATAAACGTAGATTTTAGCTCTAGAGCTTAAAAATTCTAGAATTCAAGTAGGTATTACGTGATATTGGAAATCCGGAGCAGGGTTAGGTCAATAGACTTAGCAGATGAGCCTGAGATGGGACGACGTAACAGGATCGCTCGGTCGAGAGGCTGATTGGTTCGGAAACCTAGGCTGAAACATTGATCGTTCAAGCTTAAAATGTTGTAAAAGTCATTAGGGTGTTAGGGAGGTTTAAAATATGCTTGAATTTTTAGTTTATTATTTTTGATCAAGATGAAAGTTTTTTATAGTGAATATTAGCCATAAAAATGCACGTCGACATCGATTTGGGGTTGATTTTCCAAATAATTTTACGTAAATGCCTTGAGGCTTAAGGCCGGGACTACGATAACTTTGTCCTTTGAGTAAGTAACTAAAATAAGTAATGATTGTGTATGTCTAATTATCGTTACACAAAGGAAATTAAGGTGTTTTTAATTGAGTTCACAATATTTTAGAGTTTTTTTCGTGTGTCTTTTAGAACGTATATAAATAATTTCAGGTAACTTTACTCTTTTACAAGTAAATATACAAAGTTAATAGTAGATTGTTCAACAAGGGACTAAAACAAACCATAATGACATGAGATGTTTTGAAAAAAAAACGACGTTCTGTACAAATTTACAAAGTTTCTTACAAATGTGTTTGTCGGTTTTATCTTTTCTTCTATTATGTTTTTTGAAAGTGCCGCTTTAAATGCTTGTATATTCAGCCAACAGAATCAAATTTGAAAACTATTTTAAAACTAATTGGACCATGCATAATAAAATGAGTTCATCCTTAATATAATTAAATAGATTTATGTTTGCAATCATTAATCGGGTTTCCCGAAACTAAATTATTATTTTTTATATTTTTGCATAGTTGTCATTTTGAGGTTATTTTCACGCTCAAAAATCGCTGAAAATGGCGATAAATTCACAAATATCGATGTTTATGGGTTTCCTAAGTGAATGAAAAAAAACTTTAATACCTAGGGATTAATAAAGAGCTTTAGCCCCGATATGCAGAGGCTAAAGTAACATTTTAAGAGCATGAGAAGTGAAATAGTTATTTTTAAGTAGCCGGTAACCGTAATGTGACGCTAAGCATGCTGCAATACTCAAATGCATTTTCTTTCTTATTCGTGTAACGTACCTACTGTGTATCTTTAGTATCATTTTAAAACCCATGTTTCAACTAAGTAACGAACCTTCGACCTAAAACAAAATAAAACGCTTTCGTAATCTCATATCATTAAATAAACGTCACGAAAGGAAAACAGTAACAAAATAAATAAAGCAACGTTTCGTTATTCCTGCCCATTCATTGTGAAAGCTTATAAATATATCTGAAACCCCGCCAAGATATATCCCTTGTAATGATTTTATACCAGCCCCTGTTTATGAGCCGGGGTGTAATTAAATTTATTACGAACATACAAACTGTCAGTTTTCGCAAATTTATGCTTTTCATTTCCGATTTTCTTTTTGTATTTTAAATTTTTAACTTCTGGCGGTGTTGATATTTCAACTTTATGGCACGTAAATACTTTCTTAATAGGAAAATAATGAGGTGAACAAGACTTTTGATGTTTTAGTTTTAGTTTCCATGTTGGAATAATTTGTAAATCAAATAAGAGAGCACCATTTTTATTGGGATGATGATGGATGTAATATGGTGACGAATGCACAAGATGGATAAGACTTTTATTGAATTTCGAGATCTATTTATGTGTGAAAATATATGCAGTTTTGTTTTAAATTATTACATATTTTATATATTAAGAAAGTACTAAAGTGTCAGTTAACGAATACGCCCCTCTTACGTCTGTAGATATGAAGAGGTTATTTACCCTATAAAATATAGAAAGTGAACTATAAAAGGAATGTACTGAAAATACTTCCAAAAAATAAAATTCTATAACTTTTTCCAGTGATTTTCTCTTTTATTTAAATCAAAAGTAGTCATATGCATATTACGGATATCGTTCGACATTATTTTGACGAAATTGGCATCCGACCTTTGCCCATTAACCAGTATACACTAATTATGCGTTATTAATTTCTTTATGGTATGGGGAGGGCAAACGAACACAGGCCACATGATGGTAAGTGACTCTCATGACTACAATCCTAAGACTGCAATCCTAAGACCGCAAATGCGTTGCCAACCCAGCGGATTAAGATGGAATGACGGGTCAGGAAGCGGATGGTGAGAAAGCGCTGAAAATCTTTATTCATTTAGGAATTTTTGTATAACTAATATTGTAGATTCTTTTTGAGATACAGGTTTGGTATAAAATGTAAAATTTCAATCTTTTACAGTCCCAATTAGATATGCAAATTATTATAAAGATAATTTGGTGTCATGAACTTAGTTTGGAATCAGATCAATTTGTGTAAAATTGCCCCCTAGTAATTAATCTTATTTTTATCTTATTTAATTTTTATTTTAGTAACTCATTAAACGTGTTTTTATAATTTAATACGTCAGTCTTAAAATCAGAATAATTAATGAAACAACTTAAGAATGAGATTGCTGTAATCGAACAAAAAGCCAAACATTTCAAGCTTGTAATAATTACCTTTCCTCAGGGATACAAAATGTACGCGGTTCTTACATCCAATAAAACAAAACTACTTATTTCTACCAAAATTGATTCCTCCGAGAAATTGAACATAAATATTTAATTCAAAGTAAAACTATTATTAGTTCTCTTTGTTATCCAGAGTAGAATAATGGGTGAAAGCGTATAATTGGATAACCTATTTAATTTCAATTATTTCCCAAAGGGCCGGCCAGTAATTGATTGATTCATCCGATTAATAATTTCCCTTTAATCTTTAAGGTTTATTAAATTAAAATATTAAGAAGTAATTTGCATGGATATTAATAAGTTTTTATCGATCGAACAAAGTGAAGTTTTAGAGAAAACCGCGCTGCCATTCGTTTGGTTATCTGTTCGTCGATAACTCAAATGTTTTGATGAAATTGTTAACAATTATTATTTTCTTTGTTTTCTGTCTTTCTTTTTCGGTGCAACACTTTTGTTACTTTCTGTATGGTTATTTGGTTGACTGGTAGATAAATCTATTAGGCATTAAGTCCTGCTTTTATTTGTGTAATATAGGTCAAATAAATAAATAAATGTACATAACATTTAAAAACTTATAGATTTGTGGGACCGTAGTTTTGCTAGATCCACTTACGGAGCTTGCGGTCTCAGGTTCGATTCACGGTACGTGCAAATATTTATTTAAAAATTTGGATGTTTTCAATGTCTTTAAGAATTATTTTTTCTACATTATATCTTTTGTTGTCTGTAATAAAAGTAAAATATCAACAGCTTGTCAATTTGTGTAAGAAAAAATATTTCGAACCCAAATATTTTCAAGGTGAGCGGTCATTTGTAAAAGTGGTAAATTGTGATAGAATTATTTAAAATAAACATATTTTGTTGTAAAAAATACTCTTAAGTGCATTTGAGCCGAGATATTAAAAAAATCATACCTGGGCATACTTTTAGTATCAAAACTGAATACTTAAGTCTTTAATATCTTCGCTCTGATATTATTTAACGCCACAAATTATATATATGTGTACTTAGAAGTCTTCTAAATAACTATGTAAAATACATCCGTGGCCGCTGAAAAAAAAGGCAATTTTCTTCATACAAACTTACCCAATCAATGCCTTTTCACTAGCCAAACCATGTTCGCCACTGCATAGCATGCCATTATTGAAGTTCCCACCGGCATGTTAACGGGTGCCGTTATTTAATTCCCGTGAAAGCCTTCAAGGCTCTAACGATACCCAAATAACTTGTGACTCCATCTGAAAAGCTTTTAAATGGCATGTTAACGTTTTGTGGGTCGTTAAAACTAATTTGGGCTGGTCCAATTTTAAGGAGGTTTGATGACGCGCAGGTCTAGTTGGTAGTAACCCTATCTATGAAGCAGTAGTCCAGGGTTGAAATTCTGGTAAGAACAGATATTTATGTAATGAGAGGGAATATTTGTTCCTGGGTCATGGATGTTTTCTATGTATGTACTATCAGACCATTGGAACCTTGACCCACCATAGAACTGTGTCACAGAGACGTTATGATTCAAGTCATAAGAAGTGTCAAAGAATTTGTTTTATAATGTCACTGTGACACCGTTCTATGGTGGGTCAGGGTTCCATTGGGCTGATTGTACAGTCACGAGATTTAATTAGGTACCCACCTTAGGTCCAAAGTCAATCTGACATTCTACAACAATAAGGTTGAATTTCCTAAAAGTTACAAATGACTTGACATCTGTTATGACATTGACGACTTCAAGCATATTTTTCTTGAAATGGGTCCCAAATTAACGCTCGTGATCGTATTATATTTCTTTATTTAAGTATTTATATAGTGTTCTGGTTCCCCAGCGGGCCTAGGTAGTATGGCTACGTCTATATCGCGTGTCAACTGTGGATAAAGCATCCGTCACTTTTTGACACGTGTACTTATTTACCTCTCAGAAGTTGACGGATGCCTTATTCAAAATTTATCACGCGATAAACACAGCCATATTAGGCCTAAGGCTGTCGAACCCAGGCTCGATTCCGGGTATGAGCAAAATGCCAAGAGCTTAATTTGGTACTTGGTTTATTTATGTATGATTGTTTCATTTCATGTTCTTTAATATATAAATTTTTGGGCAAGGCTACGTAGTCTGTTTGTTTCACGTAACAACATAACCTTTTGTTTTTCAATTCATAATTTTGCAATACATTAGCTATAATCATATCAAGACGATAGCAATACAGTCACAAATAACGCGCAAAAAATGGTCCAGAAGTTGTTTTGCCGCCAAAGTATTTCTTTAAATTATTACTTTAAAAAATAAAGATTTTGAAATGACACAAATGAACAGACAAATCGACAGAAAGAATTAAGCCTTTTTTGGCCAGGATATAACGATAAAATGTAAGAGAATGTGTAAAATATTATCGATTTCTACTCAAGTCATTTAATATCGAAATTGAAACATTCAATAATTGAATCTACACAATAAAACTTTCCTTGGTCAGTTTTATTAACACTTCATACATACATACATACATACCGTCACGCCTTCATCCCAGAGTGGGGTAGGCAGAGCTACAGAATTACCAACAACTTTAACAGCCAGTTGTTAATTCTGTAACCACATTTTGCACAAACAGGCTAAGATGTATATCATGTGTATATTAGTGACAGGTTGCAAGCCCATCGCCTAAAAATACTACAAGCCTTTAATCCCTTAGTCGTCTCTTACGACTTCCACAGGAAGGTATGGAGTGGTACTATTCTATTCTGCCGGCAACCACACGGCCAATATTATTAACACTTCAAGAATATTAAATACCAAGTTTAACCTGGGGTTTTATTCTCTCAAAAGCAACGGACGAGCGAAATCGCAGCGGCGACGTTAAGTAGTCCCGTCAAAGCAAAAAAAACACATAGCGCGTGCTTTTTCAATTAGGCAGCTTTATACGTTTGATCTCATTGACAGAAGACATGCTGCTTCTGACTTAAACTCGCCGCTGTGACATTCACTCATTCGTCCGACCGCGTTTTTAAGAGAATCACATCCCAGCTTAGAAGGCCGCCAAGATGCACTACGCTAGCTAGTGTTTCTATTCGTTTAGTTTTTAAACCAATCGCGTCACTGGTAGATCACGTGACTTTTCGTATCACGTCATCTACCAGTGACGCGATTGGCTTAAAAACGAAACGAAGGGAAACGCTAGCTAGCGTAGTGTTTGTCTGGGCCTTCAGGGGTGTGATTCTCTCGAGAAGCAAAGGTGAACGAATGCACGAGTGATGTCCAAGCGGCGAGATTAAGTAGTCCCGTCAGTGCGAACAAAACACATTGTAGCGCGTGCATTTTCAATTTAGCAGCATGGTTCCTGCCGATGGGTCGAACGTATAAGGCTGTTTAATTGAAAATGCACGCGCTAAAATGTGTTTTGTTCGCTCTACTTAACTATTTAAACTCGCCGCTTGGACATCACTCGACAGTACGACCGGCGTTGTTTAGAGAATCACTACCCTGAATAAAACGCTTACAATTTCATTTTCTCAGCGACAAGCGTTAAGAAAATAGGCGAAAGGCCAAGCCGTGAATCATGTCCGTAACAAAAATCTTAACAAGTGTCACGCGGTATCAGGCCAGCAAAGGGAAAGCTTAAAATCCTCTTTTTCTTATTTTCGTTTGACAAAAGTCGCCCTTAGGTCGTTATCACGAGAAACTTGCTCGCTGGTAATTGTTTTCAATTCCTATCCTTATTTTTTTGCTTTTTCCTCGCAGGCCTTTGTTTGGTTAAAATCTGAATCATTACGCCCCGGCTCTACGGGAGATAACATGTATTTTTCTGGCGTGTTCTTTTTGTGCGTGAAATAATAAAAATGCAGCTCGATGCGAGAAGTCAAAAGAAGCGATCAGTCATTGGTAGAATTGGGGAAACGTTGTCCATTGTATTACTACACTTATTGGGTTCTGTAAAATGGTCCTACTTTACTCCCTTATGAATACCTATGCACCATAGTGTATTTAATTTGTTACATTATAAGTAAAGTTGATGACAATTTTTTGAAAAGAATTGATGTACTTATACATCCAGCCGCAAAGCGTATGAAAGCATTAAAATTATTTACAATATAGAATGGGCGAACAAAGTAGGAACATTTTACGGTTCTTTTAATTATTGGCATACTTCATCAAAGAATAAGATGAAAAAATGTTTATAACCATTCATGAAGTATCATATATTATGTGTTTTTTGCCATGAAGGCAGCTGGAAAATATTATCAGTTAAAAAATGTAAAATGATTGATTATCTTTCATTTTTTTTTTTTTTTTTTTTTTTATGGCATAGAGTTGACAAACGAGCACACAGGCCACCTGATGGTAAGTGGAAACTGTGACCCATAGACATTCACATTCACAAGACTGCAGAGCAATCCTAAGACTGCAAATGCGTTGCCAACCCTGAGGACTAAGATGGAATGCCTCTATGCTAGTCATTTCACCGGCTGTCTTATCCCCAAACCGGAACACAACAATGCGAACACTGCTGTTTGGCGGTAGGTCATAAATTGTTCTATAAACAAATAACATCTAGCCTGAACTTAAATCGAAAATTTTAGTTAGGAACTAAAATTCGAATGACGGCTCTATTGAACATTTTGTAATTATAACTAGGTATTTAATTAAAACGTAGTTATAGTGTTAAATCACGCATTTAGGAAGCCAATTTCCCCGAATGATGCTTATATTTCCAAATATTAGGTCTTTACCTATGAAATTGGCGTTCTGTATGGAGAATTTCATGAAAACAGTGGTTTTCAGACATTTAATTTTGCAGATTATTTAGCAGGTAACGTCAAATGCAAACTAAACAAAATTCGGTCAGGAATATTGGACATTTCTATTCTAAGCTATATTATAAATATCTTAATAACTTCAACATAGCTTCATAAAACTCTGCGTAATTGAAACACTTGAACTCGCAGCACATGAAAAGAGTATGAGAGAGTACCTAGTAGATGGTTCAATTTTTTACTTTAATGTTAAACATTAAAGTAAAAACCGTTGTAACAAAGTAAATTAATGAAATACAAAAAGAATTTGGAAGTTGAAATTGAAATAAATAAATTCCGTACGAAATAAAACACGTAATTTTTTTATTAAGAGTGTATTTGCAAGCACCAAAAAATTATAATAAGTAACCCAAACATATTAATTAAGATAATTCAAAAAGCTATTATTCGTTTTTTTAACAGACAGTGCGTTTTATCCTGTATTAGACTATTAAATTTGTAATATGCATGCATGATGCATGCTGTCATAATTTTGTATCCCTAACGGCCAAAAATAGTGATTTTTACCTACTTATTCGATTGTATCATTATTGCTACCTATGTTTTACAAATAAAATAAATGATTGATTGACCCGTGTGGTTGCCGGGTTAGAATAGTGCCACTCCATATCTTCCCGTGGATGTCGTAAGAGACGACTAAGGGAAAAAAGGCGTATAATACTGTTAGGCGATGGGCTTGCAACCTGTCACTAATACACTGGTAAACATCTTAGCCTAAGTGTGCAAAATGTGGTTACAGAATTATCAACAAGTTTTTAGAGTTGTTGGTAATTCTGTAGCTCTGCCTACCCCACTCTGGGGATAAAGGCGTGAGTTTATGTATGTATGTATTGATCGAAATATTCCCTACAACCCACCAACTTTTTAAGACGTTAACAAAATCCAAAGCCAAATTCTACAAAAATCAACGATCCAAATCCCAAATTCGATAATACGAGACACAACTAAGCGGACGCACGGCCGGCTCGTTAGATAAACGACTTTTTGCCGACGTAACAAAAGGTAACAGGCGATAAGGATCGCCGGCCCGACCATTGTGCGTTACGTTACCTTTAAATCTCCCGTTACTGTAAAAGATTTACCTTCCAGTCTTGCCCGTGACGCTGTTTTTCTTCGACTGAAAAATTGGCGCAATTTACAAGGGCTGTAAATATTTGGTGAATTCGGAAAGGTTCTGTGGAAATTATGCGGTCATTTTCTTAAATAAACTTGCGATTTTACTCGACGCAGTAACGCCATATCTAAAATTGCGATAAATAAAATAAGATTAACATTACTTTTGTCACCACCTCGTTTTAGCGATGGGAAATGTTGTGGCTTTGATATTCCACACGACAATTTTTAAATAAAGAAAAGGACTGCCAGCAAAAGAACCTGACATTTACTCAAACAATCCGACTGACTAGTTATTTTTTTAATTTTAATAAATCCCTACCACCACCACCACCATAATATAAGTAAAACAAATTCCAACTAATAAAAGTAAAGGTCATATTTCCCAAATCACATGTAAATGTTTTGTGTAGATGTTTAATTGAACATAATATCACGACGCAAGTAAATATTTTCTGTTAAAATGTCAAGTACTACTACTTTCACCTTCATTATTATGTCATTATTTTAAATTCTGTAACACCGAAGAAAGTGGCTAACGCTATGGACAATACCCCAACAAAAATGTTAAGCACTGTCATAATAAACTTCAAACTGACCATCAAATTTAATGACAAGTATGACAATAACAATGGCAGTCACAATGACAAGGTTCTAAGTGTGCTCAACATTTTTATTGGGTGACTACTTAGTGTAGACGAAGTATTCTATACCTATTATTCACCACTATGAAAAAATACCCCCTAACCATAAACGCAGAGTAACCTATTTTTGTTAAAGTAATCTTTGTCTCCTAAATTAACCTTAACAGGATTGAAAGCTATAAATAACGATTCGAATTAGAAGGATATAAGGTATATTTTAAACATACTTACTTTAGATATCGTGCGTCCATAATAATGTTCTCTGTTTCAAAAGCCGACAACGAATCTGCAATTTCTATAGACATGATCAAGTATAGGGAATGAAATTTAACCGGTTATTATCCGTTTTTGTTGTAAATAACCGGGTTAAACTGGTCATAACCGATTATTAATCAAGTAATTACATAATTGGACTAGAAAGTGACGATTAGCAGGTTACCCAAACAACACAATTTAAAATGTGGTTACAGAATTATCAAAAAGTTTTTATAGTTGTTGAAAATTCTGTAGCTCTGCCTACCCCACTCTGGGAATGGAGGCGTGACTTTATGTATGTATGTATGTACAATTTAATATAGTTGTAAAGACCCTAGTATGTATAATTGGGATTGTTCATATTTTTACAATTATTCCAATTCGAAAACCATTTCGAGGAATAGGGGTTAAAAGCCGTTGTGCGTTGGATATTCCAACAAAAGTATATTTAACCTTTGTTTGACTTTCGTTTTGGGCTTGAAGACGTCCTAGGTGTATCTTATGAGTTAGGCAAAAACAGCTTGAAATAGTATGTCTTAATACACTATTACAATACATTTTTTTCATTGGATATCATTTAATTGTTGTAATTTATTAGAAAATGCCATCCCAAATTTATAATAATAATATTATCCATAAAATGTCTGCTAAATAAATAAAGACATTTAAACCAAACTACTGGGTCAAATACAAAATTAATGAAATAGGTGTCTTAAAATTTCCTATTCTTTCAAATGAGAAAGTAAAAACCGTGAGTTATTTTTTTTGATCAATCCCAATACAACAATACTTGTTGAAACAGGTTTATAGTGACTCAACATTTAAAGTGGTTGACTGCAACAATGACAACGTTATATGGTACAGTCACGTCTAATAATTATCTGAAAGTTTAAACATGGTGCCATCTCGAAGTTACAATTCTTGTCCATGTTCCCTTTTTGTCCCCAACAGTCACAGGAAAATGCTAGTAATGTATGTAGGAATGATGTTTTCATCTAATTACGATATCCATCCAATAATTATCCATTCGATAATTCCATTCAATAATCTTTTCTAGTTCGATACTCTTACCGTAGTACAGACGAGAAAATTGATTCCTAGATCTCTTTGGACTGTGTCAAAGTGACGTAATCAAGCAAAACGTAAGAGGGTTTGTATGATTTTATTAACAGTGTCACTTTGAGATAGTACAAAGTGGTCTAGGAATCAATTTCCTCGACTGTACCTACTATTTTACATTCGGTTTGATTACTACAGCGGAAAACAAAAAGTAATTTTTGTTTCAAAAATCGTCTAAATGTAAATACGTTCGTGATTATTTCTTTTTATTGTGGCTCTCGTTTATAACATTGGTTAAAAGGTTAATTTAATGCCCTTTTATCTAAATAAATAAACTCAAAGTACAAAACAAAGAGCAACCCACAAAAGTGTTCGCGTATTTTTAAATTTGAATCAAAATAAAAGTATCAAAAAACCTCCATAAATTTCACTCACAGTGAAATGTTGGATTCCTTTTAGCTTTTTTAAAGTTGCCTTATCGTTGTTACTGGCAGGAATAGCGGGTGAACGTTTTATGTTCATTTTTAATTGTTTTTAGGGATCCGTGTGAACAAAGGTTCACTTATATTTCATTTTTATTTTAAAAACCTTTCATTGTGTTTTTATGTTACATTTAAAAACTATAGACATTATAAACTTGCACCTTATTTACTCTTAACAATACCCTTTTGCCTTTTTTATGGCATAGAGAAGACAAACGAGCACACAGGCCACCTGATGGTAAGTGGAAACTGTGACCCATAGACATTCGCATTCACAAGACTGCAATGCAAACTTAAGACTGCAAATGCGTTGCCAACCCGAAGGACTAAGCTGGAATGCGTCTATGCTAGTTATTTTACCCAAATCGGAACACAATGCGGACGCTGTTTGGCGGTAGATTAATGGATAAGATGGTAGTAACGATCCGGACGGACCCTGCACAAGGTCCTACCACCCGCAAAAATTCCATTTCCATTTCACCTATTTTGCAATGGACATATCCGTCAGGACGTTAAAAGGGTTTAATTTTACTAACCCTAAAACCTTTTACACTATAAAACATATCTACGGAACCTCTAAACAATTGTTATCTGGCCTTCGTACATTTTGAAACGATGTTTTATTTTCTGCTAGAGCAATAAAATTGAGACTGAAAAGAACAGATTGAAATAATGTTATCCTCTGGTTTTTAACGTCTGCATTTCAATTGTTATATTTTGATTGTATTATGTTCAATTATAACTTCGTTTAATTAATTGATTTGTAGTACTGTAGTTGTTTCTAAGGGTTTTGAGGGGACTTAATTGTAATACGGTTGGTTTGTTTTTAACGACCTGAAGAATATAAAACTTTTAAATTTTCTTGATTTCTTTTTCCATTGTGTGACGAAAAATAACTATAATGATTGTACCAAAACATTTTTGAAATTTATCCAAAACGAGTAATATAAGGATATTTTTAATTCCTAGAAATTTTTGATATGCGTAGTTGAAAATTAAGATTAAAATAAACTATGTAAAACTTTAGGCAGTGTGTGGATATCCGTAGCAAGGTAATATCAAGGACTTTAAATGTTGATCTACCATAGAACCTTCTCTTAATAAATGCATCAAGTGAAGAGATAGACTACGAATTAATAGGTTTTATGCGATAAGGTTCTATAGTTCTAAGGTGCTTAATTTAAAGTTCGAGACCATAAACTGACGTTTTAGTGGTGGTTTTTTTGTGCAGGATCCGTCCAAATCACTACCACCATCGTATCCTTTCACCTACCACCAAGCAGCAGTGTTCACATTGCTGTATTTCGGTGTGATGATAAGACAACCGGTAAAATTGCTAGCATAGTCCAAGGGTTGGCAACGCATTTGTAATGTACAAATCTTCAAATGTCTGTGGGTCCCAGTTTCAACTTGGGTCTATATCGAATGGCATACAATTATTAGTCCTATCGTTGTGTCGCATAACGTCTTTTGTCCTAATAACGTGTGGCATACACTTTGTTCCGCATATTTTTGATTGTCCGAAATTGTTGCTCCTATTATCGTTTGTCCTAAATATTATTTGTCCTATCGTTTGATGTGGCTAAGATTTAACTGTCGAATGATTGATGTGCATAATTGTAATATTCCTAATATTTAATGTGCTAAAATTGTTTTGACTACATGTAATTAAGCATAAATCTTTTTAGCAAGCAAAGTTAAAAGTTGACGCCTAGCAAAACCTAACCTGGTAAAACTTGTTGGTTCTGGCGTTTCGCTCGCTCGTTAGGGTCACAGTTCTACCTAACACTCCTCCTCGCTTCGCTCGTCGTCGTACGTAAGTAAGTAGAATACGTAAAGATTCTGACTTCACGCCTACCATAGTTTAGTTGAG
This sequence comes from Acleris laterana, assembly GCA_963966035.1. NCBI lineage: Eukaryota > Metazoa > Arthropoda > Insecta > Lepidoptera > Tortricidae > Acleris > Acleris laterana. The sequence continues at coordinate 3,505,092 of OZ014455.1, read as the reverse complement.
GTGCTGTAATTGTAGCCAGTTTAATAATAGGCAAAATAATGATTAGGACAATTCATGTTAGGAATATTATGCTTTAGGTAATTAGACTTTAGAGTTATCAATATTAGAACAAACTTGCTTTAGGACGTTAAATGAGTATGCGAAAAATTATTAGGACAAACGAGTAGTATGCCATTCAACAGTATACCAAACATTCTTGGCCAAACATTTTTAGGACAAAAAACGTTATGCGATACGACAGGCGCCCTTTCAACTTACCACGATGGCGTTGGCGTCTTCTTAACATTTAAAAGACTCCCTGGTCAAGGCTGCAGATATCCACTGGATTTCAGTAAACCATATACGTACGAACAAAAAGACAGATATCGCGAAGCTACAAGAATTCGTAATTTGACTGCGGAACCCTCAAAATAAATTCTAGGTTCATACAGAAAGCCTTGCATAGATTTTGGAAATCCTTACAGTACAACAATTTTATACCCTACTAACAAGAAAACAACGTCTACGGCTTCGAACTTAACTTTTACTTCACCATACACCCAAATAGTTCCCAGAATCGTAAGAAATATGAAGAATATTGAAGAAAAAGGTCAGAGTAACTCGCGTTTGTCCTAAGTTTATTTTTATCTCCGCCCGGACCCTCGCAAAACAAATTTCATGAATAAATTTAACCTTTGTAAACAAATCGAGCGAGCCATATTAAATTAAGGGAAGCAGAGGAATGCTATGAAGTAGAATATTTACAAATACAGGATAAAATTCTTGAGATATAATAGTTGGCAGATTCAGGGAGGTACGGGAAACGCTTTTTTTCCGTCCTTATTTATTGTTTGGTCTCAAAAAAATACGCTATAATTACAGAATTTAACGAACGTACTGTTAAAATTTAGTTAGGTAAGGTTAAGGTCGTTTTTTATAATGATTGATTTTTAACAAAAATAATTGTTAAAATCAATTTCGACCACGCGAAATTCTACCAAACAATACTGTTTTTATAGCCATAAAAGGCAGAACGGGCAACAGCAGTGCAGGGTCCTTTCAGAGCACTGCCACCTTCTTATCCTTTCACCTGTAACAACCCAACAGCGTTGCATCGTGGTGTTCTGTGGTCCAGGTAAGATAATCACTGGTATTACACTAATAATAAGGCAGTCCTTAAGGTTGCAGTCTTGAAATTGAAGTCTTGCGAATGCAAATTTGGGACCCCTCTTACCATATCTCTCTTACTGTGCTCATGTTGCTTTCTCCATGTTGAGCTCGTGCTAAAATTAAGATAAATTTCATACTTAGAACCTTTGTCTTGAAATATATTTCAAGCGTCTTGATTTCTGCTTTTGGAACGTCCCAAGATTGACCTTTTACAGTTACGTCTTATTTTAGATACAATGTCTTAAGTGTTCAATGATACTATTGCAGACAAAGCAGGACTGGAAACGCTATAAAAGTAAGCAGTTAGAGCAACTTAGTTATCAAGAATGTCGTGTGTTGTAATAAAAATATTTTTAATTGCCCAACGCTTAGAGATTATCCTTTTAACCTACTGTCAGGCAGCAGTGTTCACATTGTTGTGGTACTCGTATAAGAGAACCGAAGTATAGAGGTATTCCATCTTAGTTCTCAGGGTTGGATAGGGTTGGTAATATCGGCCGGGTCAATATGCAAATGTACTCAGGTACAACTTACCATCATTATCATATCTTATCATCATCATCAGGTCAAACAGTTTTGTCAAAAGTTTTTGCGAGATCTAATTATCGCTAAGGTTGACACTTGTCATTGTCGTAATATTGTTGCAAGGGAAACTCGAACTTGTTGTATAATGACGTGCGAATGAACTTCAACCGTAGCGTGGTAGACCAGATTATTGGCTGACTGTGCCTTTGCTTGCGTTGCTATAAAAAAAAGCTATGGACATTCTGGAACTCAGGATAAAAAGAATAAGGTCCATTATAATTATACAAACATTAATCATGTTAGCTGTTTATTGTTTAAGTTTTACATATCAGAGAACGTACGAGTATAATTATCATCGAAACTTAAGTGTTCTAGAGTTCCTTTTAAAATCGAAGTTAAAAATTACGTTGGCTCCATTCCTGTCACTCGTCATTCGAGACTTAATCGAGAGAAAGGGATGGCAGGAGCTAACCTAACTTAGAACTTCGATTTTTAAAGTATGGTCTCAGGTAGTGAAAGGGGCAGAAATTTGTGAAACATGTAGCTCTTATCCTTAATAAATAAACTTTGATGGGCTCCCAATGCATCTTGTTAGAGCCAGTGCATGCAATAATTAAATCTAGACATAGCAAACAATATTTTTATGGTTAAATAAAAACCTGACCTGATAGGCAGACAGATGGACAGACGAACAGACAGACACGCCGTAAATAGAGACAGTAATGAATACCTTTACGCATTAAGAAATAAATGTTAATATTTCATTTGTCCAAATAATACATTATAAAATCTTCACAAGGTGTTATACAGGATAAAAATTAAATTTAGTCCTACAATCACGTGATCAGGGTCTCTATTCTACAGGGTAAACCCATATAGCTTTTAAATTGCTATCGTAACATTGACAATATAATAACATATCAAAATCAATATGGTTGTAACCTTGTACCGTGTAAAATAGAGGGTTAAGTGCAGTGTGAGAAATTTTAATTTTCTTGCAGTTTTTTTTTGTGGCGCAATGTTATGAATTATGAAGCTTTTAAAACGCTATTACTAATTATTTACACTCACGTCACTTATTTACTAAAAACATTGAGCAATTTTATTACAAAATAAAACAGACCATTAGACTCCAGACTTAGTACAAAGCTAAAATACCAAAAAATAAAATGGGTTTCAGCTCTAAATAATAAATCCAAATGTTCTACAAAAGTCGATTCTAGCTTAAAATAAATCAACCTGCACCAATTTGACAAAGTTAAGGAACTACCTTAACACTATTCAACATTTACTTCACTAAGTAATGAATAATATCATAGTAAATACAGTCACAATATTTGATATGAATCTTGAACCCGAAGAATCATATTCGTTTCTTTGTTTAACTGCGCCATCCATAAGACCTTCAAACAAAGAAATTATAGGTATAAATAGAGCTCCCATACCATCACAAGATGCATCACAATACTTCTTAAAGGATTAAAACGAATTGTGTCATTGATGAAAGTGATGTTAAAGGTATTTTAATTACATGCACCATATTTAGATAATTAAAAGTTGACATACTTTAAATGTAAGGGAAAGTCTTGTAATTGGAACTATCTTGCAAAGAACTACCTTAAATAACCCCCTTTAGGGTCACTGTTTTGAACAACGGCAGCCGTGATATTGTTCTTTTATAAACAAACTAGCGACCCGCCCTCGCTTCCCTTCGGTTTACGTGAGTTTTCTGTAACACCCGTACGTAAAACTGATTTTATAATACATTAAAACCTTCCTCTTGTTATACTTTATATATTTAAAAAAGCCGCATCAAAATCCATTGCGTAGTTTTAAAGATCTAAGGATACACAGGGATAGACAGACAGCGGGAAGTGAGTTTGTTTTATACTATGTAGTGATAAACATATAAATATCAGGGGATAATGTCACACCAATTGACCTAGTCCCAAACTAAGCACTAGGCTTGAACTATACCTACAGGTACTAGACAACGATATAAATACTTATATAGAGAAATATTGACTTAAATACATAGAAAACACCCAAGACTCAGGAACAAAATAAATACTCGTGCTTATCACACAAATATTTGTCCGTACCGGGGCTCGAACCCGGGACCGCTTCGTAGGCATGGTCACTACCCACTAGGCTACCGCGTCATCAGAAATATAATATCACGCCTGTCTTTGATCGATATAGTGGCCCTAGATAAAGTTTTTTAAGTCAGTTGCAATAACCAGATAGTTGCAATCACAATGACTCTAAAGAGGGCAAGAGAATTCAGGGCTGTGAAGCCTTGAAGAGGTAGTAAATAAGGTATTTAGCCCTATTATTAAATGTACTTTTACATAAAATATACGTAAAGTTTTCTTCTTGTTGGAGGTTTTATTTAAAGGCGGAGTATATAAGGTGCTAACAAATTAGTTACGGATATTTTAAGAGATAATACATTACATTAAAACAATTTACTTTTAACGGTAATTAAGGAACCTTTGTATATCATTTTATTGTTTTAATTTACCGAACAAAAAATATAAATTATAATTAATCTTCAAAATAATCACCCCTATTATGTACCTGTCAAGATGTTTAACACTGTTTGTCAAAAGTTGTTTTTCATAAATGTCATTATGATTCGGCGGGAAAACTGTAGGTTATTAAATACTAGCATCTGAATGATAGTTTAAAGAGGTTCTAGAATGTCTAAAGAGGTCTCATTTAATTATCTTATTAACAGGGTGTTTTAACATAGCAAATTTGTTTCCTACTTTTCTCCAAAAAAACATAAGAAAACCTATGATGTTTCATAATTAAATGTACTCCGAGAGCGGAGTACTATCAGCTGTAAAAATATCGGTATCTAATTTGTTAGCACCTTATATAGCTTTGTCTGAACCAAAGAAGCGGTGTACGTTCGTGCAATATTTGAAGAGCTAACTGGACTTTCAAACAGTTATTTTGTATAGTTAACCAGTCAGCTGCCAAGCTCGCAAGCAATCCTGTCTTTCACAAGCCTACAAAGCATGTTGATATAAGATATCACTAAGTTCGTGAGGCTGTTTATAATAAGGTGATAGAATTAAGATATATGCCAACCGAATCTATGATAGCTGACATATGAACTAAAGCTTTGCCGAATTGTAAACACGGTTCTTTTACAAATGAATTGTTGGAGCTGGTCATCAAGAATTAAGAGGGCTGACCAGAAATTGATATGTTGAGAGTGTGTATTATTTTTTATGACACTTGTCACTCTAAAAATAAATTGTTCTCGTATTTGCTCTGCTAATGTTTTTTAATGTAATTTTAAATATTTAAAGCTTCTTTCTTTCAAAATTGAAAAAAAAACGCAGTTATAACTTCAAACATTGCACAATAAACAGTTTAAGTAAATATATTTTACTCCAAGCAAGACTCAGACGTAACTGCCAATATTTTTTTCTAGGAAGTTGTCCTTTAAAGTAATAAATAACCATGATTGCTTACCGCCAGCGTTGACTTCCGAAGACTGCGAACTGGGATACAGTTTGATTTCTGCAAAGAGAAAATACGATAAATGTCTTTTCATTTTCATTTTCAATTTCAAATATAAATATCTATTTATTGTGAAAGGTTATGGTAATAGTTTTAACATCAAAACCAAAGAATGTGAACCAGCTAGTTATTTTACCTTGTGGTTATCTTAAGTATTCGTTACGTAGGTTAGGTTAGGTTAGGTTAGACTTGTGAGCACAAAAAAAATAAGAGTTCGAAATGCCTGTCGACAAAATGAAAATTCAACGAAGTGAAACGTTCTATGAAATGAGTTTCGATATTTAAAGGGTAAACCGGTAGTCCGTCTTACAGTTTTCAGACACCCTTAATTTCTTACTTCCTACTAAGTAACTCTTTCTCAGCGAGTTCTGGCTAACTTTTTAGTAGCATTAATATTTCTCGTTTTAAACTAATCACAGAGATTTATAACAGCTTAGTATATATTTATATATATTCAAAATTAAACTAACTTTGATTTAAATAAACAGCGACTGAATAAATGTATCCGTTCGGAAGCTACAATCCAACGGAACCGATACAAAAATACATAGGTACTAATCTGGCATGGCATATCTACACAATATAACAATCCTTTTTTCGGATGGAAAGAGATATGTTGAGCGAGAGTGACCGGAGATCTTGGTAGGGGACGTCCTAGACGGACGTACAGTCAACCAATTTGATTTCTAGGCCACTTTGGACTATGTTAAAGTGACGTTGTCAACCAAAACGTAAGAGACTCCATATGATCTGGTTTACAACGTCACGTTGACAAAGTCCATAGTGGCCTAGGAATCAAATTGGTTGACTGTACGGTGATCATTCGCGATGTGCAGAACAAGGGCCAAATGAAAAGCACCCGAAACCTACGTACATGAAGAGATTGATGAATGTAGAGGAAGCAAAAGTTGTATGTTTAGACCGGTGCATCTGGTGCTTCCATAGTCTCTGCCTACCCCATTGGGAGACAGGCGTGAAGGTAGGTATACAGGGTGTCCCAGAAACCGACGTCAACCCGCCTAGGGCTGATAGAGCAGCTATTAAGCTATCAATTTAACCCCCATGTACGTTCAGCAATTGTTATTAGTTTTCGAGATATATATCGGGTTACTTTCTCCACACTAAGGGAACCCCGCGTTTGTTTTTCACCAAGTATGGAAATGAATGAATGAATGAATTCTCATATCACTGACATAAGGAAAAATTACAACAAATCCGATTCAAATAATCAATATCTCGGAAACTAATAACAATTGCTGAACATACATGGGGGTTAAGTCGATAGCTTATGAGCTGTTCTATCAGACCTAGGCGGGTTGACGTCGGTTTCTGGGACACCCTGTATACATATGTATGTATGTTAAAAAGACTCACCATAAAGTCTAAGCGTGCCCTCACTCTTGCCGAGGGAGTTGGTGCTGACGCAGTTGTAGGTGCCGATGTCGGCCCCAGAGAACTGCAGGATGATGAGCTTCATGACGACTTTGTACCCTGAGCTCTCTTCACTTATGGTGTATTTTGGCCTGGGAAATAAATAAAATCAGGTGATTGCTCCTTTGACGGTCTATTCTCACTTTACTGCCCTGCTAAGACAAATGGTGGTATCTGAGATAAAAGTCCTGGGTAGTGATTCTGTAAACAACGCCGGTCGTGCGGACTGTCGAGTGATATCAAGCGGCGAGATTAAGTAGTCCCGTTAGTGCGAACAAAACATTTTCAATTTAGCAGCACGATAGGTCGAACGTATAAGGCTGCTTAATTGAAAATGCACGCGCTACAATGTGTTTTGTTCGCACTGACGGGACTATTTAATCTCGCCGCTTGGTATCACTCGACAGTCCGCACGACCGGCGTTGTTTACAGAATCACTACCCTGAAGCAAAAATAAACTTATTATTAACGGGAAAGGATTTAATCTGCTTTGTCTATTAAATTTGAGATGCCGCCTTTTGGCTTATGAGGTGCTCTATAGTTGACGACACGTTGGTCTTAGTCGTTGTGACAAAACGAAGAGCTAAGTTCGGGAATAGGTCAAATAAGCGGGTTAGGATTTAAAACACAAACTTAATTAGAAAAAACGATAAAAGTTTTAAAACAATGTTTTAAATTAACAACAACAAGGTATCATTCAGTGTCGCTAAGCCGAAAAGTTTTATTTCTACTCGCTCCTAAGCATAAATCCCTACGCTGCTATTGTTCATATATCAAATATAACGCTGCAAGAAACTCCACGCCTATTATCTTCCAACTAGAACTTGCAATACGGACCTTTTGTGCCATTGTTCTAGTAACGATGCGGAATATTACGGCATTCATCGATTCCGTTTGATCGGTAAGTACTATTCTGATTAAACAGTAATTGCTGCGATTAGAACCGATGCTGCAGTTAATAGACCAGGAGTCGGCATCACGATAGTAATATTAATTGAAATATGAGTGGCGGCCTATTAAGTTGCTATAAGGAGTGGTTTATCATCTATCGGGCTATTATGTCGCTCATTGAATGCAAAACGGACGCATTCCAAAATAATTTGCTCTTGCATTAAAAATCTTATACGAATCAATTCTAATTTTAAAATGCTGACTCATTTTGGAATGTGTCCGTTTTGTATTCAATGAACGATGTCACGTTTATTGCTGTAAAATGGTCATGAAACATCACTTTTTTACAATATGGGAGAGAAATTGATACTTTATCCACATTTATCTACTGTAATAAACTCAACCATATTAGGCCTGCCTGGTAATTATTTTATCGAACCTGTATCGATCATACCTTCGTACTATGTTGTTGAGATAGCAAGATTTAGGCCCGTATTAATAAACTCATCTTGGCTGAGATTCGCGTCACAAGATACGTCAAAGTAAACGTCAAACCATAGAACACTGTCATTTTTGACACATCTTGAGACGAGCATTAGAGTTGAGATTAGTTTAATAATACGGGCCTTAGTTACCTACGACATAGAACTAATAAAATACTAAAATTGAGCTTTTTTTTTTAAATGTTACGCTCAGTAACAACTAACTGTGCAGCGTGTGAAATGACTATCACCGATCCCATCTAAATCCTAAGGGTTGGCTATGTCTTATGAAAAAATATATCGTTGCAAAAGTCCATGGTTTTTTTTTCCTTTAACAAAGCCCATTTACTAGCAGGTGGCCCGTGGTTGTTTGCTTTTTCCATGCCATAAAGACATCAGCTGAAATTACTTGAAAGAGGCATTCTATTATAGCCTTTAGGGTTGTCAACGTAGTGGTACATCTTGAGAACGCAAATATTTATGATCCTCAAATGTCATATGCCATTCTGCCCTCCTAAATAAAAAGGACGGAAGTGCAATTTAATGGTCAAAGCAAATTGAACCCAGTGTTTTAAGAGTTAAGGTCACTAATAAATTCGAGATTTTATGAGACATAAGCCCTTTTTTCTAATCAGAGCAGCATTTTCCTTTTGTGTGCTACTAGAAAACAAAAGCAACTCACCCATCGAGTAGCATTTCGCTTCTATTCTTGAGCCAGTAGTCGATAGTGTTAGGGTAGGCCTCCACTGTGCACTCCAGCACCACGTCGGTGCCAAGTGGAGCCCCCAACAGCTGGTTTGGCACGATGACAGTTGGAGAAACTGGCAAAAGACAAAAACACCTTTTAACTAACACACTTTGATGTTGACTGTACTTCTAATAGTAATGATAAACTCGGTATTAAAAAAACTTGTGTAAGCCATTTAAGTTTTCCTATGGCCACCTTTCAGACACAAACAGACAGACAGATTATTCAGCTCACTACTACATTATTGTATTGCCATCAAAATCACATGAGCATGTAATTTTTCAAGCCAATCTTGTGATGAATTTTTGGTCAAAATAGATTTCGATGTATTTATATGGGTATTCTGCCTTTTAGCCGAAATATGTATGCCCGAATGTATAGTTTCATTTGCCAACCCACTTGTATTTCTGTAACTGTAAATATATCAGGATTTATTTTAATACCATTGTGCAGAACCATATAGGTTATGTTAGGGTAGTTTTTATAATATAACTTGTAAAATTACAGTTATAGAAAAAAAGGGGGTTGGCAAATGAAAAGGTTGGAAGACGTTATGTTCGGGCAGTTGTTTTGAGAACTATTCATAATTATATAGGCAGATTACAACATTTATTTTTTCAGTGGTTGGTGCTGCTGAAGTGGTTTTTTTTTATGAGACTAAGTATTTAAATATTTCAATCCAGTCATAATCACGTAGCTAAGATTATTAGGTTTAAAATATCAGTAAACTAGTTGGCAGTTATAGTGCAAAATATTTCCAAGTTGTAGACGTATCTCATATACTATTTTTTTTTACTGCAGTAATTACATACCTATCAAAATGTAAATTCTTCGTCACCGATTCCGCAAAAAAGCAAAAACTTAAAATGCAAAAGGAACTTGTAATAAGTCCTTTATAAAAGTATTGACACCTACCTACGCTTCATGGATATGAAGTACGTACCTAATTTGACCAACGTTTCGTTACCAACCAACGCCAGCATTTTTGATTAAAAGTTTGAACACTCCATTGTTTAATTTAAACTTTATTTACATTTTAACGCTGAAGTTACGAAGATTTAAACAGACAACTCGCCGAATTAGTTGAGTCGGTTTAACGTTGCCAAGACAAACAACCTTCGACTTGACAAAAGGAGTTAAAACTTTGGATTTAATTAAATATTAATAATCCCTAATACCCCTACAGTATATTGTTATATAATTAAATTTGTTCAACAAAGTGAGAAAACTAACGTATTTTTTTTAGTAAATTAGAAAATTATTTTAGGCTATTTAAGGTTTTGTGCTCCCTAATTGCTGATGACGCGGTTAAAATAAATACTAGTTGGTTGCCTGCGGTTCGATTCCCGATAAGGCCAATTATTTGTGTGGTAAGTGCGAGAGTATTTCGCAAAGTTAGATCAAAATAGTATCAACTAAAAATCCTTGTTAGTTTTGTTTCAAGCTCATAGAAGTTGGATTAAGGTTGATTTTAGAATACAGACATATTTTGAGTTACTGCTGTTTTGATCTAGCAGTGCGATTTGTTCCTGATGTGTACCACCTATGTATTTAAGTATTTATTTATTTATCTACATAGTTATGGAAATTGGTTGACTACTATCTATACTAATATTATAAAGCTGTAGAGTTTGTTTGTTTGTTTGCTTGAACGCGCTAATCTCGGGAACTAGTGGTCCGATTTGAAAAATTATTTCAGTGTTAGGTAGCCTATTTCTCGAGGAAGGCTATAGGCGATATATCATACTTACATAAACCGAAGCGAAGCGAGGGTGGGTCGCTAGTCTATAAATAATACTCGTAGTAAATACAAGTCAATTTGTGCGTCAGATGCGTTAATTAACATTCGTACTTACTAATATGCAATATCTGTAAAACGTCTATTCTCTATAACCTCTATGATTGTCAACCAAACGCATTTGGTGTTCGTTATCGTTATCCAAAATGTATAGGATTGACGTCAGCTCTCAGACGGTCGTGTCCGAGCGCCTAGGTCAATTCCATAAATATTTTGTCAGTTTTCGAATATCGTTTACGTTAGCGTTAAGCAACTATTCTAGCCTTAATTGTTTGAACATGAATAGAGTTGAACTTTTAAACATTGTACGTATCTAAATTAATATATTTATATATTTAACTAAACACATAATTTTTTGTCATTCAAAAAATTTAAGATACGCTGAGACAATGTCGTAAAAACTGGTGTAATTTTTCTAGATTTACGATCTAGAAAAAATACACCAGTTTCGAACTTTTTAAAAGAAGTGAGCGGCACAGGATCGATGCCTTTCTAATATTAATGCCGTCAATTAGAGCGGGACGGTTTACCGAAGGGTGACATGATTTCCCGCGTCAATTCCCTGTCGCGTGGAAATAGACCAAAGGAGGAGGAAATCTAAAGGCAGGTGTATTTTTCTTATTTATATAGGAAAGACGTACGGGACACATGTTGGTCGTTGGTTGGTTAAAAAAATGGGCAGACATCTTTACGAAAAGACTGGGAGCACAGTGGGATGAGAAAATCTGGAGCTGATAGCTATGGAAGGAAACGGGAGAGGCTATATTTTTTTATGCTATTTGATTTTGTTTTAGGAGTAGAATAAAAATGGCATATGTATTTTTGTTATTTACATTCTGGTAGAAGTAGACTAATTTTAAACTGAAGCATTTTCTATTATTCGATCTAAATTTGGGACAATGCGGGTAACCTAAGTTCTCTTATCTTAAATATCTGTAAATATAAATCTATAAAGTCAAACTTGATTCTACTCTAACAATATCTGAATTAATCCTAATTCATCCATAATTATGTATGTACGTAAACTCTTCATTACACATAAACAATTACAAGACATTTTTGCGTCAATATAAATAAGATACATAGGCGAACTTATCCCACATGGGACTTAGCCATTATGCGAGCGCTAACACGTTGGAGAGGCGAACAGTTTAAGATAAGAACATCTGTACATAGTTGTGATACACCTGAATTTACAACATCATGGAGATTTAAAACACATTTGGAAAAGAAAGGAATAGTATGAAAAATATAAACAAGCACATTATAATATGAATCTAAATCATCGTTTGCAAAACAAATAGAAAAATTACACAATTTTCAAACAAAGTCATGTGTATTTTTCATTCTTATTATGGGAGAAATAAAGTGGGGGTTAGGTACCTGATCTGATGATGGAATGCAATTTGAGTTGACTACCTATATTTTTGCTAATGTACCCTTGTTATTCTTCCTTGCTCGATGAATACGAGAAGGTATCTGCACTCACGCGACCTTTCTCACTTGCGTTCTCGTTCCCTTTGAAGTGGTCAAACAACCGACAACAAACGGAGAACACACGAACCCGAGAACAAAAATGCGAGAAACATCACATTCACGTATCTCAGATTTTCTTATAAAAACTTCATGCTAACGTGTAGTTGACGTTTTATAGTTTCGATGAAGCAAAATTCGGTAAAATGACGGGATCCCATTTCAAAAGCATTAACTTAAAGCAACAACGACGGTATAAACACAACATTTCACGGTACAGTGAACCCTCCTTGGTGCTTATTCTCAAAAGCGTTGTATAAACAGCAACACCAAAACTGGCTCGCACGATTAATATTCAAGGCTTCGCCCAGGCAGGAAATTGAACAGCGTACTTCAGCGTAAGAACCTGTTTTGATTTACAGCAATATACCGTCTTAAATTGGCCAGCTTATTCTAACATTTTCACTAATATGATGTGACGATTAAAATTTTTTACGCATGAAAAATTAAAATGAAAATTAAAGATACGTGAAAGAAACGGTTTTTATTTGCGGCGTATTTTGTGTTTCGTTTGGTATTAATGCTGTACAGAGGTACGTCATGTACAATTCCGACTTCCATTTGGCCGATGTTATTTTTCTCTAAACTTTCAGCCGTTTGGCTGGCTTTGTGCAGAAAAAAAACAAGACTGAGCTTTGAAAATCCAACTTAAGCATTTGGCTACCTCTGCAGTATCACAACCACTAAGCACAAGGCGTACGTATCATGTCTTGATATTTTAGGCTTCATTTTTTTTTAACATAAATTGCGGCGTAATTATTCCACCATAAAAGTAATGCGTTGTGTTAATAATAATAACAAAATCTTATTCTTTGCACGTAAATCAAACATTAAATTAACTTTTTATCTTTTGGTTATAATTGTTATAGTTGTTTTTCGAGTCAAATCGGAGAAATACTGGAAATGAACCGAATCTTAAGTATCTACCCGAAACCGACGTGCGTGCATGACTCGCTGTATGAATGTGGAAGAAGCGAAATAAATTTGTCAAGATCGTAGCAAGTGGAAAGAAGTGGTCTCTGCCTATCCCTCTGGAAAACAGGCGTGATTTAATGTATGTATGTATGTTTGAATGAACTATAATTATCTATTAAAAACACGTGCAAAAACCTTAAAATTTAAGGACAATCTTTCGTCTAATTTTAAACGGCTTCTCAATTGCCTTCTCGAGCAGAGCTGCCCGAATTTTCCGCCTCGCTGAGCGAACCCCGGCACCGGGATCAATCCCACTTTATCAGGGCATTGGCTCCTACCAACCGACAACCGAATCCCAAATCCCCACTCATCGGGAGTGTCCAATTTATACGGGATCCCGCGATTTTGTGCGCTCATCCCAGCGCGGTTACAAAATTCGTTACGTTCCAAATTTGATATTTTAATGTTTATTGATGGCCAGTACCAACAGTTAGGTTTAGGAATTCAAATTATAACTGATACATTCTTAAGCAGCTAACTATTACAGAGGGTCCAGACAAGATGCACTACGCTTGCTAGCGTTTCTCTTCGTTTAGTTTTTAAACCAATCGCGTCACTGGTAGATGACGTGATACGAAAAGTCACGTGATGTGCCAGTGACGCGATTGGTTCAAAAACTAAATGAATACGAGTATAAACGATACTTGGCGTAATTCATCTTGTCTTTGCCTTCAGAAGCCATATCTTTACATAGCTTTATAATAGCATAGCATCGCTGTGTTCGCTTTGATCTGTTAAACTAGGCAACCGATTTTAATGCAGTTTTCATTAATAGACAGAGTGATTCAAGAGAAAGGTTTCTATGTATCATCACTACATATTATAAAACAAAGTCGCTTCCCGCTGTCTGTCCCTATGTATGCTTAGATCTTTAAAACTACGCCACGGATTTTGATGCGGTTTTTTTTAATAGATAGAGTGATTCAAGAGGAAGGTTTTCATGTATAATAAACTTTGTTTTATGTACGGGTGTTACCGAAAACTCACATAAACCGAAGCGAAGCGAGGGCGGGTCGCTAGTCTATAATAAATACTGGTTTATATTACGGGTGTTATAGAAAACTCACTTTTTGCTAGTAATATTATAAAATATTACGATTTAAAAAAGTAAAATTCGTATATTATATAAGTGAATGAAATATTTAATTGAAGACATAATCAGTGCAGTTAAACCTGAATTGATATTTTTAAAACTATACGCACACTATGTTATGCAGCCTCATAAGGACCAAAATCTCTTGGGAATTTTGCACTCGTAATTACCTACAAATTAATGGGAAACATCGTTTGGTGTTCACTTTTTTAAATTATTTGGTATATTTTAAATACGCAGTAATCTTTGAATTTATATATTTGTCAATTTAATAGTAGAAAGATAAACCTGTACCTTATTTGAATTTTGTCTTCGGTTTAGGAGACGTAAATTTTTAATGATCTTTATCAAAGTTTAAGCGAACTATTTAGGTACCTAAATTCTCGTAACTATCACTTTTGTAACTGAAGTTTCATTTGAACAAAGACCAACGTTTCTCATCACCTGCAACAGGAAACCAGCTTGTTCAGGCAATATCGTAGGTCTATCAACTAGACGGATTCAGCAGCCAATGAAAGGGAAGACTCAATTATACGCAAGAATGGCCGACAAGAGGCAGATCAATTCAGGTTTATCACGACTTGGTTGTGGGTGAAGTTATGGGAACAAAGCGTTTTTTTAATTATTTTTCCTTTTCCTTATTTAGTATGTCTTCATGGCTCACTTCTGACGAGGAAGCTATTCTAGCTATCATTTCCTCGCTCAAGATACGAACAAAAGATGTAACTCCTGTGTCAATAAAAGAGGCTCATCGTCAGCGGTGGGACAAGTGCCTTAGACAAGTGATTTACCCTTGTTTTTAGTAATTAGATTTACTTAAAACTACGAAGAGGTGCATTTTTGTAAGAACGTTGTTGTCTGTTATAGAAAGTAACATTATCTGGGCAAAATAAAACTATAAATAATGAAGTTCATACTAGAAGAAGTTATATCGGTAAAGTTTTTTTTTTTTTTGTTACTTTATATTATTATGTTTTTTACTGTTGTTGAGGAAACTTCTTCCGTATAAGATTATAAACGCTTTTATATCATTAAAACATCAAACTATAAAATTTCATATATGGTAAATAAGCAACAAAAGCAAGAGAATTTATGGAACACGCACAATCGTATTGTGCAAAAACATATTAAAAAATAAAATCGCTCGCCGCGCATGATACGGGCCCAGACTTTCATTATACCACCGTCATCGATGGGGTACACTCGGCAACGTAACCTGTAATCTCTCCTTATTGACTTACTGATAAGACCCTTTGATCATTTTCGCCGTCTGTATCCACATCGTGGATAAATAGTGACTTGAAATTATACAGGAGCGAGGTTCAGTTATTTTAGACTGGATTCATCCAATTCAAAATTCATTTTTATTTTTTATGGCATCGAGTAGACAAACGAGCACACAGGCCACCTGATGGTAAATGGAAACTGTGACCCATAGACATTCGCAATCACAAGACTGCAATGCAATCCTAAGACTGCAAATGCGTTGCCAACCCTGAGGACTAAGATTGAATGCCTCCATGCTAGTCATTTCACCGGCTGTCTTATCCCCAAACCGGAACACAACAATGCGAACACTGCTGTTTGGCGGTAGGTTAATGGATAAGATGGTGGTTTCTTCAGTACATTGGCCATATGAGGGTTTTTTTATACGTCATAAAAGTGAATCTACTAGCGCTTCTGTAAAGACAATCACTGCGAAGAAAAAGCGCCGCAAGAAACTCTAGACGAAAGTCGTGTTTTCAACCATAATGTACAATAATGCTTAAAATTGAGATACACCATACGGTAATTTCGCTCATTGAACACAAAGCGGACACATTCCAAAATAATTTGCTCTTGCATTGAAAATGTTATACGAATAGCTTCTAATTTTAAAATCCAACACTGACTAATTTTGGAATGTGTCCGTCTTGTATTCAATGAACGATTTGGTGGATCAACTTTTTGTTGTTGTTATTCTGTCCCGTAAGCCAGGAGACAACAGTGATAGTTTCTTAGAAAAATGGTTATAATATACTCTAATATGCTTGCAAGAAAACCCATAAAATAATTATCTTGTAATTGCCACAAAAAGATGTTTCCTAGATTTAAATACTTAAAAATCGTGGTTTGAAGACGGTCACTCGACCCAGGAGACGTAACCATGGCAACGGGGTACAAAGACAAGTCTGCCTTACTAATATTATAAATGATAAAGTTCGGAAGTTTGTTACTTAATCACGCCAGAGACGCTGAACACATCAGCGAGGCTAGACAAAATGCATAACACTAACGTAAACGATGATCGAAAATTAATAAAATGTATGGAATTACAACTTTGACATTAAAACTCGACGCGACCGTCAGGCAGCTTACGTCAGTGTAGTATTTTCGATAACGATTACATTCTCGCAATGGATGAAGTTTGGGACAGTTCTGAGTTTATTCTGAAAAATTTAACAGTTCTTGAGGGAATAGTGATAAATGACTTCAATTTGGACGGAGTTACGGGCTACAACCAGGTCTTAATAATATTATAAATGAGACATTTTGAACGTATGCATGTTTGTTACTCAATCACGATTCAACCACTGAACGGTTCGGGATGAAACTAGGCACACATACGAGTATAGGTTAGGTCCTGGAATAGGACATAGGATAGTTATTATCCCGGAAAATTGGACTGTTCCCGAGGGAGCAGCGATAAAAAACTTCTACGCGGTTGAAGTCGCGAGCAACAGCTAGTAAATAATCCATACTAATATTATAAATGCGAAAGTGTGTCTGTCTGTCTGTCTGTTACCTCTTCACGCTTAAACCGCTGAACCGATTTTAGTGAAATTTGGTGTAAAGATAGTTTGAATCATGGGAAAGGACATAGAATAGTTTTTTTCCCGAAATTCATTCTCTAAGAGGGGGAAATAGAGGATGAAAATTTCTATAAAGCTACTATACAGGGTGTTTGGCAGTCGGGTGTAGGGGTTTTAAGGGATGATAGTAAGGGTCATTCTGAACATTTTTGACCACATTTACTATTTTTTTTTTTTTTTTTTATGGCATAGAGAAGACAAACGAGCACACAGGCCACCTGATGGTAAGTGGAAACTGTAACCCATAGACATTCGCAATCACAAGACTGCAATGCAATCCTAAGACTGCAAATGCGTTGCCAACCCTGAGGCTAAGATGGAATGCCTCTATGCTAGTCATTTCACCGGCTGTCTTATCCCCAAACCGGAACACAACAATGCAAACACTGCTGTTTGGCGGTAGGTTAATGGATAAGATGGTGGTGTAGCGATCCGGACGGACCCTGCACAAGGTCCTACCACCCGCAAAAGCTTATTATACTAAGTTTCACGGTTTCCGAGATATTGATCATTTTAATAGGATTTTTTGTCATTTTTCCTTATGTCCGTGATACGAAAAACCCCTTAATTCAAGTATTAATTTAAAAAAAAAACAGTGTTTTCTTGTATGACTTGAATCACTACAAAATAAGGAAGTTTTAAAGCTACATGCCATTTTTTTTTCCTTACAACTTTTTGAGTAACCTCACAAAATTGGTTTTTCCATACTTGGTGAAAAACAAACGCGAGGTTCTCTTAGTATGAAGAAAGTAACTCTTGCGCGTTTACTCAAAAAGTTGTAAAGAAAAAAAAATGCCATGTAGCTTTAAAACTTCCTTATTTCATAGTGATTCAAGTCATGCAAAACAACCCAGTTTTTTTTTTAAATTAATACTTGAATTAAGGGGTTTTTCGTATCACGGACATAAGGAAAAATGACAAAAAATCCTATTAAAATGATCAATATCTCGGAAACCGTGAAACTTAGCATAATAGTAAATGTGGTCAAAAATGTTCAGAATGACCCTTACTATCATCCCTTAAAACCCCTACACCCGACTGCCAAACATCAGGTAGAAGCTAGTAATTAATAAAACTAGCACTTATTATAGTAAATATTGAATATTTTTGAAAGATTGAAAAGGGCATGCTTCGGTGGTTCGGTCATTTGGAAAGGATGGATGAATGAAGATTGACGAAAGAGATATACAGATAGAAAGTGAGTGGACGGGTTGGAATTGGCCGCCCTAGGCGTACTTTTTTGAGTAAAATCGGAGAAATACTGGAAAATGGCCGAATCTTAAGTACCCGAAACCGACGTGCGTGCATGACTCGATGTATGAATGTGGAAGAAGCGAAAGAAATTTGTCAAGATCGTAGCAAGTGGAAAGAAGTGGTCTCTGCCTACGCCTCTGGGAAACAGGCGTGATTTAATGTATGTATGCATGTGTATGAACTTCATTATTTTGTCTTAAAACTGATACAAACACGCTTTTATCTGTTTTTTAATGTTTTAAGTAAAATTATATAAACCACATACATACATACATACCTTCACGCCTGTCTCCCAATAGGGTAGGCAGAGATTATGGACATTCATCAATCTCTTCATGCACGTACGGCGGTTTCGGGTGCTTTTGATTTGGCCCTTAATCAGTACATCGCGAATCTGATCACTGTAGGTCCGTCTAGGACGTCCCCTACGGACATCTCCGCTCATTTAAAAACCCTTGGCGATTAAATAGTAATAAATAGTTAAGCAATCGAAGCGTGCGCAAGCTATTTCCATCTTGCATCCTGCGCACGGAAATACCTAAGCCGCTTTTGATTAGTTCAATCGGGATGCGGGAAACTGTGAAAACGTGGCATACTGCCTCTGAACAGATCTATGCTACCTTACAGCAGTTATACATTATGTAGTTTATCTAGGATCATTACAAGTGGAAAGAAGTGGTGTCTGCCTTCCCCTTTGGGAAAAAGGCGTGATTTAATGTATGTATGTATGTAATAGTATATGACACTTGTATAGGACACTTGATACGGCATGATAGTTTCTTTTTGAACATTTTAGAGGGTAAAGTCGAAGGAAAAAGAGGAAGAGGAAGACCTAGGCTTACTTACTTCAACCAAATAAGACAGAAGGCCAATGTCGTGTCGTATCAGGAGGTGAAAAAGCTAGCACAGAGTAGAGAGAAGTGGCAATTACTTCACCGACAAGAGCCGAGCTCTTAAATTTAATGATGATGATGATGATGTATGTAATTAGAGAATTAACATCGACTGGATGGATACGTTTTGAACAGTCATTGTTCGGTCAATTCATGCAATACTAATCATCAATGAGTTGCAGGGAACTACCTTTACCGATTCTAATGAAACGTCTGTGGAATTCTGAATGATTTATTTTCAATCGAAACTGAAGGTACTAGTTAGAAGACTGGCTTATTCATGATTTTTGTATGCCCAGTGCTTCTAAGAAAACTTCGATTGAAGGCTACTTTTTAACTTGAAAATAGGAAATTTTGTGTTTTAAAGAAAATTCTTGTATGCTGTACGAGTATGTACGAGTATATAAAGATGCTTGTTTTGTATCTTTGAGATTATTTCTAAACGCTGATTTACAAATTAAATTGGTTCTAGAATGTACACAATTGACTTTCACGCGGTGTTGCTTGAGGTCTTGAGTACGTTAGAACACGTATTCTAATTTCGAAAATAAGTACTTTTTAGAGCAATTTATTGTATTTTAATCAAAGGAGGAGATTGTCTTGTATCACCTTCATAATATCGTACTATGACGTATCCATCAATTCATTTTACTCTGAGAGAAGATGACAGAGTCATGTAACTGCTATAGCTCCGTCCTTTACGATCACCGTAAAATGAACTGCATAGTTGTGTCATAATAACCCCCCAGGACAGAATAATCGATGAGATTTAAAACCAGTATCTTGCGATTTTAATCCCTCCCTTAATCATTAGAAAAACCAGGGCCTCTATTCCACTCGGCAAAGCAATATTGCTTTTTACACGACTTATTGTTTTTAACTAAAGTGCCGTTACTGTCAAGTAAATAAGCGATTTGACAGTACGATAACATGTCAAAAAGCAATGTTTACCGACTAGACCAAAGCACCCGTCCTCCAAATAAATAATTAATACCCGAAAAATAACACAAATGCAGCAGAAAATGGCTTTTAGTATAATGAAATTCGATAAAATGATCCATTCATTCGAGCTGTGTCAATATATTTCAGGGGAGACCCCACAAATAAATTACTTAGCTATTTGTTGTGACTCCTATCCTTATATCACAAAGCTACATTGCTCAATACAAGATTTAACGTGAAAAAGGTTGGGTCTAGTGATCAGTCAAAATGTTTAATGCAACGAAATTACTTCATGACATGACAAGTTTAAAAGTAATTTATTAACAGCACCGGAATTATTACTTAGGATAAAATGCAATTGTCAGGACCCAAACTACTCACTGTAATTAAGGTAATGGAAGTTATTCTGTGACAAAATTATGACTATAGTCGCGGCGTTCTAATACACCTTTTTTGACAGCTGTCAGCTTAATAGAAACATGCGTTTGAGGCATGTTTGTTTAGTGTTATTTTTTATACTTAGTAATCAATAAAAACGAGCATTTTTAAATGGCTCGATTATTGCTTACGTCACTTTGGCAAGACACTTATTAAATTCATTAACATTTGATATGAGACACATTATCTAAGTAACTACTGGATGACAAGAATTTTCTGTAGTATACTTGTCATTTTCTGGCAAGAAAACAAGAAAATTTTAAACTATCAAAAATTTTAAATAAAAGAGGAAACAGAAGTTACATTCTACATGTTTTAAATTCTTAACGTAATAATCCGTTTTTTAAATTGACTTTTTAATCACATTTATTTTATAAAGCACATACAAAATTGCTGGCCACGTTCCCCCTTTGCACAGCCAGACTGAGCCGCTACGAAAAAAATGAGCGTGCTCTGGGATCACCCGCCGCCAAAATAAGTCTTTCCGACACCTCTTTTAGAAATTTCTTGGTGTCGGAAGACCACGGACCCAATGTTTCCATTACAAACAAGTGCCGCAAAAAAGTAATTTTCATTGAGAAAAGCATATTTGCGGCACTTATACTGTATATTTTTTACACCCCTCTATCTGAAGTACAGTCAAAGTCCGTTCCCAAGACGTTAAAAATATCTACACGCCCCTATGCCACTCAAGATACTATGGTGCGATGATTGTACGAGTAAAATAGATACTAGTGTCTTTGACGGTACCTAACCTACGCAGATCCCAGTTAAGAATCCCCCCCACCCCACGCGATAAATGACCCAAGCTTAACTAAGCTTTGAAGCAAGAATTTTCCACAAAGAAGATTGTCTCCTATTAACTTACAGTTTACTCTTAGAGTGATCCGTTTGCTGACCGTCGGCGGCACGTCGTTGGACGCGATGCACAGAAATGCACCCATCTGCTTGCGGTCCACACGCCATAACGGCAGAGCGCTGCCCACGTAACTTTCAACTGTGTGACAAGACACATAATGCAGCTTTAGAACTGATGTGTAAATTGTACTTATGACCATTTGGTAGGCACGTGTTAGGATGTGTCGTGTTAGTATGTTGCATTTTCTTCTCTATCACGAAGAGTATGAGTTTCTTTTTCGTTTTAGTTTAGATAATAATATGGGAACATTTTCAACTCGTATGTCATTTCTTTCCTCGTTATCGTGATGTGTTCTTTTTAATTTTTTACTCGTTTCTAAAGACTTTTTGTCTGAATTTTGTTTTAATTAAGATCCTGCTTTCTTTAAAGTACGTTATAAATAGATGTACAGCGACTTGTTTTTTACGATTTCGTTTGTCAGACAAAACAGGGAGTAAAATTATTTAAAGGTGAAAAAATTACTTTTTTAATGTTTGTCACAAAAAAGAAGAACATTATGTGTTGAGAGCTTTGATCTGAGTTTCCTCAATCAAGCGTGATCACGTTTCAAATGACACCGTGGAGTTTTTAATTAATTTCGACATTTTTCTCAGTTAATATTTATGCAATACGTAATAACTGAAAAGGGATACCAGGCTAACATAAAAGGCTACCAATTACCGCTTCCTCAACCTAACTCGGAAGCAAACCTCAGCTTATTCAAACGGAAACTAAAGCCTCCCGAATTCCGTTTCGTTTGCTTAACGAATCGTGAAAAATCATGATAGTCTATACAAAGCCTTTGCGAAAATAAAAATATAAAGCAAAGGCCTGAGTCCTCAATGTTTCGGAACAATGAATCCTTGAGGGATCTCGACGTCACCAGAAATGGAAAACAAAAATAAATCATTTGTCAAAACTGTCGGGCAGGTTTGTGGATGAATTGTTTGGGAAGGGGACTGTTGTTTTTCTAGAATGATTTAACTCTGTGGTCAGCTTCTAAACTGAGGCTCTGTGATCTTTGAGAGCAAACAAGTTGAAACATGCTTGATCGGATGTCTGGAACATGAAGGATCATTCAAAGGAAGTGTCCAACTTGGTATGTCAAAGACGCCTGCTGCCGCTGGTGTTTTTCGAAGATTGTTACAAATACAAAATCTTATACTCGCAAATTTGTAATTTTTGCTTTTATATTTGCCCGTGTATAACTAGTTCTTAATAATTTTCTCAGAAACTATTACACTTTTTACATAGACAAACTGTGTTATCTAATTCCTATTCAGCTGCATAAGGGATTCTTTCACATTTGTTTAAGTTATATCTGTAGTTAGGTTATTTTACTGTACCACTACCAAACAGACTTTTTATACCCACATGCTCAAAAAGTGGCAGTACCTACGCTTATGGCGTTTTAAGCGGAACTTTTTACAGCAAACGGCAGTACTTTTTGCATCAAATTTTTCCTACCATCGAGAAAGTAAGTAGTCATCGAGAATTTTTTTATAGCACGTTGCCATTGACGTTGACTTTCGTTTCTTATCTAGTAGTGTAGGTGAAGTGTACGTCAAATTCATTCAGTGAGGCTAGACAAAATGCTTAAGGCTGTGTTTCCACCAGAGCTGTGCGAGGGAGCGAAGCGGGGGTTGCGAGGAAAAATCCACCAATAGTATTAATTTGTTTTACTAGCCTCACTATCCTATATATAATTTAAGCCCACGCCTTTATGCCCAGAGTGGGGTAGGCAGAGCTACAGAATTTCCAACAACTATTTAAACTTTTTGATATTTCTGTAACCACATTTTGCACACTTAGGCGAAGATGTTTACCAGTGTATTAGTGACAGGTTGCAAGCCCATCGCCTAACAGTACTACACGCCTTTATTACCTTAGTCGGCTTTTACGACATCCACGGGAAGACTTGGAGTGGCACTATGGTAATCCGGCAACCACACGGGGACCTATTGGTGGATTTTACCTCGCAACACCGCTTGGTGGAAACGCAGCCTATCGCTATCGTTAACGATTTCCGAAAACTGACAAAATGTATGGGATTGACATAGGCGCTCGACGCGACCGACTGCCAACTTACGTCGATACTATACATTTTCGATAACGATAACGAACACCAAATGCATCTTGTCTAAGGCCTTAAGAGACATTCATATTATGTTAATGCTACTACCCGTCGAATAAAGGCCTCAACCCATTGTCAACATTTGTCACATTGAACAGAAACGCTAAAGCAGAACCAAGCGGTGCGTATGACGTGACGTGTTTAGTGTTAATTAACATTACAATACATCAGTCGCTTCACGTCACACTTGGCTTAGACGCTAATAGTACTAAACATGGAATTATGTAACGTATATCTTGCTAGTATTCAATTCCAAAATACTCATCTTTTATGTGCCTGTATTTTGACGATGCGTTTTGCCTAGTTTGTAGTGAATCAAACTACTAAGCCAGCGGTATGATTACTGGATAGGGAGATATTTGTGTGATGAGCGCGAGTATTTGTTAAAGCGATAGACAGTACTATTAACGCTCTGGTTTTGGACTAGGTCAATTCGTGTTAGATTTCTGATATATTTTATTATGGTACTGTGATATTTCTGAAAAAAACCTACGAAATCGTACCTTTATAAAAGTCCTTTCCATTTGGCCTCTTCAGCAGCATGGGTTCATGGTCTTCCCTCCTCCATGTGATCTTAGGAGGGGGGTGTCCGGTAGCCTTACAGCTCAGCGTGACGTTATCCAACTCCCGCGCCGAAACATCTGCTGATGTTTCTTCATTAATAATGTCAGGAGGCACTGGAATAGAAACAGTGGAGTAGAAAAAGCTCTTATGTACCAAAACAGCATTTAGACAGGTTTTTTAATTCGTGGTTTGGAGAAGGCAAACGAGCACACAGGCCACCTGGTGGGTTATTATGACAAGGCTATGCAGTTCATTTTACGGTGAGCGTAAAGGACATAGCTATATCAATTATATAGCTCTGTCCTTTTCTCTCGCCGTAAACTGAACTGCATAGCTAGGTCATAATAACCCCCTTGATGGTAAGTAGTAGGTATCTGTGACCCAAAGTCTTACCTATTATGCATCCCATATGGGATTTCTTCCAGTTAACCTTGGAGTAGAAATAAGCAAGGACAATGCCGGAGGATAGACAAATTAACAAAATTTCTGGAAATAACAAATAGTACATACAACAGAGAAACAGGAAGAAAATAAAATATATTCTTTAATAAGATACAGATACGAGTATAGATATAATACAATATACCAATATATACTACCACACATACGTAAACAGCAGTTAAAAAGTAACAGAGGTAAGGATCAACACTTAGACTCATCCTGCTGATTTAGCCACAACTTCCTTAATCCTTCCTTCAATGAACCGACAGATCTAGATTGCCTCAAGCACGAAAGAAGCTCATTCCACAATTGAACAGAGTGTACCGTGAAAGATTAAACATAGTTATGGTTAGTGGAATCAGTGACCCATAGTTTATGTACGAATTTACTTGTAATTGTTTTTTTTTATCTTGCAATAGAGAGTTTACATACGTACATACATACCTACTTTGATTCTCAAGACTACAATCTTAATGGATTGCCAACCCTGAGAACTATGATATTTAAACGTGCTTTCTGTGTTTATCTTCCCCTTCCTGTCTTATAATTTGAATAAATTTAGACAGAAGTCAGCTCAAATAAAAGACAGTGACGCAAGCTAATTTGTACTTTTGGCTTCGCGGTTAAAGTGCAAAGTTTGCTTGACCTTGAGAATACGACGGTAAAAACTACTAACATTTGAACTACCTTGTTTGAGTAAAATTAAGGTTTTGATAATTACTTATTATTAGGGTTGGGATTTCAGTGGCATATCGTGGATATAGAATCCATGGAGTTGCTATTTCCTCATTATTATAAATACAAAGTATTTCGACCTCAATATGGTCGTATTTCAGAATGAACTAAATATATTTTTACTACACTAATATTTGCTTGTTTGTTACGCTTTCAAAGCAGAGATATCGTCCATACCAAAATTAATTTAAATTGGTTTAGCGGTTTAATTAATAAATGAATTTTGAAATATTAAAATACTGAAGGCCAAAATCAAAGTGGTATGTATTACAATAAATATAAAACAGCGACTCCGTGGATTCTAGAACCACGATTTTCCACCAAAATTCCTAACTCTACTTATTATACTTACCTACAGGAAAATAAAGTGAAGATTTAGCGTTACCTCAAACCTAATTTCTAGTTTTCTAAACTGAACCCTATGTGCTTAAGTCCGACTAACTATTGAATATAATAATTTCTCAAGGTATGGGGTTATAATATGGCTT
This sequence comes from Acleris laterana, assembly GCA_963966035.1. NCBI lineage: Eukaryota > Metazoa > Arthropoda > Insecta > Lepidoptera > Tortricidae > Acleris > Acleris laterana. Next base: position 3,479,291 of record OZ014455.1, on the reverse strand, counting down.
TAAATAAATAGTTATGGTTCGTCATTCATGGTGCATGAATGCGTCACCTAATTAGGCTTTAAATTTTAACTTGAGATTTGAATTGGAAAATTATTAATAAAAGTCAATTCGATTTTTAAGAGGAAAAATCGAAAATTAGCAAGTAAACGTGCCTGTTTATGTTAATTGTTTTTTTTCACTGTAGTTAATACTTTTGATGTTGGAAATGGTAATGATGATGACAAATAATTGTATGCCAAAACGAAATATAGTGTTAACCCTCATAAAACTCCTACTTGCGCAATAAATAAATAGCCAACACAACATTCACCGTCCAAATATCTATTCCATTTCTAAAACGTTCACCAAGCTCACTATTTAGGACACACGTTTTAATCAAGTAAGAAACACCCGATAAAGAGCACTGACTAAAGCCGCGTTAGCACATTTGGTGCCAAGAGTCGCGAAATGGGTCCATTCCGACTTGAAATAAAGACTTTGGGCACGGAACGTTTAAGGCTAATAAAAGGCAGACACTGACTCGACTGAACCCGCTTAGCTTATGCAAATAGTAGCGACAAACGAGGTTACTACGGAGTAAAGTATAGCGCTAGTGGAACACATGAGTTTCCAGGAGTAGCAGATGCGGAATATAATGGAAAAAAATAAATGATTAAATGGAATGAGCGAATTGAATCAAACTTTATAACAGACGTACATTAACTACACGATTTTTGATGTGTCGACATGTATCTTATTATCAGTGGCATAGGGAAGTGGAGATCTTTTTGACGTTTTAGGAACGTGTATCGATACTAATTTTGTAAGATTCAAATTTAAATTTAAATTTTGCCGACTGTATTTTTTTGCAATAGCGGAGATCAGTCTCCACTTTTCGACTCCATCATCAGAATAGCTCTTAGATATCATAATATTGCATTGTCATCGGGTTTACATATTTGGTTTAAATTTCAACCCATTCAATAACGGGATCTGGTTCAAAAATGTAGTATGTAGATATCATGAATTCCGGGAAAGGGCAAGGGTACATTTTATTCCGGAAAATGGAACAGTTTCCAAGAAAAGCGATTAAAGACTGCTACGTCAACGGAGTTCCAGGGAACAACTAGTATAATAATGTTATATTTCTGACTTCAAACGTAGCTGAAATTCAAGTGGTTATTTATATGTATTGGACATTAGAAACAGCAAGTAAGTCAATTATGCGATGCTAGACGCGTCGCGTATAAATACATTGTATTGCAGAGGGGGAATCTAAGCAGTAACTTACTGCTCTCATAATACGGTTACTTTGGACAGCAATCATACGGATCAAATTGCATGTGTAATCACAACTTGTCACACACAAAATCACACTTAAACTAGTAAAACGACTATTTATAGCGCATTCCAAAACTATCATATGTATTTATTCTTATTTTTTGGTTTTCTTTTTCTCAAATTTATTTTAGAATCCAGTTCCATACGTTGTTAGTAAAACTATCACATGTTTTTGATTCTTAGTAAATAAAATATCCTAAGTAAACGGTTTTTTATAAACTCATCAATCAATTTAATTAATATCACGTTAGTTAGTTTAAGTAACGACACTTTCTCGAGTCATCGTCACTGATCTGTTTTCCACTTTGCAAACTTACGGATACGCAAAATCCATTCAGTGTAAAACTTTACGAATAAATTTCAATTTAAAACCAAACATTATAGAGCACATTCTTGAGATATACGAAACAATTCTCAACCGTTCCAGTTCTTATCGTTATTGAATACGACGGAACATTCCACATATTAAATTCCTCAACTTCATAAAGTTGATGCAAGACACAGTAAAAATTCAATATTGAATTCGGAACTTCAACAGTGGGGGTGAAAGTTACCTGCTGAACTAATTTGAGGAGTGAACGATAAAACTTGGCACCTCCAATGGAGCGTAGGAATGACTCTGGGGTGATTTATTTTTCTCGAGAAAATTCTTTCCCCCTGTTTTTGCGGGGGACGTTTCATTGATATTGAGCTTTGTTCTAAAGTTGAGTAAGTACTTCAAATGTTTTGAAGCCGTCCCGTATCCTTCATAAGTCCCAGCTTCCTGTTTTTATTCCCACCTATAATACGTTTAGGGGAAATTCGGGGTACTTTCGAAAAATGTTCTTGAGTTTCTAAGGAAGTTCAAAATGGTTTGCCGATCTCTAATTTACTTAAGTTCTTTGCTTTCAAGTTAACAGTATTATCTGAGTTTCTATTATATTTATTAACGGTTGGTTGAGCTTTAATACCTGAACAAAAATAAACCGGTGCCGGTTTACAAACTTTTGCCTCGTCGTAAGATTTTTCCATTTATAGGGTTCCGAAGTCAAAGCAGGAACTTTTAACTTTTCCCATGTCCGTCTTTCCGGCAGTCTGTATGTCTGCATTTTAACTCAGATACTCTTAGTACCAACGACGAAGCTATAATTTGCCATAGTTATTCATTTCAATAACGCCGACAAAAATAAAAAATAGAATCTTATTTTTATTTACATTCTACTAGTTAGGTAAGGTCAAAAACAAAATATTGAGCTCGAAAAGTGTAATTTTTGCTACAGTAGCGTATATTGATTTATTCTTAAAATACAGGCAATTTGAGTGTTTATACCAACTAAACATCACCTAATAGAGTACAAAATAATTTTAAATAGAAAATTCGTTCACACGGGTTCGGAACCCCACACTGAGCATGGTCCGACATGACCTTGCCCAGTTTTTTATACTTTGCCTATCTTTCTTTCTTGTAACTCTACTAGTACCTACAAGTTAGCAAATACAGACGACTATACGGACGACTGAATTATTCATAATTTTCCTGCGACATACTGACATGACATCATCAACGTATATCACAATACAATATTCACCATTGCAAATCCTGATACAATGTGAGCATTACCAGCAAATCTGCTTTAAAATGTATTAAGCTGCAACATCTAACGCTACTTTGTCATAACAGTGCGCAGTGTTGCGATCGCTTAGTTTATCTGGAGCCTCAGTGGCTTCGACATCGTTAATTCATGCCATCATAAATTCACAAGCACCTGCAAGACTCACTTATTAGCTCAGGTGTCTAGAGACTGCGAGAGGAATTAACCTTGGGCGAGTAAATTGGGTTCCGCGTTCGGTATCGTTTAGTTTGTGTCAAGGTATCCTGTTCTACTTTAATGAGGCTTTTGATAACGCAAAATAACATTAATATTAGATTTTTAAATTGTAGTTTTGTGAGAAAAAAAAACGGATTTTCATTAATGGTACTCTTGAAATTCATTAATCCATACTAATATTAAAAATGTGAAAATTACTTGGTCTGCCTGTTTTGCCTGTTACAATGTGAAGGCTAAAGCACTTATCCAACTTTCACAAAATGAGGAAAAGGATATAGAATTATTTTTATTCCGGAAAATTCAATAGTAGGGAATAGCGATTACCAACTTCTACAGTTATAATATTATATATCAAGTAACATTTTTAATAAGGAGCGAAATGCGCCTTTTTTCTGAGACATTAAGGTTTATTTTGCTCTACCTTATAATAAATTTGTTGGTTACGCGGTTTGGCAGTATCACCGACGAAATGTGAAAGTAGCTTTTTGTGATTATTATTGTTAATTTTTATCAGAACACCTAAAAATAATCCTGTTGTCAAATATAGTTACCAAACACGTCGATGCAGCCGATCTGCCACGTCATGCTCGGCTGCGTGTTGATCTGGCACATGTAGCAGCCTCGGTCCTCGGCCCGGAGCGGCCTGATCCTCAGCTGCCAGGTCCGAGGGGAGTCCAGGGTCACTGAGTACCGGGGCCCAAGGACGGCACGGTTGTGCATGGTAAGTATTGTCTGATCTTCAGCTCTGAGCCAGCCCACCTGTTGGTAAAAATTTAACTTAAAGCTTTTGCATATCGTTCATTGAATACAAAACGGACACATTCCAAAATGAGTTAGTGTTGCATTTTAAAATTAGAAGCTGTTCCTATAAGATTTTCAATGCAAGAGCCAATTATTTTGGAATCTGTCCGTTTTGTATTCAATGAGCGATATTACAAGTTACTAGCTTCTGACCGCGACTACGTCCGCGTAGATTTTGACTATCACACATACAGTGATCAGATTTGCAATGTACTGAATAAGGGCCAAATCAAAAGCACCCGAAACCGCCGTACGTGCATGAAGAGATTGATGAATGTAGAGGAAGCGAAAATTGTGTGTTTAGATCGGTGCACCTGGCGTTCCATAATCTCTGCCTACCCCATTGGTAGACAGGCGTGAATTTTCTGGATGAAAAGTAGCCTATGTGTTAATCCAGGGTATATGCTATCTCCATTCCAACATTCATCCAAATCCGCCCAGCCGTTGCAGTGTGAAGAAGTAACAAACACACACATACACACACACAACTTTCGCGTTTATAAAATTAGTAGGATTGACTTATAGCACGCAAGATAGTCAATATTTGAAGTAAGAGGATACTTTTTTATGCTACGTGTGGTTGTCGGGTTAGAATAGTGCCCCTCCGTGTCTTCCCGTGGATGTTGTAAAAGCCGACTAAAGGAATAAAGGCTTGTAGTATTGTTGAGCTATGGGCTTGCAACCTGTCACTAATACGCAGGTAAACGAGAGTGGGGTAGGCAGAGCTACAGAATTACCTACAACTTAAAAAACTTGCCGATCATTCTGTAACTAGATCTTACACATTTTATTATTGTTATTTAAATAATATTTTTGAATGAATTTTAATTTTTTAAAAGCATCTTTTTATAAATATAAAAGTCTAAATTTGAATATAATCCAATTTGAACACTTTACAATTTACTACAATGTATTTTTACCGCGAAGCAATCTAAGAAGGAAACCAAAGATTAATGTTTACTTTAGACAGCAGAATTAACCAAACTCTTGTTGTTTCTGATTTTCAAAGAAATACGTGCTTGCCATAACGAGTTCTGGGTTACAACGTTAACATCGATCGTTTTTAAAATGGGTTTTTCTTCTCGAACACAAACAAACTTAAAGATTGATCGTGTTAAATTTCAGTTCATTAGAATGTTACAGTTTTTATTTCCTAAATGGATATTTTGCGGTTTTCATGAAATTAAGAAACATTAATATGAGCATATAATTATAAATATTATATGGGTACTCGTTCTGACCAAATTCATTTTTTATTTTATGTAAGGTAGACTTTACCCGCTCTTATAATCAGGTCTCAATAGGCACGACTTTTATTTCTTATAATAATGCTAGCGTCACTACTTCAAAGGTTCTGGCAGAATATCAGTGCGGCGGGTCCCCGCAGTTGTATGCTGAGTCAGCGGCTTTTTTTTGCATCATCACATGGCTCTCTTTCTTACGAAATGGTTTACTTTATTTTAACTAAACGTTTATTAATGAAAAACAACATAAAATAATACAATCACCATAACACAATAACTGAAAAAGAAAACTAAAACTTAATAAAACTAACTCTAAATATATAAATTAACGAAAACATTAAATCTAAGAATGGCCCCTGCGGCATTGTACCAAAGATGCTGGCAGCGTTTCCTCGCTGGATGGTTAAACTTATACGTTGAGCGAGGAAACTGCCAGCTCTTCGGTCTCCCGTGACGTCAATGAGCCTCTTTTTATTTTTAGTTTTATGTTGTTAATTGCATTTTTTTGCTCTAATAGCCATGTGCATGTTTGTGAACAATTAAGATGTTTATCTATCTATCTATTTAATTGTCCGTTGAGTCACAAGAATTAACTATACTGCTATAAGACGAATATGGTTGTATCAAACAAAACTCTTGTAGCAAGTGCGACCATACTACTAACGGGTTAGGATTGATACAGCTTCGTTATATGCATTTGACATATCGCCTATTGGCGTATGAAGGCAGTTTAAAGATGACTTTAAAGATTTTCGGGGCGCAACTGACCAAAGTTACCGTTTCTTAATTTTATTCATTAACTTTGTTTAAAAACGCCTAATACCATCACAGCAGCTTTTTTATTTTATCATTTATAAGTCTCACTGGCTCTTTTAAAATTAAGCAGAGATACAAAGTTTTTTTTTAACGTCTCGTGACGTTTAGAAGGTGTAAAGATGGTGGCGTCGTAAAAACGACCTAAATTGTAAAAAAAAAAAAAAATGTTTTTTAATTTGGCCAAAAATTGTGCAGAAAAAACAAGAAAAGTCATCCAAGACCAAATCTAAAATATTTATTCTTCGCATGCTGAGAAATATATAAAGTTACCACTAGTTGGCTGATTAGATTTTTAAGAAAATTCTAAGATAAAATAGAGATAGAGCTAAGCTTATGTTAATGAACCAGTTAGAATTAATTAACGAGTGTATCGTTCGCTTTGTTAATAATGTAAATACAACGAACAAAAATTTGCAATATATTTTATTAAGATTCTGAGCAACGTACAAATGAAAATAGCAAATCTTTGAACGCGTATGAAAGAAAATAGTTAAAGTTGTTAATAGAGTTCAGATTTTTAAATAACTAATAATACTTGGAGTACAAAATATTGAAATTATGTTTGGAGTTTTTTTTTTCTAAGAAGATGCGAACGAGTTTGCTGGTTATCACCCATCAGTACCCTTACCATAAGTTACAGTTACCGTACTCGCTAGCGAGTCGAATACTCTGCTCCTTGCACTCTATAACAATACTTGTGAGGTCTGCGAGGGACAGAGCTTCGACTCGCTAATGAGTACGTTAATTGTAACTCATGGTAAGGGTACTGATGGGAAGTAATCACCACCGCCCATAACACCAGCAACTCAAGAAGAGTTGTCGGTACGCTACCGGCCAATTACGGAAATGCACTCTTAAAAGCACCCATGTCATAACAGGAGGGGCATTTTGAAAATCGAATGCTTGTCCAATTTGAAAACGATTGCAATTGCGAGAGCGAGGCAATAGCCCCTTACTCTGGTTGGAAATTCCGCGGAAAGTTTTTTGATCAAAGTTACCTGTTTCATAGATGTTCTATGAATCTCTGTCAACACCATTAAATGTCTATCGTTAAATAGTTAGTACTATGGCGACTGTAAAAGGGACAGATGAGATGAGATGAGAGTGTTATATGATATTACCGAGTGGAATAGAGCGCCATTCTACTTGGTAAAACCATGTTGCTCTAAATATGTTATCGTATTGCGTTTAACTTGGCCGCCAATACTCTCACATTAGAACTATCATAAAGTTGACAATACGATAAAGTTTCAAAAGCAATATTGTTTTACAAAGTGGAATAGAACCGCTGAAACTGATTCCAATGCGAGTGTCATAATGGAAGTACAATATTATTCTGATAAATTTTATTTCACCCCAAAAAAATATTGTTTACGATTCTACGTACACCCAGTTAAAGGCAAAATGTTGTTCAAATTGTAATCCTATAATATCCAGATAGGTACTAAAATTCAAACAGATGAAACGCAAATGTAAAGATGAAATGAAAACTTTCGTTAAGTTTCATATAATCCGCAAGAGAAAAAACGGAAAACATGAACGAGATGTGAACAGGGCCGCAGTAGTTCTTAAACAGTATGCATACAAAAAAATACAGTTTTTATTATCTACATCCATATCATAACGTCGCTACAATACGTTCAGAAACGGTAAACTTATGGCCTATATTATTAAACCTGTATCTGTGGTTGTTTTCTAATGTTAATATTAGGTAATGTTTGCATGTCATTAAAGTATCAGTTATCGATATGGTGGCATCTCAATACACCGGTGACCGGTATTTTAATATACACATTAAAAAACAGGGAAATCACATACAGATTTCTCACATATTGTAGAAAAGTTATAGATAAACACATAATTAGACATTAAAACACTCGTGTATTAATGCCTCTCATTATGCACCAGTCACATAAACTATTATAATACCAGAGGCCGTATTATGAGTAGTTTTTGCAGCCTAGAGGAATTTGAGACATTAAAAAAAATACATCACGGAGAAGCCGAACGAGCGCACGGGTCAATTGATGGTAAGTGACATTTGTGACCTTAAAACATTTGCATTCTCAAGAGTATAATCTTAAGACTGCAATCCGAAGAGTAACTGATTACGAGAATTACTGATTATTGTATCAATATATGTTACTTATAACTAAGCGCTACTGAGAAGTAGAGTAATAAAACTGAAGCAGTCACGAGATTAAATTGGGTACCCACCTTAGGTCCAAAGTCAATCTGACATTCAACAACAATAAGGTTGAGTTTCCTAAAAGTTACAAATGACTTGACATCTCTAATGACATTGACGACTTCAAGCATATTTTTCTTGAAATGGGTCCCAAATTAACGTACGTGACCGTACGAGTATATTGTAAAAAAATTACCGTCTTAGTTGAATATTTAAAAATCGACGATGTTTGATTAAGAGGTTACCTATTGTTTTCGATTTAAAAACTCAATGTTAAATCAAGAAAATGTATGTTAATAACTTAAGATGTCCTTATTTTGCAATTTATTAAGTTTGTTGTTAACGTCATGTAACATATCTCCGACGAAATGTAAATTGGGACCTTTATGAAAAATAACAAATTGCATTTAATGAGCAGAAGAATACTGCCCCCCATAAATAAAAAGGACGCAAGCGCAATTTAATGGTCAAAGCAAATTGAACCCTGTTCCTAAGCTTTAAGGTCAATAATAAATTCTATTTTATGGGACATACGCCCTTTTTTCTAATGAGGTTAGAATACTACTAATAGTACTGAAAATTCGGTATTGGTACAGATGGTTCAAAACAAAGAGTAGTAGTTTCCTAAGTTTTGTTAAAGTTCTCTAGGGTAATAACCAGTTCTACGCAGACACAGAGTCATTAAGCTATAAGCGACATACTGCAATTTTTTTACTCTTAATCCTTCGAGCATGCAAAAAAGGAAGCTATTTTTTTACAATCCATTGATTCTTGTTTGTACAGCTGCGTCTCGTAATGGTTAGTTTCTTTGTGTTTCTAGTTCTCGTTAGGATTAAGGGCAGTCAAGTCATGTGAATGTTGAGGTACTAGCATGTAATCTGAACTTTGTCGTGTTATTTATTTATTTATTTATGTTAAGGAAATCCAACAGCTATACAATTAGAACAATAGACAGAAGAGGAAACCGTTAGCCAATTACAGGATCTGACTACTAGATATAGAACAAAATAATAAATGCTAAATGCGTACAATACACAGAACGACACAAATTTAAATATTAATTAATAAAATTTGACAGCTATTTTTCGCAAACACATGCTAGTTTCACTCACTCCAAGCACCTCGCCGACAATTTTTGGCTCACGGATTGAGCCTTGCAGTTAAATATATCTTTTACACTAGGGTGTTTAATTTTTTTCAACTATGCAATGTTTAATAAATTCGCTGCATTCTTGCTGCTATTTATCACAACTAAATTATAATTAGTTGGTATTTAGGGGTTGCACACTTCGACCACCTTTTGAATCAATTTTCATTATTTTGCAATTTTCCAAAACCTCAACAGGCTGAAAAAATTGTGAATATTATGTTCGGAATAAGTTGACAAATTCAAATTCAAATTCAATTATTTCTCAAAAGTACAGTAATACACGGTCTTAGTTGTTTTTCCATTAATTTTATTCATTTTATTAATATTATTAATTTTATTAATTAAATTAATTTCATTAATTTTAACGCAAAGGAGACCCTCGGGGGGCCACCGGCGTATCGCGTAATTGGACAATCGAGAAGGATGTCATCGATGACTTGCACCTCGGCGCCGCACGCGCAGTCGTGAGAGTCGATCCAGCCGCAACAATGTTTGTATTAGGCGCACCCGTAACCAGAGTTGTGATTCTCTTAAAAACGCGGTCGGTCGAGCGAATGAGTGAGTCCCGTCAGAGGAAACAAAACAAATTTTAGCGCGTGCATTCTCAGTTCGATCTCATCGATAGTAGCCATGCTGCCAAATTGATATCGCCGCTGCGAGCTTTACTCGTTCCTTCGTCCGACCGCATTTTTGAGAGAATCACACCCCAGTGAGAAGTTGGTTGAGGTTGCACCAGTCTTGTCTAGGCAAACCGTATGCCTTCATTTCGGTTCCCGGGACAAACGCGGAGCCGAACTTACTTACGTGCAAGAATAAAAGAGATATCATATTTCAATACCTTAGTTCACACTTGTACTAATTACATTTGAAAAGTTATTGTAATTAGTATGTTTGTGCACAAATAATAAGTTCGTTACTTGACTGGCAAAATAAAAACATTTAGTACGATTGTGCACTAAGGTATCGATTTGAAAACAAAATACATTTAGCTTTTGTTTCATAAATTGAAATCGTCAATATTTCAGTCGAAAGACGTCCGCTTGTGGCCATAGGCCTCCAAGGTGTGCCACAAGGAGCTATTCTGGGCCGCTTGCATTAACTCCTAAATTGAAATGGATAACTTAAATAATAGGTAAGACCTAAAAGCAAATATTACAAGAACCTTAGTTGGTTACTCAAACACTTTATCAAGAACAATAATTAATATTACTCAGCAGCAAATTTTAGAGATAATTAATGATTATTTGCTAATAACAGACAAGCGGGAAAGCTTAATCGGAGATAATTCGTTTTGGAAGTGCTTATAAAATGTAATTATCTTTTTTACCGTCCGGTGAACAACAAGATATAATGTATGTGACTGCTGAAAAAGAAGAGGAATGTTTTTGCTGTAAGTGTGTATGTATCAATCGCAATCTTGATGTCTTTATGTCTAAATTTCATAAATTTAATATGTTTAACAATTCGTTTGTTAAGCGAAACAGCTAGCTTCAATATAGTTTTTTTTCCTTAGTTTTAATTTTTTCTAATCTATGCAACTTACCATGCTGTGTACCTACATATTGTTTTGGACTGTAACCTAGGTTATAACATCTGTCTGTATATTCTTCATTGTCAATTTTTTTATAGCTGACGGTTTAAAAAAAGCATCTAAGCCGTCGTGACTGTCACCGATACTTTAGCAATCTAAAGGATGCCAGTACGTTAGCAACCCTGGAGTGTTTTTCTCTTAAAAACGGCATTCGGTCGGTCGAACGAGTGAACGAGTCATCGCGGTGCAGCTTATTTATAAACCGGCGAGTTTAGGCAGGAGGGCTTCTGTCGAACGATCCAACATAATAAGGCTGCCTAGTTGAGACTGTACGCGGTAAAATGTGTTTTGTACGCTCTGATGAGACTACTTAAATTCGCCGGTAGATATACATAGGTACTAACACAAAAAATAAACTTTAACGAATAGACTACTGCCCCTCTCAGTGGTTGGAACTTGACAGGTTTCGACACCTCGTAGTAAACACCTCTCACAAATAAAACCCTATTTAACAGCAGTCACAGAAAGCGGTCGCATGATAGGCAGGTTTTTCTTTCTTTCTTTCTTTAAATAAAAAAAACAGTTTTACTGCGTGGACCTAAAATGCCTTCAAAATGTACAATCACAATATAACGTCTAAATACGATACAGCTACAAAACTTTTCTATTTAAAAACCACTTAAAGTAGTAAAAATTCACTTTAATATATCCAAAGAACAGGTACAAAGGTGTTATGGTTATTGAGATCACGGAACAGTATAGACTTTAACATTGGTGGCTTCTTAAAGGATAAGATAGCAGTAGCCATCCGGATTGACTCTGCACAAGGCCCTGCCACCACTAATAAGGAAAATAAAGATAGGGATAAAACATACGTCACTCTTGCACTTACAGAATGGTCAGAAAGTGACAGATGTTTTATTCACGTTAATCGCAGTCAATAAACACGACTGGAATAAGCCCGGGCTTGGTATAATGATAGCTTAGTGAAATAAAGTGTTATTAGTTAGGTGTATAAAGTTCACTTTAAAAAGTGTGGGAATTGTGACGGTTCGTGGAGCTCAAATTCACAATGATTCGCAGTTTTCAGAATCGGAATTGTGATATTCGTGTTAGTAAAAGGAGATCATTCATATTGGGCCTTTTTCCAGAACCGGCCAGAAAAAAAAATGTACTGTCCGCTAGAATTAATTATTTTGAGATACTTTTATTATGGCATGAAAGCCGTTGGGTCATAATGCGGGTGGTAGGACCTTGTGCAGGGTCCGTCCGGATCGCTACCACCATCTTATCCATTAATCTACCGCCAAACAGCAGTGTTCGCATTGTTGTGTTCCGGTTTGGGGATAAGACAGCCGGTGAAATGACTAGCATAGAGGCATACCATGTTAGTCCTCAGGGTTGGCAACGCATTTGCAGTCTTAGGATTGCATTGCAGACTTGTGAATGCGAATGTCTATGGGTCACAGTTTCCGCTTACCATCAGGTGGCCTGTGTGCTCGTTTGTCTTCTCCTTGCCATAAAAAAAAAACATTGGCTTACCGCGACACGGGTTCTATGATGGCTCATCAATTAAAGTCCGTGACTGTGCTATGAAAAAGTCGATCTTTCGAACATCTATAAAATTTCAGGCAATGTGATCCGACGGTTTTCGTGCCATAATAAAAATTTTTCAACATAAATAATTGTTACACTAAAATGTTTTTTAAATAAAGTCCCAAAAATTTATGAAGGATGAGTGTTCTGTTCTCCTTTGGAGAATATCCATCCATATTCATACAAATACTATAAAGCATCAAAATCAGACAAATGAAGATTCCAATTCAACTAAAATTCCCAAACAGCGTAAATTTAATCTTGTAAACGTCTCATAGCTTCCATTTCCCAGAAACGTTCATTTTACATTCCCTACCCTTTATCTCTAGGTATGTTTTCAGAGGTAACAGATTAAAACTCACCAAAATTTCCAAATTAACAGCATTTAGGATGATGGAACCAGTAATGGACAAGGCACCAATAATTCTTATTTTACAGAAGATAAAGTTTATTCATTTGTTTTGCAACAATAAAGGGGTTTGGGTAAAATTGTGGTCATATGTAAAAGTCATACATTTTCAAGGTGAGCGTGAGCAGCCATTGGTAAAAGTGGTAAATTATGATAGAATAATTCAAAATAAACGTGTTTTGCTTTGTACTGTAATACCTACTCTTAAGTGCATTGGAGCCGAGATATTTATTATTCTTACCTGGGCGTACTTTTAGTACCAAAAACTGAACACTTAAATCTTAAATATCTCGGCTCCGATATTATTAAACGCTATAAATTACATATCCTCTAAATAACTACGTAAAAATATTTCGTGGCCGATGAAAAAAAAATTGACAATATTCTTCGAACAAATTTACCCAATGCCCTTTAACTAAATATAATTTGAATTAAGAGTGAAGTGTCCATTACTGGTACCTGTCAGCTAAAAGGGTCTATCATTGGTGCCGTCACCCTAACTGTATCAAGACTGTCAAGTCTTCCATTTCCCAGTAACGTCCATTTTACATTCCCAACCCTTTATCTCTAAGTATGTTTTCAGAGATATTTGACAGTCTCCATTAATTCCCCCCATAACCGTGATGGCGTACATTGGAGTGATAAAACGTACTACGTCTTAAATGAACCGGTGGTAAATATATCGTTCTCTCTATTACTTATGTGCTCCCTGTTAGAAGGAATGAGACAGATGTTATTGCTAGATTACACTGAGGGTTAAGATGGTTTGGTTTTTTATGATCTGTACATGCCGGTTTATTTTTAGAAGAAATAAAAATAAATAAAATATTTTTTTAACATTAAGATAAAATAATAAAAATATCTAAAAACGAAGTAGTATTTACTTTGAATTTAAAGGCGTGTAGTACTGTTAGGCGATGGGCTTGCAACCTGTCACTAATACACTGGTAAACATCTTGGCCTAAGTGTGCAAAATGTGGTTACAGAATTATCAACAAGTTTTTAGAGTTGTTGGTAATTCTGTAGCTCTGCCTACCCCACTCTGTGTATGTGTATGTATGTAGGATGCCTTAAATCAATCTAAGCCTACCTATTAAAATAACATGCACGTAGGCGTGCTATTTATGCTACCTATTTATATCGTCAAAACAAACCATTTAAATTTTTGTTGTATCAACTCTATTATTCTGATACTAAGGTTTATACAGCAGGTTTTATAGCATGCAACTTGCCTTGTCTTACAGGACCTACTTTTAGGCTTCGTTAGTTAGCTGAAAAATGTTAATTATATTTAATGTTTTAACCTAGTCAATACACAAATAAAGACAATCCGCGGACTTAAAGTTTGAATAATCATCGTTTGTATATTTGTAAGTGCTCTTGCTTTTTTCCAACTAAAAGACAAGAGTAAAACTATAGATAGCAATTGTTATATTTGCACAACAAACCAATGCTACCAAACTGACAACCAGCAACATTCTACAACTGTGTTCCATTTTGTCCCGTTATCTTGGTACGACCGTCGGAACGAATAGCGCAGGAAATATTGGAAATCCCAACAAATGACGGATGTATCATAACATAACGTACTATACGGCCGCTATCTCGAATGGCGGTCCATCCCGTTTATTTCTTGTACATTTTATTGGGCCATTGTTGGTACAAGTGAAGGATGGTCGTTTTACTGAGGGCCCCTTTTGTGTACGAGTACCTCGCGTCTCGAGAAAGCAGAACGACTACTGACAGGTATCATTAATTTTATACGCAATTGTGCTGACGGCCCTTTATGTTAGAAGATTCCGCACAAACACCGGAGATATCTTGTACTGATTAAATTAATCTCTTCTTTTCATTAACGTGAATAATCATATCTCCCCCGCTTTTATTTGATGGTTTTATTACCACATCCATCTTCCAAGATTTTGTTATTAAAGCTAGAAATCTTCAGCTCAAAATTGCAAATCACATTGTCGACCTTTGTGAAACAAATCACCGAAGCGTACGTGGCAAGATTACCTAACTTAAAGTGAACATTTTCCTCGAATTTATTTCTCTTAATTAACGCTTGTGACATTTTAACGTTTTAAATATATCAGCCTTTAATATAGGCCCTATCCAAACACATAAAATCGCCCGAAAAAGGGACGCGAAGGAAGTGTTTGTGGAGATGATAATCATATTTCCGGCATATTAAGGTTTATATGAGGTCGTAAAGAAATATTAGGATGGGGCAACATACTTTATTAGATAATATTTACGTTTCATTAAAAGGTTTTATGCAGCGGGTTGATATGAGGGGTATTAATTACGTACATCGCAGTTTCATTGCCGTCCGGGCTGATTATTCATAGTTAACTTTCCGCCTCGCTTCTCTTGGGAAGCGTGAACCTATTTCGCTAGCATCAGTGTAATTGGAATTTTAACATCATTTTTGTTGTAGTTTACGTGAATTATATGCCTATTTACAACAAGTAGAGTAATCATGTTTAAGTATAATAGGAGCATCACTACATAGTATACGAGTACAACAAAGTCGCTTCCCGCTGTCTGTCTGTCCCTATGTATGGTTAGATCTTTAAAACTAAAGAGCGGATTTTGATGCGTTTATTTTTAATAGAACGAAGGATTAAAGAGGAAGGTTTTGTGTAAAATAAATTCTGTTTTATGTACGAGTGTTATAGAAAACTCACATAAACCGAAGCGAAGCGAGGGCGGGTTGCCAATTCATTTAATAAAAGAAAGAGCGCCCGTGAACTGTGGGTAAAGTTAACGTGTGATCTTTCTTTTACTCAATGAATGCTCCTACACGGCACACATACATTATTAGAGACCCATCCTTATAATCAACTGCCCAAGTATAGGTAGATGGGTAATGTATGGGTTCATGTATGTATTACATGTTTCTCCGTAAACTTAATGAATTCTGCAGCAAGGGGCGTTATTGGTAGTCTGTATTATTTCTGTCAAGCAAGCCTATTAATACCGTCAAGTAAATGAGAGCTTTCGTAACGTTGACGATATGATAACATTCCGAAGACAATATAGTTTTACTCAGTAGAAAAGAGGCCGCGTTAGATGGATTTTAAGTACTGGCTTTATGTTATTATTCGTTTTATGCTATTAGCTTATTACTGTGGTATTACGCTATCGTTTTCGTTTTCATACTCGTACTTGTTGCTATCATTGGCAGTCTGAATAAAACCTGACTATAATAATATAAAGAGGTTTGTGACTAGACGAAGTAGAGAAAATAAGTTTATGTGGCATCACTGAGTTTCGCGTTTGTTCAGTTTAATTCACATTTTTCATGAAGTTTTTTGAATTGAGTCGATTGCGATTGAGAGTGCGTTAGGCAAATAGGCCTGGGGTGTTATTCTTTCAAAACAACGGACGGGCGGACGGGCGGACGAACGAGCGAACTCGCAGCGGCGAGTTTAGGTAGTCCCGTCAGAGCGAACAAAACGCATTTTAGCGCGTGCCTTTTTAATTAAGCAGCCGTTCACGTTCGGTTCATCGGCAGAAACCATGCTGCTAATTGAAAATACACGCGCTAAAATGTGTTTTGTTCGCACTGAGACGGGAGTACTTAAACTCGTCACTCGTCTTTCCGTATGATCGTCGTTACCATTTTATTTATACGAGAAACGCAAACGTTATCGAGACGTTTTTGTGTATGTAAAAATACACTAGAGGCTCTGGGTAGTGATTCTGTAAACAACGCCGGTCGTGCGGACTGTCGAGTGATATCCAAGCGGCGAGATTAAGTAGTCCCGTCAGTGCGAACAAAACACATTGTAGCGCGTGCATTTTCAATTTAGCAGCACGATGGGTCGAACGTATAAGGCTGCTTAATTGAAAATGCAGGCGCTACAATGTGTTTTGTTCGCACTGACTTGTTTGTACATAATCTCGCCGCTTGGATATCACTCGACAGTCCGCACGACCGGCGTTTGTTTACAGAATCACTACCCTGGTGTCTATGGGCTGAGGTAATCACTTTGCATCAGGTTTGCGCCTTAACTCGTTTGTCTTTCCTACAATAAGAAATTTGTAAAACCTCTATGATTTATTAGTTAAATGTTAAATCAATTTCGTATCGACATTATATCAACCTGGCAGTTTTTTTAAAGACGTCATTGTTTTGTATATTGAAGTCAAGTGTGAATCGTGTTTCTCCTTTGTTTTAAAAATGACGACAGTGTTAAAAAAAGTGAACATATCGTCAAATAATTCTCGTATGTCATATTTTGTGACGTACGATTTTAAACTTAAACGCGAAGATAATTAAGTTCAAAATCATACATCTCAAAATATCAGATACGAGATTTTTTTTAAGTAGTAACGATATAAAGGGATTTTTTAGCTTACGGCGTCTTTGATATATAACATCTTCATCTTTTTGTCTCTTTATTTACTCTCGGAATCCTCCCTAGCTTGATCTTATTCTGCCTGAGGACATTCTCGGTAAACTCATAAAAATAAAAAGTATTAACACATAAAGAATGTCGTGTTTACAATATGTCTATTGGACTGAATTTAAAATTTACGGCTTAAAAATAAACAACTATTTATATTTGTGTTTTGTCACGTATAAATCAGTTGAATTAAAGAAAGTGTGATAAATTACTTTAAAATCCTTGTTTTTGTTTATATAACAAAAAAATAACGGACTTATTTAAAAGTCTTAAGAACGACTAACAAATATACGTATCTGTTTGAGTTAGTGCTAATGATATTTGTGTGATTAAAATGTAACTTGTAGTGTGTATTGTATAATGACGATTTTTTTGTGTTATATGTATATCATACATATAACACAAAAAAATCGTCATTGCTTTGTTAAAACCTCGTATCTCATATTTCGTGACGTACAATTTTAAACTTAAGCGAGAAGAAAATTAAGTTCAAACTCATGAATCTCACAATATCAGATAAGAGTTTTTTTCCAAAGTAGTTATCTACGATATGTTTGAGGTATAATAAATAAGTTAAAAGTGGAAAAGTTTTTCTTCTAACTAATTGCATCAGTCTTTTTAGCTGTTTTTTTGTAAAAATAACTGTGTTTCGTGATAAAAAAAGTCACTGGACTACCAGTTCCGTAGGTATTTACAATTTCAAGATTTCAAACATGATAACAACATTAAAGATTAGGATGAAATGACTTTGCCTCCTCTTCTTTATTTGGCAGCAGCAGCGTTTTATACAAACAAAACAAAGCGAACACAGCTGCTGTATGCACAGTTGGCCAAAAACGTAGTCTACCACCCTACGGTTGAAGTTCATTTGTACGTCATGATACAACAAGTTTGATTTTCCCTTGCAATAGTCAGATTACCGAAAATCAGATCTTACAGAAACTTTTGTCAAAACTGATAGACTACTTTCTTGACCGACCGTACAGTCGACGTCAAAGATATGTTGACACTTTTGTACTTTATTTCAATGGAATAAGGTGAAAAAATGAAAACATATGTGACTTCGACCGTGAATCGAGAAAATTTACCGAATTTTCGCTGTAAAAATAATACTTTGCTAATAATGCTTTGCTTTGCTTTTGCGGGTGGTAGGACCTTGTGCAGGGTCCGTCCGGATCGCTACCACCATCTTATCCATTAACCTACCGCCAAACAGCAGTGTTCGCATTGTTGTGTTCCGGTTTGGGGATAAGACAGCCGGTGAAATGACTAGCATAGAGGCATTCCATCTTAGCCTCAGGGTTGGCAACGCATTTGCAGTCATAGGATTGCATTGCAGTATTGTGATTGCGAATGTCTATGGGTCACAGTTTCCACTTACCATCAGGTGGCCTGTGTGCTCGTTTGTCTACTCGATGCCATAAAAAAAAAAAAAAAAAAAAAAAACTTTGCTGGACGAGGGTGAGATAGTATCCAGTCGAGGTATAGTGCTTTTCTGAAACATATACATTTATGACAGATTTTTGTTTGATTTATAAGTGGACAGGAGCGAATTAAATATCTTTTTACTTACTTGACAGCCTTGGCTGTGTCACTTATAATATTTGTGTCACTGGAGTTGTGTTATCCATTAATATTGAACTGGGTACCCTAAATATCTTCACGCCTTCATTCCCAGAGTAGGGTAGGCGAAGCTACAAAAATAACAACAACTCTAACAACTTGTTGTCAAAAGATAAAAAGAGAAAATATGTTTATTGAGTAAGTAGGCAACACGGGCACTTTTACACGTCAAGAATCTACCAGCGCTTCGCAAGAGACCACTGCAGAAGAAACGCCGCAAGAAACTCAACAGTTAGTCGTTTTTTAAATATACAATTATAAAACTTAACCTAGCATTGTATAAAACAATGATAAATGTATTCACGCGTAGTTGAGCAGGAAAATGTGTCAAAACTCTGAATTTTCTCCAGAACTAATTAGTCGTAATAGAAAAATAAATATAAAAATTATACTTAATAATGATGGTGTAAGACAACTACATAAAAAGTTTCGATACATTCTCCTACAGAAACCGTGTCCCCTAGACAATATATGTACAATGTTTACATAATATTTCTTATTACTCAGTTATTATTAAGTTATTTGGGTGTTTAGTTTAGGCCTTAGGTTTGTTAATTCTGTAACCTCATATTGCACAAACACACTAAGATGTTTACCAGTGTATATTAGTGACAAGCTGCAAGCCCATCGCCTAACTATACTACAAGCGTTTATTCCCTTAGTCACCTTTTACGACTTCCACGGGAAGACATGAAGTGGCACTATTCTAATCCAGCAAACAAACGGTCACTTTGTGTCCTATTTTTTGGGAAACAATACGACAATTTTATTCAAGGTATAAGAAAGAAAAGTACCTTATTTCAAATATTGACTATCTTGCGTGCCACAATTGAATGGGTCCATTCTTACAAATTCAATTACAAATAACTAGAATCAAACCTTGCACCAACAACTCTGCAAATATGTAAACAAATCTGCCGAGTCGGCCCGGAATTTCTCACAATCCAAGAAAGGTCGTTCGGCCTGACAATTTTGCACGAATTACATACCATTACCCAGTGAAACGATTACTATTCAAGGGGCGCCTGTAACTTCTGCTTCACAATAAAACCCGACGTGACCAAGCGGTTAAATTCAGTTATTTGCGAGCACCAAATCAATTTGGACTGGCAAATAGCGTGATTCCTATTCCTGTACTTCTTTTTTAAAATGGCCGTTTTCTTGCTATTTAGGTGATTTGTAAGATGGAAAATGCTAAATTCATTTGCTGCTACATTGATTATGTTTTGGGAGAGTTTTCGAATAGAGAACTTGGTGCACACATCGCTTGTAAAAATTAAACTTTTTCGTTAACGCGCAATAGCTAAAGTATGCTAAAAATATGACCATGTATGAATGTTGATTATTGGGAAATTTGAATTTGACAGAAAGTTGTAAAGCAGGTTTAACTAAAATTGTTTTTTTGTACGTTTATGCTTTTGTTTTTTGAAATCTTATAGCACCTTCCACAGACTGCTTGTTTAAAAACAAAAATAAAAGTACTAGAAGAAAATAATTTACAGTTTCTGAAAAATACTCAGAATTTAGTTTGTGTGTGGACACTTCCAGAAGATTAACCAGTAAAGGTGAGTAATTATTGTCCATGAATAACACGGAAGCAATTGTGAAAATTAATAGAAAATTTTGCAAACAATTTTTTCTACTTCTAGTGTAAAAAAGTAAGCGTCGTGCCGTATTATTGCGATAAAGAGAGGGCTTGGAAAAGGAAAGTATGGAAATTACTCCACCTCCTCCTGAGGTCCCAAGTACAGTCAAGGTCAAAAATAAATATCCACACAAAGTTGCAAAAATATGTACACATATTAAGTAGACCTTATTGCCATAGTTATACACATTTTCGACACATTGTGGTGTATACACATATTGACCTTAGTTATAGACGTGGAATAAGCTTAGAATGGTTCATGCCATGCTTTGTCCTTATCTGTAATCGTGACATTTGCATTTGACAGAAAATGACAAAACATGGCATAAAGGGATAAGTTCGCCTTTGTACATATTTTTATATTAATTGTATTGTTATGGTTTTTATTTTGTACAATAAAGTGTTTACATACATACATACATACATAAACTATTCCCAGCTTATTCCACGTTTATAAGTAAGGGGGTTAGTGGAAAGAAAGTAAAGTGGAATTTCTTTTGTTTTTATGACCAATGATGACAAGTGCATACATACATAAACTCACGCCTTTATTCCCAGAGTGGGGTAGGCAGAGCTACTTACAGAATTACCAACAACTCTAAAAATTTGTTAATAATTCTGTAACCACATTTTGCAATTTTAGGCTAAGATGTTTACCAGTGTATTAGTGCCTCGTGGATAATGTCAGGAACAAGCACTAGTATATTACTAGAACTCAGCTACACTTCCCTAGTTCTCTTGTAGATAGAACACTCAAATTGCTCAGTTTTCGTTAAGTGTATTTGGTCTCGCCGTGGCTTGGCAGCCGTTTTCCAAGTTAATTAGATTTTGTAACGACGTTTTCCATCGCTGGCGGACGCAAAATTGCTAAACATATTAATATACCCAAGAGGTAAATCTGAACTAAAATTCGGCTGACATGTTGTGTAACTCTCGAATACATTTTAAACTATTAAAGGATTACTTTGTCCGAAAATGTTAACCCCTTATTCACAATAAATGTACTTTACGTCCAATCAGTGGGGCTAGACAAGTTGCCATCGTTCACGAACGCTACCGTTAGGTGACCACTGGCGACATGTGTTGTCATTGAAAAATGTATGGGAATGACGTAAGTCACGTGATATATCACTCGTTACAACTGACACGCTGAAAAGATTGTCTAGACTATTTAATTTTGACAGCGCCAAGTGACAGGTGATCACCAAAGTGATCGCCTAACGCTAGCGTTCGTGAACGATGGCAACTTGTCTAGCCCCACCAGGGCTTCTATTGAAAATGGTAAAGCAATGTTTTTGACGTGTTATCGTATCGCCAACGTTCCTATTTACTTCACAGCAATAGCTGCCGAGTTAAAAACAACACCATAACCTGGGTAGTGATTCTCTGAACGACGGTCGGACGGACAGACGAGTTAATGTCCAAGCGGGGAGTTTAAGTAGTCCCGTCAGTGCGAACAAAACACATTTTAGCGCGTGCATTTTCAATTTAACAGCATGGTTTCTGCCGATGTATCGAACGTATAAGGCTGCTTAGTTGTAAATGCACGCGCTAAAATGTGTATTGTTCGCTCTGACGGGACTACTTAAACTCGCCGCTGAGAATTCGGGCCCAGACTGCCCAGAGGGGCTATTACCTAACGCACTTGCAATCGCAGTCGGCTTCAAAGTGGAACAAATTGTTTTCATTTTGTATGCAGACAAGCTGTAACGTTGCGGTTTTATCATTGACTTGAATAAACCCAAACTCTGAGAACTGGCAACAATCTTTCGTTTTTTTTAAGGCTGGTAACGAGATTGACACTAAATGTCAATTACACATTTCTTATCTGGTTTGGCATTGGGGTTGTCAGCCTTGGATTTTCTACGCGATTGTAGGGAAATGAAATGAACTTCAAGATTTATAATATTATGTTTATTTCCATTAATGAATGGAAGTATTTGCTGAAATAAAGTTTTGTAGAGATTTAGGTTTCAGAAAGAACATTGAATGCTTCTTTGACAGTCAAGTGATTTATTGTATTGAAAATCAATAATACCACAGTTGGAAATTAACTCGTTTCAGGGTAAATTCTGGGGTAAATATTGTGGGAGAATTTCTTCATCCGAGGGTGCTCCAGGGTTCTCCGTCGTTGTGACCTTCCGCCATATTGGATAGATTCAGCTTATAACAAGCGCTCCAAGATGACTTGCAGGAGAAGCTTGAAACATCTTGTGCAGGACGGAGGTCCGAGTTGTGATAAAAGTCTTCAATGGCTTATGTGGCAAAGTAGCAGCCGATTTAAGTATTATTTTGTGGCAGTAACAAAATCGTAAGTAGATATTTCATAGGAAGAATTCATGTGCACCATGTAACTTAGTTTCTTAACCTCGTGGTTAACTTTCAGTTCACCAAGAGGGTTCTGTATGCCGGGACGGAGGGAAATACAGCGTTTGAGATGATCTCTATTGGATAGTCTCCGGTAAGCATCTATGATCTGCTTTACTGTCCTCTCCGCTAAACTTCTGCCATGTGCATAACCTAATCGAGGCAATTTGGTTCTTTCCAGCTGGATGGGAATTTTGAATGCTCAGAAATTTTGATGCTGAGAATTTAGAATGAAATTTAATTTAGAATGATGAGAATTTTGAAGGCTGAGAATTTTGAATGCTGAACTATTTTGAAGTTGAACCTTTTGCATCAACCATTTTGAAGCTCTTCAAGTTAGGATATCTTACTGCTTGCACCGCCTGAACATTCTATCTTCGCGTGCTTGCTTTGCGGCTTGCAAATGGAGTTTGCATAGAGTCGACGCCCACAGCACCGCTTCGACTCACACTGCCTGGATCCTGTCTGCAGCCGGACAACCTTGTGCAGTAAGGTTACTTACTTCCGATTGAGGTCTGTGAATTAATTATTTATATTATGATTTAGAGAAGTAGGATTTAAAAGTAAATGGAATATTGGAATTGATGGCATTAGGTTCCTTAGGGACTAACTTACTTTAGAATAGATAAGTGTGAACTTTTATTAGAACCACAACGTTTATGCACGACCCATGCTTTCTCTGAGCTACAATACCAAATTTAATGTCTGGTCGTTTCAAAGCAAAGGTTTGCAATTAACATAATTATTTTGGCTTGTATAAAACAGGAGTATAGAAATAAAGTTTGTGTTCAACTTACTAATTGGTTTCCTTTAGCTCCATTGAATGGTCCCACTTTTATCCCGAGGTCACGCCGGACATTTGTTTTATGGTTTTCTGAACATTAAGTACATTTCGTTTACAACGTGTTTCTTCCATTGGCCGGGTCAGGAAGGCACGTTGCAATACATAACAATACTGTGAGGAACAGTACCCTTATCAGGAGTTACAATTACCAGTCGAATGCTCTGTCACTCGCACTTTATAAGCATACTGCGACGTCTGCGAGGGACAGAGCATTCGACTCGCTAGCGAGTACGGTAATTGTAACTGATGGTAAGGGCTGGTCTCGTTTTCGTGACTGCTAATTTTCAAGTAATTTCCCTGTGAATTAACTTCATCATCCTAATTTCGGGATGTCTTTATACACGCTAAAGGGCGCAATTAATTTGAAACCACCTCATGCGGACTTGAGAGGTAAATGATATATTAATTATAATTATGTTTTATGCCTTTTGATAGCTAGAAATTAAAACGGATACGGAAAACCTATACATTTAGAATAGAGATAAATTAACTGTACCTTTAAACGAAATCTAGATTCAAATTACTCACTTAAGTATTTAAACATAACTATTAAGTAATTAAAAGCCCCAAAACAATTGTGACCCTACTAAACTAACTTTCCATTGAAAATATAACATCCTAATCCGTCCATCCATTTCGAAGCTACGATGCCACAGAGTATAAAGAAGTAAATTTACAAACTCAGTTACAAACCTAAAAAAACATACAAAATGCGTTAACGTTTCTCTCCCCTTAAACTTCCGCTTTTAACGATTTTTGAATATGTTGTTCTGAGAAGCGTTATCGCCGGGAGCTAAATTTGTATGGTTTTTTTTTGACAGCCCCGGGATTTAAGAATTGAGGTTTTAGAGTCAACTGAGTGAGTAATTTCAGTCAAAATGTATATTTTGTCGACGATTACTTGAGTATTTTTAGTTCGATCTGTACGAAAAATGGTAGCGTAGCCGTCATGGCTAATAACATACTCCAGTATTGTAGTGGGTAAATCAAAAATCGAACTCCCATAAATTGTGTATCTACCCGACAAGTACACCGAGCGGCCAGTATTATCTCCAGCCCAAGCGACCTCGTTAAAAAAAAACATAAATAATTCGTTTGGCTTATTTCCCGAAGTGGGCCGAGCACGCCCGATTCATTGTTAATGTCTGCCGTGGATGTAGGAATAGATGAAACTTAGTTAAAATACTGATGTGTGTTATATAAAGTTAAGATACAGAGTTAAAATATGGAAATAGAAAAAATCAGGGACAGTCTAAATGGTAATTTCATGTAAAGACTAATTTGGATGTTCCGTTCTTGAAATCAGTCTGGAATTAGCAGAAAGCGCGTCTCTAATACAAATATTTGAATAATTTCACAATAATTAATGATTTATGCAACGTTTCTTTTCATCATTGGTCTTCTCTTGAAAAACGCTAGTAGATTTTTGAAGCGTAAAAATGCCTAAAATATTTAGGGCCATAAACTGTTCAGATGGCCGTCCTAATAGACGTCACAAGCGATAGTTTTCCATGACTTGACATTTACTTTGACGTGTGAGGTTGGCATTCTAGATTAAGGCGCTTATAATGATAAGGCTAAGCAATTCAGTTAAGGACACGTGTAAGGGGTCGAGTTATACTATAGCAATTATATGGCTCTGTCTCTTTCACTCTTCATCACTAAACATCATAACACGGTTTTTACTAGCTCCATGGCATATTATTATGACCTATGCAGGAGTTAGTTCTCTTTTTTCTTCATTTGACGATCAAGTCGGGCGGATGATATCGTTACCTAACCCACGCGCAAGGCAATACGCGGCAGTAAATATACAGTCGTTCAAATGATTACTATTTCAATTTGGACACAATTTTCCCAGAAGTAAAACGTACCTATATCTCATCGAGCTAAGCAAACGGAATAAAACCTTAGGCCAGGGTAGCAAAGTACATAATTATTGGGACCGACTCTAATACTTATGGCCTTGGTAGAGCAGTATCGTAAGTATATTTTTACATAGCATTAAGAAGGCAAAAAACCACAGGTAAGTGGGCACAGGACCGGAGGACAGGAGTGTTTTTTTGCCAATCTTAAGACTGCAATCCTTAGGGCTGTATTAATAAACTCATCTTGGCTGAGATGCCCATCACAAGATACGTCAAAGTAAACGTCAAACCATATAACACTGTCATTTTTGACGCATCTCGAGACGAGCATTAGAGTTGAGATTAGTTTATTAATACGGGCCTTAGGATTCATGTGCAAAATGATTTCATGAAGTAATTTTACAGGTGCTCTTATTATGTCCATGTCAGGACACAACAATGCAAAAAATTGCTTTGTGACGGTAGTTAAAATATAAGAATAGGGGTTCGAACGGACCGTGATAATGGCCCGACCAATAATGAATATCTAGCCTACGCAGTAAGACTTCAATTTCAAGGGTCAAACTATAATTGTCATATGGAATCATGGACGAAGCAAACGACGATGTTTTCTAAGAGAAAACCTTCGCAATTGAGACAAATGTGTGGCCTTTAATGAGAAAAGTTGCCGGACACAGGCGAAATTAAACAGAGGGTCCCGGATTGCACAAATGAATAAATAACATAATTGACTTTACTTAACGTCCTTTTTACAAGTTCCTATTTAAGTTATAACGCTTTTATGTGAAGTACATAGGTACCTAAAAATTATAATCTCAGGGGACATTCTCACACAAAAATATCTAGTCCCAAACTAAGTCCAAGGCTTGTAGTATGTGATGACAAAATAAAGTTGTATCACGGGGTTGTAGCAGAATACCAGTGTTTTGCTCACTAGAGCGATGCGATACGCTGAGCCGTGACCTTTTTGTAGTGCTGCGATGCACACATGCGATTGGTAATGTACCTAGTCTGCTAGTTCGTTTGATATTGTTTCTATTTCACTTAAGACAATTGTATGTGTGTAGTAGCACCAATAGTAGATTGTTAACCAAGGGATAAAAGTGATCAATTTCAGCCCGAGACCGAGTAGCGCGAGCGTAGCGAGTGTGCCTATAGTTCGAGGGTGCAATTGATACTTTCACCCGAGTTTAATGCATATTAATATTTGATTAAAATTAGGACTTGGAAGTTCCTTTAAAGTGCATTTTCAGCCAGTTTAATTAAACTGAAAGTACTCTAGCAGAAAAAATAATGAGACTAAAATTTATGCGTAAAAGCCAGAGTCATGCATTATTTAATAAAATACTGATTAAATCAAATGAGAATTAATAAATACGGAACCCTAAAGAAAGCTTTCAGTTTAGCTAATACAAGAAGCTAGGTATACTTTACTGAGAAAACATAAAACTGTATTATTACGAACAACAAACGCTAACCAAAACTCATCCCGCTCAACAAAATGGCCGACTATCAAACGGTTTTACGGCTTCAGCACCGTAAGTGACACAAAAGAATATGAGGCAGTAGGATTTAACGAGTTTTTATTCAAGCTGAGAATAAGATTTCTTAACGAGTCGAAATAACACAAATTTCAAAGCATTTTCATTATATTTTGTAGTTTGCTATAGATTTGCCACGAGTAAATTGACTATCTATACCTATGACATATCATGTTTTATGTATTACCAGTACAAAGAGTCCAAGTCTTCCATGGTTTCATCTGCCCCCTATTTCAACATACTGACAATGACAGGTGACAGGTGACATTTGAGTGTACATTGCGCAGCCTGTATGAAACCCAGTGATGAATCCACGACCAATGTATATCGAATTGTCACCTGTCATGTGTCATTGTCAAGATGGTGAAATAGGAGGCTGATGGTTCCAACAGAATACCAGTGCTAAGTTGAATGACGTGTTATGATGAGTTGAAACCATTTCGTGGCTACATTCTTCTTCAGCGTAAAATGTTTCTTTTGTTAACCACGAATAAATGTTTTCCTTTCAAAGATTAAAAATATATTTATGAGTTTTGTACAAAGTCACAGGCAGATGATTTGTTATTTTTCGATTCCGTATTGTTTTAAACGCTAAAGTTGCCTTTACGACCAAGTACAGGGTGTTTGGCAGTCGGGTGTAGGGGTTTTAAGAGATGATAGTTAGGGTCATTCTGAACACTTTTAACCACTTTTACTATCATGCAAAGTTGCATGGTTTTTACACATATTGTGATCTTTTTAAATATTTGTTAAAATACTGTTTGCAAGAAAACCAATTTATAATCAGTCAAGCATCAGCAGGCCTCGATTTCCATTTACTCGTATTTTGAAGAACCAAGGTATTGCAAAGGTAAAACACTAAAAATGTATTAAATACTAGCTGTATAGGGTGTTTTATATTGGTTTTTTAGGGTAACGTTTTTTAAAAATTAATAGTAAATGGTGTCAATATAGTTCAGAATAACCTAACTATTGCCTCATAAAACACCTACACCCGACTGCTAAACACCCTGTATAAGAGCTATAATAACGTTTACAAATGATTTAAAATGAACTTAAAAAGGTTTATTAATTTGGCAAGCTTAGTCAAACCAGTGTGAGTGACTCAACATTTGCACCTAAAAACGTATCTGCTTCGCTGGCCCGCAGAAACCACTATAACAAAGCTCCAACAAATTCATTTGGAAAAGCAGACATATTGATCGCATTGTCTATTTTTGCACTAAAACGGGAGGAAGTTAAGAATCTTTAATTGGGTTCAGGTAGGTTTAATCGTCGCCGTAACTCGCAGTTTATTGCTTAGTTAGAAATACGGGCGCTTCGGAGCACACTACACTGTCGCAGCATCGGGTATATGGCGGAATTTATTTATTTCGGAGACATTATGTTGGAAAAGGTCTTGACCATTGACAGTTGTAGCTTTTCCGCTACACGATGTATTTTCGGAAGCGGTAGAGGTACTGCTTCTTCTAGCTTTTTACTACTCTCTTACAAGAAAACAGGCAAAACGCTATCACAGTCAGTTTAAATTCTTGAAGCTTATGCATTTTTCTCTCAACTATTTTTTTTGTGAATATGTCAAAATGCTTCAGTTCAAGATTATTAAACAATGCATAACAGTTCGAGAATGCAATTACGTGCATCCGAGTAATAATAAATTATGCACATAATAATAATAAATTATATATAAATATAAGGGGACAATCTTACAAATCTTACCTAGTCCCAAACTAAGCTCTAGGCTTGTACTATCATATGGGTACCAGACAACGATATAAATACTTATATAGAGAAATATAAACTTAAATACATAGAAAATCTCCATGACTCAGGAGCAAATATTCGCGCTCATCACACAAATATCTGCCCTTACCGGGATTCGAACCCAGGACCACTAGCTTCGTAGGCAGGGTCACTACCCACTAGGCCAGCGTGTCGTCAACCGTACGTACATACGTATTAGTCACCCAAAAAAAATGTTGATCATACTCAGAACCTTGTCATTTTGACTGCTATTGTTATCGTCATACTTGTCATTTGATGTTCAGTTTGAAGTTTATTATGAAAGTGCACTAAAGTGGTTAATATTTTCTCGTATACTTTAATCTCATAACCTTTCTATAGACTTCACAAAAGCGGATAAAATATCGATTAATGTGACAATTCTTTGTAACTATCATTAACGGTAATGAATATCTAATTACCAAGACTAATATTTTCTTGAAGGCTTCTTCTTCTTGCGATTCTTCGGGTGTTTTTAAGTGACGGCAATGTATAAAGAAAATTTATGAGTTTCCGTTAACTATTGCCACGGGTGTTAAATGCGTCGATGCGCGTGGCAACATCCTACTAATATTATAAATGCAAAAATTGTGTGTGTGTGAATTTGTTAGTCCTTCACGCTGCAACGGCTGGATGGATTTGAATGAAATTTGGCATGGCGATAGCTTACATGCTGGATTAACACGAAGGCTTTCGTTTTTCTTGGAAATTATAAAAGGTCCCAAAGGAATAACGATAATCCAAATCTACGCGGACGAAGTCGCGGGGAAAAGCTAGTATTTAATATGCACGTAACGTAACCAAAACCTGACGACAACGCTGCCCTGAGCAAACCGGCTCGGTCCGTCCAGGGGTATTATTCTCTTAAAAACAACGGACGGGCGCGGGCGGACGAATGGGTGAAACTGCAGCGGCGAGTTTAGGTAGTCCCGTTAGAGCGAATAAAACACATTTTAGCGCGTGCATTTTCAATTTAGCAGCCTTACACGTTCGATCCATCGGCAGAAACCATGCTGCTAAATTGAAAACGAGCGCGCTAAAATATGTTTTGTCCGCACTGACGGGACTACTTAAACTCGCCACTTGGACCGACCGGTCGTTGTTGAGAGAATCACTACCCTGTTAAGTTTGCTTGTGGTGTTTCAATGCGTGTACGGTCGAGGCATGCACACATGCAAGCCTTTGTTTAAAGACGAACCACTATTTATACTAAGGTGTGACGGTGATCACTTACCGTCAGGTATCGGTTTTTCACCTAAACCAAAAACAAAATAGTGACTTACTTTATGCCTTCCAAGGTTGACTATGGAACAGCCTAAGACCGCTTCTCTTCCTATGTGGAACGTGACGTTTCCTATTGGCTTCTCAAACTGAGGCTCGTCCAAAACCTTTCGAGTTTCATATGTTTCTGAAACAAAAGAAAAAAATCATCAAAATCATTTTTTTTCTATATACAACACTGAGACAATATTTTTTTTAATCGAAATTGACGACGCGTTGGTTAAGTTGGTATTGACGCAGCCTACGAAGCTAGCGGTCCCGGGTTTAAATCCCGGTAAGGGCAGATATTTGTGTGATAAGTGCGAATATTTATTCCAGAGTCATGGATACCTTCTATGTATTTAAGTATATGTTTCTCTATATAAGTATTTATATCGTTCTCTAGTACCCATAGTAAAGTCAACAGCATAAATAAGTGATCATTTCTGTACCTTGTCGCTTTCAATCGTTTCACAATTTTGTATAACATTTCAAACACGACGTTAAAGTGAAAAGGATAATAAATGATCACTTATTTATTCTGTTGACTGTACTCGTACAAGCCTAGAGTTTAGTTTGGGATTAGGTCTAATGAAGTGACATTATCCCCTAATATTTATTTATCTATGAATCCACAACAAAAGGGAAGAGTGTTATAAAGTTAAACGTATTTTTCTATATGTCTATATTTCTGTGATTCTCTGTTTAGTCTGTGTGTCTGTCTTAGGCATCATGGCTCTCGCGTTTTTTTTTAAAGTTAGCATTCAATGAAAATTAGCCAATTAAGAAATACACGCTGGGAAAAAAAAAAGTCGTTGTTATATCAGAAAAAAAGGCACAGCTGTATAACTGCTAAAACTGTCTTTTTCTCTCAATCTAAACTAAACTGCTTTAGTATGTTACATGATAACCCCCTTTTAGATACGAATTAGAATGCACCACCTAAATGTTTCCACACTAGGACGACATCCGTTCAATTTCTACGGGAGAATAAAAGAAGTTGGGTAAAAGCCAAAACACTTTTGAAATATTCGCTTCCAGGCGAGAACTAAATATTGAACAAAAAAGCATCTGTTTTTTTATGATAGCATCCTTTTAATCAAGTCCATACCGATTTCGTTATTTCATCTTATTGCAATCTATTATTTGCGAGCTTTATTGAAATTGGTTTCGTCCAAAATGTATTTAGTTTAGAAATTTACCAAATCTCCTAAATCCAAGTTCAATCACTTACTCCGATATCGTTTTTAGGGTTCCGTAGGTAGTCAAGCATTTCAGAAATTATTGAGATCACAAAACTGAAAGTTTGTGCAAATTAGAATTTATTTAGGCTTTTGCAAATATGTATGTATGTATGTAAACACTTTATTGTACAAACAAGAGATAACAATTATAAAATAGACAAAAATATAACAGGGATGTACAAAGGCGAACTTATCCCTTTAAGGGATCTCTTTCAGTTAACTGAGCGTTTGAGAAATAATTAATTTACAACGAATAGCCAAATAAGTACAACACTAAAATAATAATATTTAGGCCGAGCATAATAAAATTATGACCAATTTAAAAAAAACAAGTTTCCTCCCAATAATTTAAAGCAAGGGTGAAATTATTAATAGCGAGGTATGGTCCATAACATTATCATCACTACATACGAGTAGTATAAAACAAAGTCGCTTCCCGCTGTCTGTCCCTATGTATGCTTAGATCTTTAAAACTACGCAACGGATTTTGAAGCGGTTTTTTTTGATAGATAGAATGATTCAAGAGGAAGGTTTTAATGTATAATAAACTCTGTTTTATGTTACGGGTGTTACAGAAAACTCACATAAACCGAAGCGAAGCGAGGGCGGGTCGCTAGTTTCATATAAATATCATGAAAATGTGGTTACAGAATTAACAACAAGGTTTTAAAGTTGTTGGTAATTCTGTAGCTCTGTCTACCGCACCCTGGATTATGGCGTGAAGGCATTTACGCATTCGTATGAATATAGTAGTGGATGTCGTAAAAGCCGACTAAGGTAATAAAGGCGTGTAGTACTGTTAGGCGATGGGCTTGCAACCTGTCACTAATACACTGGTAAACATCTTCGCCTAAGTGAGCAAAATGTGGTTACAGAATTATCAAAAAGTTTTTATAGTTGTTGAAAATTCTGTAGAAGCTACAGAATTTCCAACAACTATAAAAACTTTTTGATAATTCTGTAACCACATTTTGCTAAATAGCTCTGCCTACCCCACTCTGGGAATAAAGGCGTAAGTTTATGTAATGTGTATGTATGTATAGTAGTGGCCACGGAATCCTACACTGAGCATGGTCCGACATGCTCTTGCCCGGTTTCAAATTTTTCTTTGGTGTTTTATCAGAATTATCTAAAATAAAGTTTATTCATCTGAAAGCCAACGGTTCAAGGGATTTCGTGTTTCAGATTTCGTTATTTCGTATCATGACATTTTTGAAGTCTTTGCCTTAAAAAGAGACGGTTAGTGACCAACTTTGCCTACATAGGTAATGACTTAATGTTATGAATGCGGAAGTGTGTTTGTTTGGTTGTTCAGATTTCTTGGGTACGCAACTTCATTTAATTTAAGTATTTATAGTTTAAACACAGACACAACGTATTTATTGTTAATTATTAGAAAGGGCCAGGTCTGGAGACCCTAAACCGACGCACGTGAATGAAGAGATTTATGAGTGTGGAGGAAGCGAGACAAGTTTGCCTGAATCGTAGCAGGTGGAAGGAAGTGGTCCCTGCCAACACCTACGAGAAAGAGGCGTTTTTTTAGTTAAAACCCAAAGCCAAAATTAAGAGTATATTGACAAAACTTAAACTAAACCTTACTACGTTTATCATTTGAAACTAAATCCTTTAATAAATTGGATCGTCGGGATTTTCCCAAATCACTTGAAACCCGTAACGTAAGGTCAACCGCAATCAAAGCCACGCTAACACCAAACTATCGGATTCAGACAAAGTTGTAACAATCACACGCCCCAAAGGTTGTTAGGACTTTGTCGCTTTAGCTATGTGTCATTTGCCGCAAATATTTGAGGTTCGCAATGGTATTAGTCTGGATTTGAGTTTTGAAGTACTATCAGCCAAAAGGAACTCTGAGCCAACATAGAACGGTGTCACAGTGACATTGTAAAACAACTTGTTTGACACTTCTTAATCCT